>CM033795.1:25822945-26251398 GCA_019656835.1 Rhododendron ovatum | reverse complement strand
GTGCTTTGGTGTGGTTTGGTACCGTATGGATGAACTCGTACCGTATTGCACCGTTTTGGTGTGGTTTGGTACCGTATGGATGAACTCGTACCGTATTGCACCGTTTTGGTGTGGTTTTGTACGGTATGGATGTACTCGTACAGTATTGCACCGTTTTGGTGTGGTTTGGTACCGTGTGGACGTACTCGAACGGTATTGCACCGTTTTGGTGTGGTTTGGTTCCGTATGGATGAACTCGTGCCGTATTGCATCGTTTTGGTGTGGTTTTGTACCGTATGGTTGTACTCGTACGGTATTGTACCATTTTGGTGTTGTTTGGTACCGTATGGTTGTACGCATACGATATTGTACCGTTTTGGTGTGGTTTGGTGCCTAATTGATGTACTCGTAAGGTATTGCACCGTGTTGGTGTGGTTACGTACGGTAGGGATTTACTCGTACGGTATTGCACCATTTTGGTGTGGTTCGGTACAGTATGGATGTACTCGAACCGTATTGCACCATTTTGGTGTGCTTTGGTACCGTATGGAGGTACTCATACGGTATTGTACCGTATTGGGGTGGTTTGGTACGGTATGGATGAACTCGTAAGGTATTGCACCATTTTGGTGTGGTTTGTTACCGTATGGATGTACTCGTACCGTATTGCACCGTTTTGGTGTGGTTAGGTACCGTATGGATGTACTCGTACGGTAATGCATCGTTTTGGTGTGGTTTGGTACCGTATGGATGTACTAGTAAGGTATTGCACCGTTTTGTTGTGGTTTGGTACCGTATGGTTGCACTCGTACCGTATTGCACCGTGTTGGTGTGGTTACGTACGGTAGGGATTTACTCGTACGGTATTGCACCATTTTGGTGTTGTTCGGTACAGTATGGATGTACTCGAACCGTATTGCACAATTTTTGTGTGCTTTGGTGTGGTTTGGTACCGTATGGATGAACTCGTACCGTATTGCACCGTTTTGGTGTGGTTTGGGACCGTATGGATGTACTCGAACGGTATTGCACCGTTTTGGTGTGGTTTGGTTCCGTAAGGATGAACTCGTACCGTATTGCACCGTTTTGGTGTGGTTTTGTAACCTATGGATGTACTCGTACGGTATTGCACCGTTTTGGTGTGGTTTGGTACCGTATGGATGCACTAGTACGGTATTGTGCCGTTTTAGTGTTGTTTGGTACCGTATATACGAACTCGTACAGTATTGTACTGTTTTAGTGTGGTTTGGTGCCGAATTGAGGTACTCGTACGGTATTGTACCGTTTTGGGGTGGTTTGGTACCGTATGGATGTACTCGTAAGGTATTGCGCCGTTTTGGTGTGATTTGGTACCGTATGGATGTACTCGTACCGTATTGCACCGTTTTGGTGTGGTTTGGTACCGTATGGATGTACTCGTACCGTATTGCACCGTTTTGGTTTTATTGGGTACCGTATGGATATACTCGTACGGTATTGCACCGTTTTCGTGTGGTTTGGTACAGTATGGATGAACTCGTACCGTATTGCACCGTTTTGGTGTGGTTTTCTACGGTAAGGATGTACTCGTACGGTATTGCACCGTTTTGGTGTGGTTTGGTACCATATGGATGTATTCGAACGGTATTGCACCGTTTTGGTATGGTTTTGGTACCGTATGGATGTACTCCTAAGATATTGCACCGTTTTGGTGTGCTTTGGTACCGTATGGTATTGGACCGTTTTGCTGTGGTTTGGTACCGTATGGATGTACTCGTACGGTATTGTACCGTTTTGGTGTTTTTTGGTACCGTATGGATGTACTCGAACGGTATGGCACCGTTTTGGTGTGATTTGGTACCGTATGGATGAACTCATACCGTATTCCAACGTTTTGGTGTGGTTTTGTACCGTATGGATGTACTCGAACAGTATTGCACCGTTTTGGGGTGGTTTGGTACTGTATGGATGTACTCGTACTGTATTGCACCGTTTTGGTGTGGTTTGGTAGCGTATGGATGTACTCCTACGGTATTGCACAGTTTTGGTGTGGTTTGGTACCGTGTGGATGAACTCGTTTGGTATTGGACCATTTTACTGTTTTTTGGTACCGTATGGATGTGCTCTTACGGTATCGTACCGTTTTGGTGTGGTTTGGTACCGTATGGATATACTCGAACAGTATTGCACCATTTTGGTGTGGTTAGGTCCCGTATGAATGTATTCGTACGGTATTGCACCGTTTTGGTGTCGTTTGGTACCGTATGGATGTACCCGAACGGTATTGCACCGTTTTGGTATGGTTTGGTACCGTATGGATGTACTCATACGGTATTTCACCGTTTTCGTTTGGTTTGGTACCGTATGGATGTATTCGTACGGTATTGCACCGTTTTGGTGTGCTTTGGTACCGTATGGAATTGGACCGTTTTGCTGTGGTTTGGTACCATATGGATGTACTCGTACGGTATTGCACCATTTTGGTATGGTTTGGTACAGTATGGTATTGGACCGTTTTTCTGTGGTTTGGTACCGTATGAATGTATTCGTACGGTATTGTACCGTTTTGGTGTGGTTTGGTACTGTATCGATGTACTCGTACGGTATTGCACCGTTTTGGTGTGCTTTGGTACCGTATGGTATTGGACCGTATTGCTGTGGTTTGGTACCGTATGGATGTACTCGTACAGTATTGTACCGTTTTGGTGTTGTTTGGTACCGTATGGATGTACTCGTATCGTATTGCACCGTTTTGGTGTGGTTTGGTACCGTATGGATGTACTCGTACGGTATTGCGCCATTTTGGTGTGCTTTGGTACCGTATGGTATTGGACCGTTTTGTTGTGGTTTGGTACCGTATGGATGTACTCGTACAGTATCGTACTGTTTTGGTGTGGTTTGGTACCGTATGGATGTACTCGTACGGTATTGCGCCGTTTTGGTGTGCTTTGGTACCGTATGGTATTGGACCGTTTTGTTGTGGTTTGGTACCGTATGGATGTACTCGTACAGTATCGTACCGTTTTGTTGTGGTTTGGTACTGTATGGATGTACGCCTACGGTATTGCACCGTTTTGGTGTGCTTTGGTACCGTATGGTATTGGACCGTTTTGCTGTGGTTTGGTAATGTATGGATGTACTCGTACGGTATTGTACCGTGTTGGTGTTGTTTGGTACTGTATGGATGTACTCGTACAGTATTGTACCGTTTTGGTATGGTTTGGTGCCGTATTGATGTACTGGTACAGTACTGTACCGTTTTTGTATGGTTTGGTGCCGAATTGATGTACTCGTACGGTATTGTACCGTTTTGGGTGGGTTGGTCTTGTAAGTATGTACTCGTAGGGTATTGCGCCGTTTTGGTGTTTGTTTTCTACGGTACCGTATGCATGTACTCGTACCGTATTGCACCGTTTTTGTGTGGTGTGGAACCGTATGGATGAACTCGTATCGTATTGCACCGTTTTGTTGTGGTTTTGTACCGTATCGTTGTACTCGTACCGTATTAAACCGTTTTGGTGTGGTTTGGTACAGTATTGATGTACTCGTACGGTATTGCACCGTTTTGGTGTGCTTTAGTACCGTATGGATGTACTCGAACGGTATTGCACCGTTTTGGTGTGGTTTGGTACCGTATGGATGAACTCGTATCGTATTGCACCGTTTTGGTTTGGTTGGGTAACGTATGGATGTACTCGTACGGTATTGCACCGTTTTGTTGCGGTTTGGTACCGTATAGATGTACTCATACGGTATTGCCCCGTTTTGGTGTGGTTTGGTACCGTATGGATGAACTCGTACCGTATTGCACCGTTTTGGTATGGTTTTGTACCGTATGGATGTACTCGTACAGTATTGCACCGTTTTGGTGTGGTTTTGTACCGTATGGATGTACTCGTACAGTATTGCACCGTTTTGTTGTGGTTTGGTACCGTATGGATTTACTCGTACTGTATTGCACCGTTTTGGTGTGGTTTGGTACCGTATGGATGTTCTCGTACGGTATTGCACCGTTTTGGTGTGGTTTGGTACGGTTTGGATGAACTCGTGTGGTATTGGACTGTTTTTCTGTGGTTTGGTACCGTATGGATGAACTCGTACCGTATTGCACCATTTTGGGGTGGTTTTGTACCATATGGATGTATTCGTGCCGTATTCCACCGTTTTGGTGTGGTTTGGTACCGTATGGATGAACTCGTACCGTATTGCACCGTTTTTGTGTAGTTTAGTTCCGTATGGATGTACTCGTACGGTATTGCACCATTTTGGTGTGGTTAGGTACCGTACGAATGTATTCGTACGGTATTGCACCGTTTTGGTGTGGTTAGGTACCGTATGGATGTAGTCGTACGGTATTGCATCGTTTTGGTGTGGTTTGGTACCGTATGGATGTACTCGTACGGTATTGCACCATTTTTCTATGGTTTGGAACTGTATGGTATTGGACCGTTTTGTTGTGGTTTTGGTACCTTATGGATGTACTCGTACGGTATTGTACCGTTTTGGTGTTGTTTGGTGCCGTATGGATGTACTCGTACGGTATTGTACTGTTTTGGTATGGTTTTGTGCCGTATTGTTGTACTCGTACAGTATTGTTCCGTTTCGGTATGATTTGGTGCCGTATTGACGAACTCGTACGGTATTATACCGTTTTGGGGTGGTTTGGTACCGGATGGATGTTATCGTAAGGTATTGCGCCGTTTTGGTGTGGTTTGGTACCATATGGTTGTACTCGTACCGTATTGCACCGTTTTGGTGTGGTTTGGTACCGTATGGATGTACTCGTACCGTATTGGACTGTTTTGGTTTGGTTGGGTACCATATGGATGTACTCGTACGGTATTGCACCGTTTTGGAGAGGTTTGGTACCGTATGGGTGTACTTGTACGGAATTTCACCGTTTTGGTGTGGTTTGGTACCGTATGGATGTATTCGTACCGAAATGTACCGTTTTGGCGTTATTTGGTACCGTATGGATGTACTCGTACGGTATTGCACCATTTTGGTTTGGTTTGGTACGGTAGGGACATAAACGAGTACTCTTCCCGGGCCGTTTGTGGAGTCCCGCTACTCCCTACAAGTACCTCCCCACTATAGAAACTGAATCACATCACATCATATAGGCCACCGTACCACAATTCCTCCAATACACTTCACAACTCAACCATTGATCTCAATCACATATAATGAATTCACAACAAATAGTCATTCACATAGAAGTAGTACGGATAATCTCATCTCAATCAACTCGCCATCATTACGTTATTAGTTTCTCATCACCATACAAGCACTCACATTTCAAGGGACATTCCCTCACAACAAATCATAGACTTCTACCTTACGACTCATGCAACCATACAAGTTACGCAAGAGATGTAGCACATATCAAAACATAAGAAAAATGTATCATATACCCGCACCTAGCGTTGTATAACTTAAAGGAGTGTTCTACATGTTCGTTCTTCATATCGCATGTTAACACATACAACCTTAGCCCACCTGTATTCCTTTTGTTCTCTGAACCCTCGTTTCGGTGTCAAAGGACTCATACGGAACCCAACGACCACTACAAAGCCCAGTATACCACTAGTCTCATCGAACCACTCAATTAAGTACTGAGGTGAACCTAAGAACATCCGTGTTTCACTCCACGATTCTAAGGAAGAAGGATTACCCAACGTATACCAACATATCTATCTTATTTTAACTACCAAACCTTATTGGTTAAGAATTAGGAGATGAGACTGCCACCATTGGAAAGTAGATTTCCAGTACATGAATTTCGATATAAAATTTTCCCAAAACGGTGTTCGGATGAAAAAGTTATGCCCTTTTGAAGTTTTCCAAAAATGCTGATTTTTCATTTCCTACCGGTAGGAAACATTCTCCTATCGGTAGGAGACCAAAATTTCACGAAATGACATTTCTGGACAGCTTTTCTACCGGTAGGGCCAAAACTCCTACCGGTAGGACTTGGGTTTTTAGCACACGATTTCAGATTTCGCGAGAATAAGTCTAGCAACAAAACCAACGATTTAAGGCATGATTCAAACACCAAATCATCACATTAACACATAATAGAAGCGAGAAATCCCTACCTCAAAGATCGAAGCCGAACTCACGAACTCCGAGCAAGCCCTAGCTATCCTAGACCCGAAATCCACCAAGAACACCTCCTCCGAATTCCAGTCCACCGATACAAACTCAAGATCGTGGTTATTAGGTGAAGGAGGAATAGATTCCTACGGATTTGAGGAGTATTGAGCTTGAGAGAGAGAGAGAGAGAGAGAGAGAGAGAGAGAGAGAGAGAGAGAGAGAGAGAGAGAGAGAGAGAGAGAGAGAGAGAGAGAGTGAGTCGGACGGGAAAGAGAGAGAGACGTGAGTTGTGTGGGTGTGTTTTTGGGAGAATTTTATCCTCCACACTCACACACTCCCTTATATATATGTACACATAGGCATAACACATTAACACCCCCAAACTCCCAAATTCGAGCACATTGAACCCAATTCACATATTCACATTATATTTCTTTTTACGTAAGCAATTATACAACATCAAATTTATTGAAATAAAAATACGGGTCTCTACAGCCCGGTCACTGTGGCATAGTCGCTCCTCTCTCTCGGCCGAGCTGCCCTGCTCTCCCAGCTCCGCCTCTCCTCTCCAGCTTCAAGTGCCTCGCCCTGCACGGCGACATGCTCCAACACTCCAAGCGGCCTCGCCAAGCGCTGCCTCCTGTAGACAGCATAGTCATGCTCGGGCCTTAAAAAAGCAACAAGGCCTGCCGGAATAGTGAAGCGCCGCAACTCAGCCAAGGTGTACTTGTCCGTGTGAGAAGCGTGAGGAGGAAGTGGCCCAGGAACCTGGAACTCAAGAGAACCCAGTGACTACCGTGTCACCCGGTCACCCAGGTACCACTGCCACCCGAAGGCCGACTCCAACAACACCCGGCTTGCCGTAACCACCCTGCTCCGCGCTAGGTACTCAGGCTCAGGCTCAGCATTACTCCATGGGTTCCACTCAACCTGTAAAACAAATGCCCAGACACTAAGGCATCAGCGACAGCATTAAAGCAATTCTAAGGGCAGAATAATCAATTTGACATGTTGCTTACCTGAGTACCAGACAGCTTGTCAAGGTACGACCTGAAGGCTAGGAGGCTCCCTCTCGACCTCTTCTTGCCGCTATACATAGGGCCCCAGATCATGGCACGTGGGAGCATCCTCAGGTTCGGGCATTTGTTTTCCGGTGGGTACATCTTCAGCACCTCGTAAGCCCATAGCTGCAAATAGCCAGACAACCAAAACATCATAATACAGTTCGTATGCAAAGCAAAGACAAGTGCAAGAAATGGAAAAGCGGGAAATGGATCACAAGCTGTGTTTATTACCTCCCACACTCTTCAGTAGCCTGCCGTCGCCTTCTTCCCTCGCGAGAACTCCCCCATGAAACCGTAGCACGTACCTAGAGCTGCTCCTCCCCAATCAAACCTCGAAGCTGTGCTCAAGTCATAAAGGGCCGGCAAGTAGGACAGGTACACCGTGGATCGCTTGTTCGGGTACAAGGTAGCCCTGAACAAGTACAACAAATAGGCCTTCGCCATTTGCTCCGCCTCCAACTTCGAGTCCGGCTCCCTCCCGTGCAAGTACCGTTTGAACTGGTCATAATGGACGGTCTCTGCCTCACCCGCTGGCGCCTATCCTAAGAACCACTCCAGAGCCCTAGGATCCCTATGAATCTCCGAGTCAAACTGGATAGGCTCTCCTCCTACCCTCAAGCCAGTGAGCGCCGCAAAGTCAGACGGAGTCACCGTCATCTCCCCGATTGGCAGGTGGAAGGTATTCGAGGAATCCCACCACTTCTCAGCCAGCGCGGTAAGTAGAGCGTGATCGCTCTTCATGGCCGTCAACATAAGAATGAACGGCCGGAACCCTGCAGAATCAACTAAGGCCCTGACTCGCTCGGGCAACCCTCGTACAACTCAAGTGAGCTCGCTGGACCTCCATGGCCCCGAGAACTGGCTGCTCCCCTCTGCATACAAAGACAGACAGCAAAAAGAGTCTCATCAATTGCAATTCAAATAGCTGGTTGAATTCAGAACTTCAAAGGTAATTCTACGGTCAAAACAGGTATCATAAAGGTCGAACAAAGCTAACTCTATCCAGTTCTGCTGTCGGCCGAATCAATTCAAAGGTATTTCTCAGACAAGTTCAGAGCCACAAGGCCTTATTTCTCTCGAGGCACACCTCTCAGTCGATTTCACAAGTGTTCTGTTTATCAATATGGTCGATTCAAACTATGGGGCATGCCGTTTGGGGCGTTCGACATGTTATGGCAATCTACCTAGTCGAATTCAAGTTCAAAGGAGTATCTTATTAGTCGAGGCAGTTTATGTTTGATTCGAGTTTGGCACTAATGGTTTTGTCGAAGTCATAGGCATTCTACAAGTCGATTTAACTACTTCAAGTGTTCTATCATTCAAGTCGAGTTTCAAAGTCAAGGCATGTTATTCAAATTCTACTTTCTCAGTCGAGCTACATTTCAAGGTTCTAGCCTACATGCATTACAAGCCAAGCTACGACAGTTCAAAACTACATATTGTTACAAATGACAAGGCATGCATATCAAAGTGAGTTCAAAGGAATACTTGCGCCCAATCCACGGACAGGTGTCTCTGTGGGTCTCTCAGTATAAGCTCTGCGTCATAGCTCTCCCGCAGAGGTGCAAAGCTCTCAACCCCAGACGGGATAAACAAGTGCGGCTCGGGCAAGACGTATGTGGCCGCGTCGAACCTAGCACGGGATGCCAGCCGTATGGACTCTGCAAGCGTCACTGCCCGCTCAAAAGACCACACCTCCCCCTGAGCCTCCTCGGCTGCCTCGGTCTCGCTCACAAAGGCCTCCTCCTCGGCCCTGGCCCTTTCGGCCTCCTCTCTCAAGCGCTCCTCCTCCTGCGCCCTCTCAACCTGACGGAGCCGATCCTCCCGCGCTGCCAACACCGCAGCCACAACCCCCGAGTTCTCCCGGAGTAAGCGACCAAGTTCCTCCTCGGACACAAACTCAGCAAAGTCCCCCCGAGTGATGGGTACATGCACCGAAGACCCTACTGCAGGCCGAAACTCCACCTCCTCCATGGGAACCTCTCCGGATGCGCCCTCCTCAACCACGAGACCTTTGCCCCTCGCCGGATCCCTCGATGGTGTCCTCGGTCGACCACCACCGTCACCACTGCCACTGCCGCCGATGCCGGCCCCAGCCAAGCCCAAACCTGTGACCACTAAGCCCTCCACACCACTACTTAGATCCAATCGTCGAACCCGTGGACCCACTGTGCCAGCACCTCTTGGCGTACGCCCCACCATCCCTGGCGTACGCCCCTCATCGCCACCAACCACCACTGCTGCATGGCCACCACCATCGCCGCCGCTGCCTGCAACCGCTCACTGACACTCGACGAGGGCTCGCCCGACGTCTGATCGTCAATTCGAGACTCCGGAGTCTCGATGCTACCTCGTGGCAGATTTCCCTCCTCGCCGGCATTGCCATTGCCGCCTGCACCACTGGGTTCCGCCATAGATGAGTAAAGAAGCGTGGATTTTGGGGAAAAATAGAAGATTGAGGGAGAGATTGAAGAGTTTTTAAAGTTTTGGGAGGTTTTCGGAGTTCAAAACCGACTGAGAGCGGTTTCTGAACTCATGAAGAAGTTTATACGACATGGGGACAGTGCTAGGCCGGGTCTGGGCTGGATCTGGGCCGGTTCGATCAAGATTTCTGGCGTACGCCAATGTATTCATGCCGTACGCCACTAGATTTTGGGCCTCAGGCCCAACTCTCTTATGAAGATTCAAAATTGCTTCCACCTCAAGGCCCAAGGTGGCCCAGCTTCACATTGGCTCACGAGGACCCATCCCCAAGCAGACGCCCGTCCAATTTCAAATCAACGACGATCCACTCGTCCAATTTCAAATCAACGACGATCTATCCGTCCAATTTTCAAATCAACGACGATCCACTAGTCCAATTTCAAATCAACGACGATCCACTCGTCCAATTTCAAATCAACAACGATCCACTCGTCCAATTTCAAATCAACGACAATCTATCCGTCCGATTTCAAATCAACGACGATCTGCTCGTCCAATGTCAAATCAACGACGATCTATCCGTCCGAATTCAAATCAACGATGATCCACTCGTCCAATTCCAAGTCGAAGGCAACCTATCCGCCCAAACCCGAGTCAAACAGGTTCTTTAAAATTCTCGTATTCTGGATAGCCTTGAAGAGGGTGTCTAGAAAACCTTTAACGTTACTTGTCTTCAGTCAATGGTGCTTCAAGTGCCATCAAAGGGGGGCTTCTGTAGACACCCCATTCTGGACTGTCCAGATAACATTATTTGTCGATCTTTTATTTTCCCGATGATGATTATAGTCGAGAACAGTTTGAGGACGATGGTATGTTCGAGTTTTGAGCATCCCGAACCCCTTTCAAACCCGTTTCACAACCTTCAAACTAGAGCCAAACAGCCCTAGCAAAACCAAACTGGCTTACGCCAGTACTTTGGAGATGTACGCCAGATAACTACCACGTGTCGGTCATCGACCGTTGACTTAGATATAACTGGAGCACGTCGGTCCATATGTGGCGCACACCAGTCAAATCCAGTCAAATCAACTTTATTCAGCCACATGGACGAGACTTTTGTGCCACCCTGACGTCGGCTACAGTATCCCTGATGATTACTCTTGGCAGAGACGCTCCCTTTCTCTCCTACACCCTCCATCAAGGCAAGTCCTATGCATTTAATGAATGGGAGGCTCCCTTCCTCTTCCAACCAGCCAAACAAGGCCCTATTCCAAACTGATCTTAGTCTCTCTCTCCTCTATAAATACCCCCCTTGCATTCATTTGCAAGGGGTTAGCCACATTAAGAAGAAAAAGTTTCCTTCTTCTCTCTTCTTGCTCTCCTTCTCTCTTCTTCCATTGAAAGAGAAAAGAAGGCAACACACTTCCACATACCCTGCTGAAATCCAGTCACCATATAGACCTCCATCTTCAACCCTTAAGCTCAATACCATCTTCAAACCTCCACACAAAAAAGGTATACCACCTTTGTGTTCTTTTCTGTTTTCGACCCCTGAAGGGAGCCAGTGAGGCCCAGGCTAGTAAATGATACTAGTCCTGGCCTTAAACTGGTAAAATACAACAAACGTATGAGGCAAGACATGGCGCACGCCAGTAATCTTATGTCATACGCCAGTCATGGCAGTACGTGCACTACTGACGTGGGGATCGTGGATCGTCATTTTTGCTTACTTCCATTTCTGTCAATCACCCTTGCATGATAACAATCAGTTTATTACTTTCTGTATATTTAGATTTGCTTAGATGTTGTTATTTATGCTCGCTCTTTATCTGTCCAAAAGGCCTCTGGGATCTTTCTGGTCATGTTCCAGAACCCAAATAATGCAAAGCCAAGTACTGGATCAAATTCAAAGTGGCGTACGGCTGTCTTTGACTGGCGTACAGCAATTGATCCCAAGATCCAGTGGTTGGCCCTTGTATCTTAGCTTAGTCTTGGCCTATTTCCTGTTCCCACACTGTTTTTGGGGTATTCTGTTGTTTTTCGAGGCTTGAAGCCGTTTCGTATATCTGTAACTGTATATATTGTGATATATTAACTGCGTGGTTTGCCCTGGGTGTGCACTGGTCCCCTTCCAGAGCCCAAAGGGTTGCAAACAAAGACTGTGAGGCCATATAAGTGGAGTACGCTAGTCCTATGGTGGCGTGCGCATGTCTAGTCAACATGTGCTGGATCGGCCAATGCATGCTGGCGTAGGACCTGCTCACGCCCCTGTAGGGCAGCATACTCCAACCTATTCGGGTTGCTTGGTGCTTGTTCTCATTCTATACTTAGCATTGCAATCAAGTCATTCATAAATATTTTGTCACATAAATACAACTTGTTACAGCTTTTACCCCCCATTAACTATTCCCCCCGCCCTAACTGGCTGAAAAATGATAAAATGTGAGAAAAATGCAAGTGTTTTACAAAATAAAATGCCTGAGCAGAGACCGATCTCCGGATTGGGCGAGAGGGGTGCCATAAAACCCTTCCCCTCTCATAACCTGGCTCCCGAACCTCAGATATCGAAGGTGACGATGGACCGGCTCATACCTTTTCAAAATCGAACAAACGTGGCAAAACGTTTTCGAGTTCGGTTCTTTGGGTATTTCACCGCTAAAACCTGAGTGGCGACTCTGAATTGAGGTGTTTCGCCGCGCTCTTTTCCAAAGAAGGGCCGCCCCCAATCTTTAAAAGGGAACCAAAATCGAGCATTTTCGGGGCACGTGCCCACAGGACGTCTGGATTTCTGGTCACTCGCTCTAAGGATACTCGGCCTCTCCCCGAGCCCCTTATACTGACCCACCAGAAGATTTCCACTGCTCGGACTCGCTGCGTCACGAACCTATGGCACAAGCCATACCCCTTCGTGACCCCGGCCTACGTCCCCTAGCAGTAATACCATCTTGCGTCTTCTCGCTAGGTTCATTTCTATTAATAAGCAGGGGCGTGCAAGTCCAAAATTTATTAATAATTCTGGTTCGGTCCCTACTAACCCTCCTAGAAGCAGGGGCTTCGGATCAAGTCACTTTTTCTTGATTAAACATCTTTTTATGCTTGGCAAAACTCTTTGGTTAACGCTTCGGTTACACTTGTTTCTACAGACTTTTCAAGTCCCACCGAAGCAGGGGCATCATAACCCAACGAGCAAACCAATCATACGAGCATTTCAAAGATAAAACATTCAAGAAAAGAAACATTCTTTCAGAAACCATAAAGAAAAAAAGGGTTACTATTTCGGTATTAAACATTCACAAACTCTGGAACAGCAAACTCCCAATGTTCAGAGCCGTCTAGTCAAAAGTTACAGAATCCAAAGACATGAAATCTCAAAAATAAAAGAAGACACTATCCTAAGAGTGAGCTAGGTGGTCGAGCTGGTCCTTGGGCGCAGGGGCATTTGGATCGGCTTGGTTCCCGAGGCCTTGGTCCTCGGACGCAGGCTCCACCACCTCCTCCTCTTCCTCTGGAAGGACAAGCTCTTCGAGAGGCGCCTCGGGGAGTGTTCGGAGATCAGAGTCTTCAGGGAGGTTGAGCCTCCTCACCAAGGCTTCATGGCCATACCGAAGGCCGTCCAAGAAACGGTCCCGATGCAGCTCAGCCTCAATCTCCCGAACCTGCTTTTTGTACTCTACTCCGGCTGCATCCCAACCTTCATCGTAGCCTCTCTTCCTCGCGAAGTCAACTTTGTGGCCCAGGTGACTCGCATTGTGTTGGCATCCTCCTCGGCCTTGGCGGCTCTGGTCTCTGCCTCCACCCTCTCCCTGTCGCACCGTTGGAAGTCCGCCAGGTAGAGCTCGCAAGTCTCCCGAGCCAGTTTCAAGTTTTCCTCCTTTCGAGCCAGCTCCCGAGCAAGCTTCTCGGTCTTTTCTTCCTGCACCTTGCACCGGTCGTTGATAGCCAACGCCCGAGCTCCCGACTGTAAACAAAAAAAAGAGAAGAAATTCAACAAGTGCAAACTTTCAGATCGAAGAAGAACGGGACTTAAACCATTAACTTACATTGAAAAGGGCCTGAGCTATCTCGGCCGTGACATTCTCGGTCAAGCCAGAGACAGCCCGGGCATCCCTCGGAAGAATACTTCCTCGGAGCATCCCGAAGGCCACGCCGAGGTTCTTCACGCTGTCGGCGTGGTGAATCTGGCGACCAGCAAAGTTACAGAACTTCGGAGCCCAGGGGAGTTCCCTCGAATTGACCCAGGAGCCCTCCTCTGCTCCACCGGTCCCCCCTCCGAGCTCTCCTTGCTCCTCCTTGATTAGGATCGTCTCCTGATCCCTCCTTCTCCGTCTCCCCCCTCGTGCCGAGTCCTCTTCTCCTGGTGCTCCTGTGGAGAAATAAGAGTCGCCCCCGAAGTCCCGACGCCAGGAGTACCGGGGACTGTTCCCCTGCCCCGACCAGTCGGCCTCCGGCGCCTGAGGTTCAGCACCTCCCGAGTTCCAGGGCCCGCCATTTCCCCGCTCAAACCGGTCCTCTCCGGCGTCTCCCGATTAACCTCCTCTCGGATGACTCCCCGAGGTGCGGATGTGCTTCCCTCGGCTTCGTTCTCCCTGCCTGTCCTCCTCTCCCCTCTTCCCACTCCTCTTCCGGTTCTCCCTCCTCGACCTCGCCCTCGGCCTGCCCTTGGAACCCCCTGCTGCCTCGGTTTCTTCTTTCAAAAGCTCGTATAAATTGGGACGTACCCGAGCAGTTCTGGAGCATACCGACTGGTGATGGAAATGCCGTAGGCCGCTGTAATTTGGGACCGGTTAGCTCTCTCCTGAAGCTGTTGAACAATTCCCTCGACTGCAAGGTAAAATCAAAACAAGAGATCAATATAAGAACGCAGGGCATAACAAAAGCAAAGTATTTACCGAAGAGAAATTTCTACCGACCAGGAGCCTCGGTCCCAAATTGCACCCTAGTAGTGGTATCAGCATTTTCCCCGGGCCCAAACATAAAATTGCCGGTCACCGAGATGTAAATATTTGCCCACTCCTCGAAGTCGGGGAGACGATCGACGAGGAACGTATCATACCCCGTCCTGCACGAGAGATAGTATCGATTGCTCTCCCGGTTGACTCCTAAGAGGTATACTCCGAAGAGCTCCTCAACCCTAAAGGTCAGGTTGAACTGCCTCCTCAGCTCAATAATGCTTGTAATGATGCGGTAGGAGTTTACTGTAAGCTGGGAGGAGGTAAGAGAAAGGGTCCGGAGAACTCGTCGGACAAATTGATGAAGGGGGAATCTAATCCCTCCCTCAGTAATTGCCATCAAAGGAAAAATCAATTCCCTTGGTCGGTGAGGAAGGGTCTTGGGGTTGTTGTCAGGAAGCAGCCAGACCTCTACGTCCGGAGGGATGCTGTAAACCCTTCTGAACTCGGCGAGGGCAGCCGATGTCCCATTAAAATATTGGTTCAAGTAAGGACACAGCCTCATCGGCCTCCTTCGTCCCCGAACCTCCTCGGGGGCATCGGCGAATGGGCCCGGTCCGTGGCCAGAAGTACTTGGGATTTCCATCTCCCAAGAAGCGAAGGCTGTGACGGGGCATTAAGTTCTAAGAGGATCCGATGGCTCAATGACGTCCAAAGGGATTCGGTAAATGGCTTGGGCTCGACACTCCTCAAAGATTTCCTCAAGGTCGGCAGAAGAGGAGCTACTGGTACTGTCCGAGGAGACTTCAACAACCATTCGTCCCTACCTAGCAAAAGAAGATGTATGCAAAAACCCGTTAGCTATATGCCCAGGGAAAAGCACTATGACCTAGTAAATAGGGACGAAATGGTCATCGCTCCTCGGTATATTTCTAGGGACCTCTCCCCGAAAAAGGTCTCCCAGGCCAGTGGTTGTTTCTATGGTCTCGGGTTGAAGATTGGCCTCGGGAAGAATGTGGGCCTCGGGTTGAATTTAGACCTCGGGAAAACTAAGAACAGCGCAGGAGACGCCCAGCACCGCCGTAGGACGAACAGCAGCGAGCGGCGGTACAGCCGCAACACATGAAGAATGTGGATTAAAGGAAAGAGAACTCGAGGAAAATGATCAAAACATGAAAACCAGCCATTGAAGATCGTCATACCTGAGTTTTGTGTCGAGATCTGCGTCCAAAAAGCTCAAAATCTCGACCGAAAGCTGGAAACAGACGGTGGCGGCGGTTCGACTTCAAAAGCAAAGGGAAAGTGACCGTCTTTCCTCTGTCTCTCCTATTTATAATGGAAGAGATAAAAGGCTACGCGGGAAACGAAGCGTCGTGCACCGAGCCGTCAGATCTTTGACGCGTGTCGTGATCGGACGGCCAGTATCAGGGACTCTGCACCGAGGACAAGCACCGGATACTCGGACCATAGGCGTAATGACGCGTGTCGCCGAAGCGATGATTCGTACCAATCAACTGACATAACACGTGCCGAGATAGCCTTTTCATCCTGAGACCTCGGCAACTGCTGACATGTGGTTCTCATCAATGGCGTAGGTTGGGTGGAATCTACTGAGGCAGGCGCCCTCATCAAAGCCTAACGTTTTATGTAATGGGGTCAAGACCCTGAAGCAGGATTGCAAAGCTCCAGGGGCTTGAGGGGCTATTGTGGAGGCTTCGGTCATAGCCTCGAAAACCTTGCCAGACCGTCATCAACCGAGGTCTCATATCGGTTCGGTCTACGGGATTGTACAGACGGGCCACAACGTGTATTCTTCTCTCTCCGCGTTCGGTATCGAGTCCCCGGTTAATGCTTCGGGGTATTGCCGAAGTATGCATTCCGTTAAGGTCTCTGGAAGGAGTACAGCGTACCAAGAGGGGACCAGAAGCAATACGTGGCAGATAGGATCATCTAGGCCAGGTCTGGCCATGTGCTTCGTAACCGCCTTATCCGGTGCGTCACCTGTGATGTCACCCGAGGCGGTTAACCGAGCGTACCCTTCACCCGCTACCTTGGAGGACAAGTAAACCTAGGTCTATAAATATAAAGGGACTCTAACCTAAAGAGGTATGCCATCTTTCCCTAACCTTAGATCTATATCCCCCTCTGAGATCTAACTTGATCGTCGGAGGGTCACTAGGCTGTCCAAGCCCTAGTGACTTGTTGCAGGTTCAGAGGCGGGTGAACGGAGCAACGGAAGAGAAATACTGACTCAAGCAAAGGTCCCTCCAAATTGAACCCCCACAGTATGGTTTGCTACGGTATGGATGTACCTGTATTATATTGTACCGTTTTGGTATATTATGATACCGTATGGATGTACTCGTACGGTATTACACACTTTTTGGTGTGGTGTGGTATGGTATGGTACCGAACAGATGTACTCGTACGGTATTGTACTATTTTGGAGTGGTATGGTACCGCATGGAATACTAGTACGGTATTGTACCGTTTTGGTGAGCTTTGGTACCGTATGGACGTACTCGTACGACATTGTACCGTATTTGGGTGGTATGGTTCCGTATCGAGTTACTCTTACGGTATTGCACCATTTTGGTGTGGTATGGTACCGTATGGATGAAATCGTACGGTGTTGTACCTTTTTGGTGTGGTATGGTACTGTATGGATTTACTCGTACGGTATTGTACTGCTTTGGGGTGATTTGGTACCGTATGGATGTACTCGTTCGGTATTATACCATTTTGACTGGTACAATATGGTGCCGTTATGGTGTGGTACTGTACCGTATAGATGTACTCGTACGGTAATGTACGATTTGGTGTGGTTTTGTACCGTATGAAAGTACTCATATGGTATTGTACCGTTTTGGTGTGGTTTGGTACCGTATGGATGTTCTCGTACGGTATTGTACCGTTATTGTGTTATATGATACCGTATGGATGTACTCATATGATATTGTACCGTTTTGGTATGGTATGGTACCGTATGGAAGTACTCATACGGTATTGTACCATTTTGGTGTGGTATGATTCCGTATCAAGTTACTCGTACGGTATTGTACCGTTTTGGTGTGGTTTGGTACCGTATGGATGTACTCGTACGGTATTGTACCGTTTTGGTGTGGTATGGTATCGTATGGATGTACTCGTACGGTATTATTTTAAGGGGGATAGATTGTAACGCCCCTGAATTTTGGTCAATAAAAATTTCGCTAAAAATTTGAATTTTATTTGAATTACTTATTTTCTCTTGAATGGCTTTATGATTTCTTGTTATTTTCCGTCGTAGTTAGATTTTGGTTATTTGTTAACTCTCGATTAGAAACCCTACGTGACCAATTTAGTTACTTTCCAACCGACTACTTGGAGGAACCGAGCAACCAACTTACCTAGTTACTAGATGAACCTTTTGGACCTTTTGAAACTTTTGAACCTTTTCCATTACCCATTGGTCCATAGTTGCTAGGGTAATCTTTGTCCATTGGACAATAAAACTTTTTAATATTTAAATCAAAGTACATGTAGTCTTTCAAAATCTTATTTTAAAATAAAAGGTACTTGTACTCCTTTTATCCATTGGTTATTAACTGCAAGGGGAATTATTATCCATTGGGTGATAACCGTTAGGGAAGTTAGTAACCCTTGGGTAATAGAGTCTTTTGACCAAATAAAGTACCGATGTGACTAGGGAACCTTCCAATAAAGTAGATTTGACTAGTCAACCTTTTTCAACCCTAGAAATTACTTATTTATTTTCTTAATTTGGTTTTATTCTTTGTCCTTTGGACAATAAAAGTTAGGAAAACTATTATCCATTGGATAATAGAAACTCAATTCTTTATATTAAAAGGGTTTAAATAAAAGATTTGATCAAAGTACTATTATAGACTTTTATAATTGCTTTAAAGTACTTTTTGATTATTTTATTATAAAAAGTTCCCTAGTTATTATTGTCCATTGGATAATAAAAGTTAGGGTATTTATTATCTATTGGGTAATAGTTTGGTCTTTCAACCAAGTACATGGGCTTATTAATCTAGTCTTTTTCCTAAAATTGCCCAGGTGATAAAGTACATATTATTTTTTTATAAAAGTACTTAGTAGTCTTAAAAGCCTAAGTTTTCCTAAGTACCCTTTTATTATTTTGTATTGGGATTTTGTACCCAATTGGATTAGTTTATTGGGGAGTTGATCTTCCTAGAGTACATTAGTACACTAGTTTATTTTAATCAAACATGTGCCAATTTATTTGTTTATTTGGAAATCTTAGCCCTTAAGTTTCTTTGACTTAAAAGTACCAAAAGTACCTCTTGTTTATTTTTTTCAAAATTACCAAAAGTACCAAAGGTATGGATGTACTCGCACGGTATTGTACCATTTTGTATGGTTTGCTACGGTATGGAGTTACCTGTACTCTCACGGTACTGTGTTATGGTACCGTATGGATCTACTCGTACGGTAATGTACCGTGTTTGTGTGGTTTGGTACCGTATGGAAGTATTCGTACGGTATTATACCGTTTTGGTGTGATTTGGTACGGTATGATGTACTCGTACGGTATTGCACCATTTTGGTGTGGAATGGTGCCGTATGGATGTACTCGTATTGTATTGTACTGTTTTGGGGTGGTATGGTTCCATATAGTCATGCTCGTATGGTGTTGTACCATTTTGGTGTGGTATGGTTCAGTGTCGAGGTACTCGTACAGTATTGTAAAGTTTTGGTGTGGTATGGTACCGTATGGATCTACTCGTACAGTATTGTACCGTTTTGGTGTGCTATAACAAGGTAAGGACGTAATCGTCTAGTATTGTACCATTTAGGTGTGGTTTTTTACCGTATGGATGTACTCATACGGTATTGTACCGTTTTGGTATGGTTTGCTACGGTATGGATGTACTTGTACTGCATTGTACCATTTTGGTGTGTTATGGTACAGTATGGATGTACTCGTACGGTATTCTGCACTTTTTGGTGTGGGATGGTACCGTGTGGAGGTTCTCGTACGGTATTGCCTCGTTTTGGTGTGGTATGGTACTGTACGGATGTAGTCGTACGGTATCGTACTATTTTGGAGTCGTATGGTACCGTATGGAGGTACTACTACGGTATCGTACCGTTTTGGTGTGGTTTCGTACCGTATGGATGTACTCATACGGTATTGTACCATTTTGGTGTTGTATGGGTCCATATGTATGTACTCATTTGGTATTGTACCTTTTTGGTGTGGTATAGTATTGAATGGGTGTACTCGTAAGGTAATATACCATTTTTGTGTTGTATGGTACCGTATGGATGTACTCGTACCGTGTTGTACCATTTTTGTATGGTATGGTACTGTACGGATGTACTCGTACCGTTTTGGTGTGGTTTGCTATGGTATGGATGTATCTGTACGGTATTGTACCATTTTGGTGTGGTATGGTATCGTATGGATGTACTCGTAAAGTATTGCACCGTTTTGGTGTGGTATTGTGTCGTATGGATGTACTTGTACGGTATAGTACCGTTTTGCTACGGTATGGTTTCGTATGGTCGTGCTCATATTGTATCGTACCGTTTTGGTGTGGTATGGTTCTGTATCGAGGTACTCGTACGGTATTGCAACGTTTTATTGTGGTATGGTACCGATTGGATGTACTCGTACGGTATTGAACCGTTTTGGTGTGGTATTGTATGGTATTGATGTACTAGTACGGTATTGTACCGTTTTGGTGTGATTTTATATCGTATAGACGTACTCGTACGGTATTGTACCATTTTGGTATGATATGGTTCTGTATGGACGTACTCGTATGGTATTCTACCATTTTGGTGTGGTATGGAACCGTAAGAATGTACTCGTACGGTATTATACAATTTTGGTGTTGTTTGGTACCGAATGGAGGTTCTCGTACGGTATTGTACCATTTTGGTGTGGTATGGTGCTGTACAGATGTACTCGTACGGTA
This sequence comes from Rhododendron ovatum, assembly GCA_019656835.1. NCBI lineage: Eukaryota > Viridiplantae > Streptophyta > Magnoliopsida > Ericales > Ericaceae > Rhododendron > Rhododendron ovatum. Next base: position 26,231,016 of record CM033795.1, on the reverse strand, counting down.
TTGTACTGTTTTGGTCTAGTATTGTACCGTATGGAGGTACTAGTACGGTATTGTACAGTTTTGGTGAGGTTTGGTACCGTATGGACATACTCGTACGGTAATGTACTATTTTGGTGTGGTATGGTTCCGTATCGAGGTACTCGTACGGTATTGTACCGTTTTGGTGTGGTATGGGTCCGTATGTATGTACTCATATGGTATTGTACTTTTTTGGTGTGGTATAGTATCGAATAGATGTACTCATATAGTAATGTACCATTTTTATTTTGTATGCGACCGTATGCATGTACTCGTACAGTATTGTACCGTTTTGGTGTGGTATGGTTTGGTATGGACGTACTCGTATGGTATTATACCGTTTTGGTGTGGTATGATTCTATATCGAGGTACTCGTACGGTATTGTAACGTTTTTGTGTGGCATGGTACAATATGGATCTACTCGTACGGTATTATACCGTTTTGGTGTATTATAAAAAGGTGTGGTTGTTCTCGTACGGTATTGTACCGTTTTGGGGTGGTTTTGTACCGTAGGGATGTACTCTTACAGTATTGTGCCATTTTGGGGTGGTGTGGTATGGTACCTGATTGATTTACTCGTACGGTACTGTACCATTTTGGTACGATTTGCTACGGTATGGATGTACCTACACTTGTACTGTATTGTACCATTTTTACTCGTACGGTAATGTACCGTTATGGTGTGGTATGGTATTGTATTGATGTACTCATACGGTAATGTACCGTTTTGGTGTGGTTTGGTATCGTATGGAAGTACTTGTACGGTATCATACAGTTTTGGTGTAATTTGGTACCGTATGAATGTACTTGCACAGTATTGTACCTTTGTTGCGTTATATGGTTCCATATTGACGTACTCGTACGGTATTGTACCGTTTTGGTGTGGTATGGTTTCGTATGGATATACTCGTACTGTATTGTTCCGTTTTGCTGTGGTATGGTTCCGTATGGACGTACTCGTACGGTATTGTACCGTATACGGACGTACACATACGACATTATACTGTTTTGGTTTGATATGGTACCGTATGGATGTACTCGTACAGTATTCTATCATTTTGGTGTTGTTTGGTACCGAAGGAAAGTTCCCGTATGGTATTGCACCGTTTTGGTGTGGTATGATTCCGTATGGACGTACTCGTACGGTGTTGTACCATTTTGGTGATATGGTACCGTATGGATGTACTCATACGGTACTGTACCGTTTTAATGTGGTATGGTACCGTATAGATGTACTGGTACGGTAATGTACCATTTTGGTCTAGTAGAGTACCGTACGGATGTACTCGTACGGTAATGTACCTTTTTAGTTTTGTTTGGTACCGTATGGATGTACTCGTACGGTATTGTACCGTTATTGTGTTATATGGTATCGTACGGATGTACTCGTACCGTATTGTACCGTTTTAGTGCGGTATGGTTCCGTATTGACGTACTCGTACTGTATTGTTCTGTTCTTGTGTCGTATGGTACCGTATCTAGGTACTCGTATGGTATTGTATCGTTTTGGTGTGGTATGGTACCGTAAGGATGTTGTCGTACGGTATTGTACCATTTTGATAAGGTATGGTACTGTGTGGATATTGTCGTACGGTATTGCACTGTTTTGGTGTGGTATGATACCGTATGGATGTTATCGGATGGTACTGTATCGTTTTGGTGTGGTATGGTATCGTACGGATATACTCGTATGGTATTGTACCATTTTGATGTGGTATGGTACGGTATGGATGTATTCGTACGGTATTGTACCATTTCGGAGTGGTATGGTACCGTATGGATGCACTCGTACGGTATTGTACCCTTTTGTTGTGTTATGGTACCGTTTGGATGGACTCGTATGGTATTGTACCATTTTTGTGTGGTATGGTACCTTATGGATGTGCTCGTACGGTATTGTACCCTTTTCATGTGCTTTGGTACGGTATGGATGTACTCCTACGGTATTGTACTGTTTTGGTGCGGTACGGTACCGTATGGAGATTCTCGTATGGTATTGTTCCATTTTGGTGTGGTTTGGTACCGTTTGACATAGTGGCACGGTACAGTACCGCTTTTGTGTGGTATGGTACCGTACAAATTTAAGTGTACGGTATTGTACCGTTTTGGTGTGCTATGGTTCCGTGTCGAGCTACTCGTACGACATTGTACCGTTTTGGTGTGGTGTGGTATGGTACCGTATGGTTGTACTTGCATGGTATTGTACCGCTTTATTGTGGTATGGTACTGTATCGATGTACTAGTATGGTATTGTACCATTTTGGTGTGGTTTTGTACCGTATGGAGGTTGTCGAACGGTATTGTACCATTTGGGTGTGGTATAGTTCCGTATGGACGTACTCGTATGGTATTGTACCATTTTGGTGTGGTATGGTACCGTATGGACGTACTCTTACGGTATTGTACCGTGTTGGTGTGGTGTGATATCTTATAGATGTACTCGTACGGTATTATACCGTTTTTGTGTGGCATAGTACGGTATGGATGTACTCGTACGGTAATGTATCATTTTTGGGTGGTATGGTACCGTACGGATATACTCCTACAGTGATGTGCCATTTTGGTGTGGTTTGGTACCGTATGGAAGTTCTCGTACGGTATTTTACCGTTATTGTGTTATATGGTACCGTATGGAGGTACTCGTACGGTATTGTACCGTTTTAGTGTGATATAGTTCCGTATTGACGTACTCGTACGGTATTATTCTATTTTGGTGTGGTATGGTACCGTATCTAGGTACTCGTATCGTATTGTATCGTTTTGGTGTGGTATGGTACCGTATGGATAAATTTGTACGGTATTGTACCATTTTGGTGTGGTATGGTACCGTATGGATGTTGTCGTACGGTATTGTACCGTTTTGATATGGTATGGTACTGTGTGGATATAGTCGTACGGTATTGCACCGTTTTTTTGTGGATATGGATGTTATCGGATGGTATTGTATTGTTTGGGTGTGGTATGGTACCGTACGGATATACTCATACGGTATTGTACCGTTTTGGGGTGGTATGTTACGGTATGAATGTACTCGTATGGTATTGTACCATTTTTGAGTGGTATGGTACCATATGGATGTACTCGTACGATATTGTACTATTTTGTTGTGTTATGGTACCGTATGGATGTACTTGTATGGTATTATACCGTTTTGGTTTGGTATGGTACCTTATGGATGTACTCGTACGGTATTGTACCCTTTTCTTGTGGTTTGGTACGGTATGGATGTACTCGTACGGTATTGTTCCATTTTTGTGTGGTATGGTACCGTTTGATGTACTGGTACGGTAGTGTACCGCTTTTGTGTGGTATGGTACCGTACGGATATAGTTGTACGGTATTGTACCATTTTGGTGTGTTATGGTTCCGCATGGGTGTACTTGTATGGTATTGTACCGATTTGTTGTGGTATGATACTGTATCGATGTACTAGTACGGTATTGTACCATTTTGGTGTGATTTTGTACCGTATGGTATTGTACCGTTTTGGTGTGATATAGTTCCGTATGGACGTACTCGTACGGTATTGTACCGTTTTGGCATGGTACGGTACCGTATGGACGTACTTGTACGGCATTGTATCGTTTTCGTGTGGTATGCTACCGTTTGAATGTACTCGTACGATATTGTATCTGTAACGCCCCCGAATTTTGGGTACGTTAAAAGGACATTTTCATTGAAAACCTCAAAATAGAGTCTGGCTCTTATTACAACAAACTTGCAACAGGAGTTCAATATTTACACAAATGAAGGGGGTTCTAGGGTTCCTAACTACAGCTACTCTTGCTCCTCCATCCTAGCCAGCTCTTCAGCTCCAAGGCTTCCACGGTGAACTGTTCATCTTGAATAACTACAAGGTCTGACACATTATACCGGCGTCACCACCAATATAATATGTCAGGGTTACCAAAAGACAACACCTTGAGCTACAACGCTCAATAGGGAAATCCTTACCCACCAACCTTAACTTACAAACAAGACTATAATAAAACATCAATTTCCACATGATACGTATAAACACAGCTAACAATGACACATCCACATTCATTAATCAACTATCGTTGGTGTCCAAGATTTTCGGGTTTCTCCTACGCGACTCATCGTAGACCGTGTCAACAATTTAACCTTTCAAACAACCTTTCAAAAATCATTTGCATTGGCTCCGTACCGCGGATAACCAAGCTACACAATTTCAAAATCATTTGCATTGGCTCCGTACCGCGGATAACCAAGTCACACATTTTCAAAATCATTTGCATTGGCTCCGTACCGCGGATAACCAAGCTACACACACAATCTTTTAAAATCATTTGCATTGGCTCCATACCACGGATAACCAAGCTACACACCCAACCTCGGTTCTGCCGTTCCGGTCTTCCGAGTATCCTCACAATGGTTCCGCCGTCCCGGGCTCCCATTGGCGCACATTGCATTGGCTCCGAAACGCGGATAACCAAGCACACACCCAACTTCGGTTCCGCCATTCCGGTCTCCCGAGTATATCCTCACAATGGTTCCGCCGTCCCGGGCTCCCATTGGCACACATTGCATTGGCTCCGAAACGCGGATAACCAAGCACACACCCAACCTCGGTTCCGCCGTTCCGGTCTCCCGAGTATCCTCACAATGGTTCTGCCGTCCCGGGTTCCCATTGGCACACAAAACACACACCACACAATGGGCTACCATGTCCGGCCACATTACGGTTTTCCAAAACATTTCACCCTTTTCAAATGTTTCTTTTACACACGCAAACACACAACTCACATAATGCCATCCAAAGCCGGTCATTATGTAGTTTCAAAAATATTTTCTTCCTCGAAAACATTTCCTTTCTTTAACCACACCCTAGGTGTCATGTTTCTACTTTCTCGATTCTCGTGTCTCGTTTATCATGCAAAGACTCCGCGGTAAGCGTGAAACATACTAACAAGATCATCCAATTCTATACTACTTATCATGCTAAATCATTACTTATAGCATAACGCCACATGTACGGACGTCTTTGGAGTGTATCGCTTATGCTTTATTCAAGCACAACGCCACATGTACGGAGGTCTTTGGAGTGAAATCACTTATGCTTTATCACACCACAATTAATACAAGCAATTCATATATTCATCATCTTTAAAGATCAAAATACAAATACTTCTAATCAAACGATAAGTTCTATCTTAGCAATTCAAAACAACAACGTTCTACTTAAGTACGTAAGTAATTAGGAACTAAGTAAGGTTTTCCGTACAATACACTTGGGGTGGAAGATAAGGAATCGTACATATACGTAGAGATAGGGGACAAGGAATCCTACCGTTCATCTTAGCAATTCAAAACAACAACGTTATACCTTAGTAAGTAAGTAAATAGGAAGTAAGTAAGGTTTTCCTTACGATATACTTGGGAATAACGATAAGGCATTTTTACTTTATATGTGGGGTGGAAGATAAGAAGATCCTACCTTACTTCTTGGCGGCAGTAACGGCTACGGAAGGTTAGTCGGCGGTCGGACGGAGTAACTCCCTACGGTGGTTTCCGATAGCTTCGAAAGAGAAAGGTGTCTCTTGAAACTTCTACTTGACTAACACTACTCTACTTTATGGATCGAAGGGTGGTCGAGTGGCGGTTTAGTGGCGGCCTAGGTTGAGTTTTTTGAAGAACTCAAGAACAACTCAAGAACAAGGAAGAACTAAGCAAGAACAAAGAAAGAACACAATTTTTCTAGAGAGAGAAGTTGCTAGGTGGAGGTGTGAGTTGAATGGCAAACATGGGGTGCTATTTATAGGCAAAATTCTTGGCTCCCTCTCCCTCTTCATGGCCGGCCCTCTCTCTCTCTAAATCCTCCATGGATTTGTTCCATTAAGTCATCAAATCAACCTTTCAACCAAGTCATAGCCCTTTAGGCCAAATCTTAGGTGTAAGGCTATGAAACCAACTAAGATCTTAGGCTTTCTAGGTAATTATAACCTAGGTTTAGCTTGTAGTCAAGGTCTAAGGCTAATAAAGGCTAGGATTGTGTCATAAAGGTCCATCATAGGTTGTCATTAGGCTTAAAAAGACTTAGGCCTAATAAGGTAGCTTGCAAGGCTAGGGTTAGTCCTTGGATTGGATTATGGGAGATTTGTTGGAAGATTTGGAGACAATGGTACAAGATTTTGTGTTAAAGAATAATAGGAGTACAATGGAGGTTAATGGAGGGCTAGTTTCTTAGCTAGGAAGGAAGGTTCACCCATGGATTTGCAAGATGAGAAAGATCAAGGTGAGTACAATCAAATCTTTCTTTCTCTCTCCTATCTCTCTCTCTCTCGGCCCATCTCTCTCTCTCTCTCTCGGGTCTCTCTCTCGGGTCTCTCTCTCTCTCTCTCTCTCTCTCTCTCTCCTTAGTACACACACACACACACATATATATATAAACAAGGAAGAATAAATAAAAGTACCAAGTACAAGATTTACAAAATCAAATACCTAATAAAGAAACACAATTAGGCACATGCCCCTTTAAATAAATAAACTAGGGTACTCTAGGAAGATCAACTCCCCAATAAATTAATCCAATTGGGTACAAAACCCCAATACAAAATATTAAAAGAGTAGTTACAAAATAGGTTTTAAGGCTACTACATAAAATATATGTACTCCACACATGGGTAGTTAGAAAAAATGACTAGTTGAAAGAATAACTCCTTTACCCAATGGATAATAAATATCCTAACTTTTATTATCCAATAAACAATAATAACTAGGGAACTTTTATATTAAAATAATCAAGGTCCTTTAAAGCATGTGACAAAATCCCTATATTAAATATAGGTGTGGTACCAAGTACCCCAATTAAATAAAAAGACTAGGATTCTCCCCATTAAAATAATAATAAAGTACAAGTCAAATCTACTTTATTGGAAGGTTCCCTAGTCACATCGGTACTTTATTTTGGTCAAAAGAGTTATTACCCAAGGGTCACTAACTTCCCTAACGGTTATTACCCAATGGATAATAATTCCCCTTGCGGTTAATAACCAATGAACAAAAAGAGTACAAGTACCTTTTATTAAAATAATATTTTAAAAAGACTACATGTACTTTTATAAAAAAAAAAATTTATTATCCAATGGACAAAAATTACCCTTGTGGTTATTAACCAATGGATAAAGGAGGGTGGGAGAATACCCAATAAACAAAGAATAAAAGTACTAGCACATGAGTTTATAAACCCATTAAAATACTATATCCTTGTACTTACCAAAATATAATAAAGGAAAGACTACTGTCCAATGGGTAAAGATTACCCTAACCATTATGGACCAATGGATAAAAGCAAAGGTTCAAAAGTCTCAAAAGGTCCAAAAGGTTCATCTAGTAACTAGGTGACTTGGTTGCTTGGTTCCTCCAAGTAGTCGGTTGGAAACTAACCAAATTGGTCACGTAGGGTTTCTAGTCGAGAGTTAACCAAATGACTAGAATGCAACTACGACGAAAATAAACAAGAATCATATAGCCACTCAAGAGAAAATAAGTAATTTAAATAAAATTTAAATATTTAACGAAATTTTTACTGACCAAAATTCAGGGGCGTTACAGTATCCTTTTGGTATGGTTCGCTACGGTATGGATGTACCTGTACTGTATTGTACCACTTTAGTATGTTATAGTACCATATGGATATACTTGTACGGTATTGTACACTTTTTAGTGTGGTATGGCACGTGTGGAGGTTCTCGTACGGTATTGTACCGTTTTGGTTTGGTTTGGTACCGTATAGAAGTACGCGTACGGTATTATACCGTTTTGGTGTAGTATGGTTCCGTATCGATGTACTGGTACGATATTCTGCCGTTTTGGTGTGGTATATTACCGTATGGAAGTATTCATATAGTATTGAACCATTTTGGTGTGGTGATATTCCGTTGGATGTACTCGTATGGTATTGTACCGTTTTGGTGTGGTGTGGTACCGTATGGATGTACTCGTGCAGTATTATACCATTTTGGTGTGGTTCGCTACGGTATGGATGCACCTGTACTGCGTTGTACCGTTTTGGTGTGTTATGGTACCGCATGGATGTATTCGTTTTGTAACGATCCTGATTTTTGATAAATAAAAATTTCGTTAAATATTTAAATTTTATTTTAATTACTTGGATTTGCTACTAAAATTTTTTTTTTAATTTTTATAATCCGTCATAATTAGATTTGAGACTTATAAAATTATATCTTTCGCACCGAGCAATCTAGTCATTTTATAAAAACAAGTATGCTTATAAAAGCACTTGTATATTTTCCTAACGAGTTAGATAAAATCTTTAAATTATATTTCTTGGCTAGAAATCCTACTTGACAAGTAGATTTAGAGTCCAACCAATTAGTTAGAAAATCCTAATTTCCGTTTCAATCTAGTTATAATACCCTAATCTTAGATGGGCCTTTTTGACCATCTTTGGGCCTTATGAACCCCTTCCAACCCTAGTTAAACCTGGTGGACCTTATGAACTTTCTTAGAAATCTAGTTAAACCTTTTGAACCCGTGTATATATCCATTGGATAATAGAAGCTAGGAAAACTATTGTCCATTGGATAATAGCATGACTTGACTATCCATCATTGTACTTTAGACTTGTCATGTCATGAATAGTATGACATGATTGTTTATCCATTGGGTAATAGAAAGTAGGGAAACTATTACCCATTAGTTCATGAGGTAATTAGAAGTATATGTCTCACTGTACTTATCCCAACCCATATGCCAGTGTACTTTCCCCAACTTATAGGACAGTATGCTTTCCCAATTCTATGTGTTGTCCTATCTAGAATAATTTTGACATCACCATCACCTTTTACCCTTTGGTTAATAATTGCTAGGGAAATTTGTACCCCTTGGGTAATAGAAGTTAGTCTTGCCAATGAAAGCCTAGATTGGACCAAACAAGTTATATAGGAATCTTGGACCATGGGAAACCCTTATTTTGCTTCCAAAAGAAGTAAGCCTAAGCCTAGTCACATCAGCCCTACTTACCATCAATATCCCTTGGATAATAAAAGCAAGGGAAAACTTTAACCTTTGGTCCATAAATGTTAGGAAAAATATTATCTCTTGGACAATAGATTTCCATGACTAGTCATATCAAATTATTACCAATATTCCTTTACCTCCTGGTCCATAATTGTTAGGGAAATTTTTATCCATTGGTTAATAGACCTTTGACTTGCCAATAAGCATGACAAGACAAGTCATACAAAGAATCCCATCATTTCGCTTCCAAAAGAAGCAAGACTAGCCTTGTCATGCATGCACACCTATGTTCTAGCCTTAAGCCTAACTATCTTAGGTTTTACTTTCCTAGATGAATATATACATGTACTTATATATATACATATACTTATATATATACATATATATGTTTGTGCATAGTGCAAGAGAGAGAGAGAGAGAGAGAGAGAGAGAGAGGCCGAATGGGAGAGGGAGGTGGAGTGTGTGATTGTGTTTTGGACACTTACACAAGCAACCCCCTAAGCCTATTTACTACATGCCAACCCATTCTAGTCTTCCAAAGTACAAAGTTAGCCAATGATTTTATTCTTTCTTGCAAGCAACCTCCCCATAGACTTGACAATTCAAAAACCCTTCATGATGGCCTAAGATTTGGCCTAGGATGGAAATGACAAGTGAAGGAAGGCTAGGATTCGATTTAAGGCTTGAAATGACCACTCAATGGAGCAAATCCATGGGAGAGAGAGAGAGAGATATGGCCGGCCATATGGAGGGAGAGGGAGCCAAGATTTTTGCCTATAAATAGCAAGCTCACTTCAAGTTTCAACTCACACCTTCACTCCTTTGCTCTCACTTCTCTCTAGAAACCATTTCCATTTCCAGACAGCCTACTGCCTTTCACAAATCTCCATTTTTCTCCTGCTTAAATGTAGTTTTTAGAACCAACTTCCTTTGGAAAAGTTGTAGAGCACTTCCAAACCTTCAAGTTAGACATAAGAACCACCCCAATCGGTGAAGAAATGACAAAGATATTGGCATCCGAAGTTCAGTAAAAATCTCGGATTTTCATCTCCAGACAGCATACTGTCTCCTTCTTTATCGCCATTTTTCTCCTACCTAAAGTAGTTTCTAGGATCAACTTCCTTCACAAAAGTTGTAGAGCACTTCGAGAGCTTCAATTTCGACCCAAGAACGATCATATTCGGCCAAATATTGACCGAGTTACTGCCATCCAAAGTTTGATCCAGATTTTCAAGTTTCACCGCCCGTAGAAATCTTCCAACTAGCTTATTCGGCCCCGACTAGTTTCGGATCAAGGTAGATTTTCTCTACTCACTTCCCTAAGTATAAGTAGAAACCCTAGTCCAATAACTCTACGTATAACATAGAACCATACATTAGAAAGTAGAATGTTCTTGATTCAAAGTATCAATATCCTTATCGTTTTCCTTAAGTAGATAAGGTTATCTATTGTTTAGTTTCAAGTAGATAAGGTTATCTATCGTTTAAAATGCATGATTGTCAATAAGTTTATCTTGTTAATGGAAGTACGAGCATGTTAGATAAATGACTTTTTCTTAAATAAACATATGTTGTTTAGAACTTCCCTCAAAGAAAGAAAGAACGATTTTCGAAAGATAGAATTTGACACTTGAATATAAGTATTCGTATTTTGATCTTTAGGATGTTTATGAGCATGATTATTAATATAGAATTGGATGATCTTGCTAGTTTAGTTTCAAGATTTCAATAAATGATTTATGTTTGTAAAAAGTCCTACCACAGAGTCTATGCATGAGAATGAGACACGAAAATCGAGAAAATAGAAACATGACACCTAGGGTGTGGTTAACAAGAAAAATGTGTTTCGAAGGATGAAATATTTTTGAAACTACATAATGACCGATTTTGATGGTATTATGTGAGATGTGTGTGCGAGTGTGTGCCAATGGGAACTCGGTGTGGCGGAACCACAGTGAGGATACTCGGGAACCCAGAACGGTGGAACCGAGGTTGGGTGTGTGGCTTGGTTATCCGCGGAGAGGAGTCAATGCAAATGTGTGCCAACGGGAACCCGGTGCGGCGGAACCATTGTTAGGATACTCAGGAACCCGGAACGGCGGAACCGAGGTTGGGTGTGTTTAAAACGGATTTTGAAAATGTTGATTTGGTTATGAAAAGTGAAAATGGAGACACGGTCTACGATGAGTCGCGTACGAGAAACACAGAAAAACATGGACACCAACGATACTTGAATAGTGAATATGGATGTGCTATCGTTAATCGTTTTTGTTAAACCTGCTTGTACTCTATTGATTTTATGATCTATTGTTTGTAAGTTAAAGGTTAGTGGGTTTGGATATTCTATTGAGCTTTTGTAAGCTCACGGTGTTACCTTTGGTGACCCTGACATATTATATTGGTGGCGACGCCGGTATAATGTGTCAGACCTTATAGATGAACAGGGTGAACTCTACGTCTTGGAGGCCCTTGGAGTCGAGAAGCTGGCCAGATTGGAGGAGGAAGCGGAGTAGTAGATTGGAACCCTAGTTTACCTCTCCTGTTGTTGATTAAGAACACTCTTTGTGAGAGTTATGTTGTAATATTGAGCCAAACTCCATTTATTTTGAAATGAAATTGTCCATTTAACATTCCCAAAAATTAGGGGCGTTACACGTACAGTATCGTAGAGTTTTTGGTGTGGAATGGTACCGTGTGGAGGTTCTCGTACGGTATTGTACCGTTTTGGTGTGGTTCGGTACCGTATGGACGTAAGCCTACGGTATTATACAGTTTTAGTGTGGTATGGTTCCGTATGTACGTACTCGTATGGTATTGAACCTTTTTGATGTCGTATGGTACCGTATGGATATACTCGTAAGATATTACACTGTTTCTGTGTTGTATGGTACCGTATGGATAAACTCGTACGGTATTATACCGTTTTGTTGTTGTATGGTTTCGTATGGACGTACTCGTACCGTATTGTACCGTTTTTGTGTGGTTTTGTACCATATCGATGTACGCCACAGTATTGTACCATTTTAGTGTGGTATGGTTCCGTATGGACGTACTTGTATGGTAATATACCGTTTCGGTGTGGCATGGTACCGTGTGGATGAACTCGTACGGTATTGTACACTTTTTGGTGTGGTATGATATCGTGTGGAGGTTCTCGTACGGTATTGTGCCATTTTCGTGTGATATGGTAATGTACGGATATACTCGTATGGTATTGTACTTTTTTGGTGTTGTCTGATGCCGTAAGGAAGTACTAGTACGGTATTGTGCCATTTTGGTGTTGTTTGGTACCGTATGGACGTTTGCATACAGTTTTTACACTGTTTTGGTGTGGTATGGTTCCGTATGTACGTACTAGTATGGTATTGTATCTTTTTGGATTGGTATGGCACCGTACGGATGTAATTGTACGGCATTGCACCATTTTTGTGTTGTATGATACCGTATGGATGTACTCGTAAAGTATTGTAGTGTTTTGGTGTCGTATGGTAATGTATGGATGTACTCGTATAGTATTGTAGTGTTTTGGTGTCGTATGGTAACGTATGGATGTACTCGTAAGGTAATGTACCATTTGCATGAGGTATGTTACCGTATGGATGTACTCATATGGTAATGTACCATTTTGGGATGGTATCGTACCGTATGGATGTACTCATACGGTATTCTACCGTTTTGGTGTGGCATGTTAACGTATGGAAGTACTCTACGGTATTGTACCGAATGGAGGTTGTCGTACAGTGTTGTACACTTTTTGTGGGGTTTCGTTCCGTATGGACGTACTCGTACGGTATTGTACCGTTTTGATGTGGTTTTGCACCGTATAGACATACGCATACCGTATTGTACCATTTTGCGACGGTATGGTTACGTATGTACGTTCTCGTATGGTATTGTACCTTTTTGGTGTGGTATGGTACCGTATGGATGTACTCGTACGGTATTGTACCATTTTTGTGTTGTATGGTACCGTTTGGATGTACTCGTACGGTATTATACCATTTTGTTGTTGTATGGTTCCGTATGGACGTACTCGTACAGTATTGTACCATTTTTGTGTGGTATGGTACCATATGGAGGTACTAGTACGGTATTGTACCATTTTGGTTTTGTTTGGTACCGTATGGATGTACTCATATGGTATTTTACCGTTTTGGGTTGGTATGGTTCCGCATGGACGTACTCGTACGGTATTGTACCGTTTTGGTGTGGTATGGTACCTTATGGATGTACTTGTACGGTATTGTACCGTTTTGGTATGGTATGGAACCTTATGGATGTACTCGTACGGTATTGTACCTTTTCCCAGTTGTATCTTACCGTATGGATGTACTCGTACCGTATTGTATCGTTTTTGTGTCGTTTTGTACCATATCGCTGTACACCACAGTATTGTACTATTTTGGTGTGGTATGGTTCCGTATCGAGGTAGTCGTATGGTATTGTACCATTTTGGTGTGGTATGGTACCGTACGGATATACTCGTAGACCGTGTCAACGTTTTCACATTTCAAAACAACCTTTCAAAATCATTTGCATTGGCTCCGTACCGCGGATAACCAAGCTACACACCCAACCTTGGTTCTGCCGCGCCGGGTTCCCGAGTATCCTCACAATGGTTCCGCCGCGCTGGGTTCCCAGTGGCACACAATTGCATTGGCTCCATACCGCGGATAACCAAGCCACAATTTAAAACCCTCGGTTCCGCTGCTCCGGGTTCCTGAGTAATCCCACAATGGTTCCGCCGCTCCGGGTTCCCATTTGGGGTTTTCGAAATCTAAAACTCTCGGTTCCGCCACTGCGGGTTCCTGAGTATCCCACAATGATTCCGCCGCTCGGGTTCTCATTGGGTTTTTCACAAAAACTAAACCCTCGGTTCCGCCGCTCCGGGTTCCCGAGTATCCCCACAATAATTTCGCCGCTCCGGGTTCGCATTGGATTTTTCACAAATATTATTTTTACACACGCACACAACTCACATAATGCCACCCAAAATCGGTCATTATGTACTTTCAAAATATTTCCTTCCTCGAAAAATATTTCCTTTTATTACTCACACCCTAGGTGTCATGGTTCTACTTTCTCGATTCTCGTGTCTCGTTACATGCAAAGACTCCGCGGTAGGACATGAATCATTCTAACAAATTCATCCAATTCTATATTACTTATCACGCTCAATCATCACTTACAGCATAACGCCACATGTACGGACGCCCTTGGAGCGTATCACTTATGCTTTATTCAAAGCACAATGCCACATGTACACGTCTTTGGAGTGAAATCACTTATGCTTTATCACACCACAAGTAATACAAGCAATTCATATATGCATACTCATAGCCATCTTAAAGATCAAAATACAAATACTTCTAAATGAACGATAAGTTCTATCTTTCGAAATCCGTTAAGGATAATCTACTTTCTAACATACGGTTCTATACGTAGAGTTAGGGAGCAAGGGGTTCTACTTTACTTCTTGGCAGTAGTAACGGCTAAGGAAGGTTAGTCGGCGGTCGGACGGAGTAACTTCCTACAGTATGCCTTCGGGAGCTTCAAAAGAGAATGGTTTCTCTCAAAACTTCTTCTTGACTAACACTACTCTACTTTTATGGATCGAAGGGTGGTCGGGTGGCGGTTTAGTGGCGGCTTAGGATGAGTTTATTGAAGAACTAAAGAACAACTCAAGAACATGAAGAACAAAGAAAGAACAAAGAAATTCTAGAGAGAGAAGTTGCTAGGTTGGAAGGTGTGAGTTGAATGGCATGGGAAAGGCTCTATTTATAGCCAAAGCCTTGGCTATTACCCAATGGGTAAACTTTTTCCTAACAATTATTATCCAATGGGTAAAAGAAGTACAAGTACTTTTATACTTAAAATAAAATTTCTTAAAAGACTACATGTCGTATATGTACCTTAAACAAAATATAATAATGAAAATGTCATTAACCAATGGACAAAATTACCCTAATATTATGGACCAATGGATAAAGAATCATAGGTCTTAAAGACTACTAAGTACTTTTATATTAAAATATATGTACTTCATCACATGGGCAATTAGGAAAAAGACTAGTTTAATAAATCCTAGTACTAGTTGAAAGAATAACTCTATTACCCAATAGATAATAAATTTCCTAATGGTTAATAACCAAGGGATAATAAAGGACGAGTACTTTAAATAATAAATTAAGTCTTTTAAAAAGACTTCATGTCCTTTGTAAATACACATGTGTATATATATATATACATGAACTTAACCAAATATAATAAAGGAAAGGCTATTGTCCAATGGGTAAAGATTATCTTAACAATCTTTGTCCAATGGACAATAGTTACTAGGGTACTTTTATTAGAAAAGTACTTTCAAAATAATTATAAAAGTCTATTTTTAAAAGATCATAATACTTTGTTCAAATCTTTCAAAATCCTTTTAATATAAAGAATTGGGTTTCTATTATCCAATGGATAATAGTTCCCTTAACATTTATCGTCCAAAGGATAAAGAATAAAACTAAAACAATAAAAGAAAATAAATAAGAAATTTCTAGGGTTGAAAAGGTTGACTAGTCAAATCAACTTTATTAGAAGGTTCCCTAGTCACATCGGTACTTTATTTGGTCAAAAGACTCTATTATCCAAGGGTCACTAACTTTCCTAACGGTTATTACCCAATGGATAGTAATTCCCCTTGCGGTTAATAACCAATGGATAAAAGGAGTACAAGTACCTTTTATTTTAAAAATAAGATTTTGAAAGACTACATGTACTTTTATAATAAAAAGTTTTTTTGTCCAAAGGATAAAAATTACCCTAACCATTATGAACCAATGGGTAAAGGCAAAAGGTTCAAAAGTTTCAAAAGGTCCAAAAGGTTCATCTAGTAACTAGGTGAGTCGGTTGCTCGGTTCCTCTAACTAGTCGGTTGGAAACTAATTAAATTGGTCAAGTAAGGTTTCTAGTCGACCAAAATCTAACTACGACAAAATTTAATAAGAAATCATATAGCCTTTCAAGAGAAAATAAGTAATTCAATTAAAATTCAAATATTTAACGAAATTTTTACTGACCAAAATTCAGAGGCATTACAGTACTCGTACGGTATTGTACCGACTTGGTGTGGTATAGAACCGTATGGATGAACTCGTACGGTATTGTACCATTTTGGTGTGGTATAGTACGGTATGGATGTACTCGTACGGTATTGTACCATTTTGGTGTGGTATGGTACCGTACGGATGTACTCATACGGTAATGTATCATTTTGGTGTGGTTTGGTACCCTATGGATGTACTCGTATTGTATTGTATCGTTATTGTGTTATATGGTACCGTATAGATGTACTTGTACGGTATTGTACTGTTTCAGTGTGGTATAGTACTGTGTGGATGTACTCGTACGGTATTGTACCGTTTTGGTGTGCTATGGTACCGTATCTAGGTACTCGTATGGTATTATATCCTTTTGGAGTGGTATGGTACCATATGGATATACTCGTACGTTGTTGTACCGTTTTGGTGTGGTATGGTAACTTATGGATATACTCGTATGGTATTCTACCGTTTGGTGCGGTATGGTACAGTATGGATGTACTCCTACCGTATTGTATCATTTTGGTGTGGTTTTGTACCATATGGATGTATGCAGTGGTATTTTACCATTTTGGTGCAGTATGGTACCTTATGGATGTACTCGTATGGTATTGTATCGTTTTGGTGTGGTATGTTATTGTATAGATGTACTCGTTAGGTATTGTACCATTTTTGGGTGGTATAGTACGGTATTGTACCATTTTGGTTTGATTTTGTATCGTATAGACGTACTCGTACGGTATTGTAACGTTTTGGTGTGGTACGATTCCATATGGACATGCTCGTACGGTATTGTACCGTTTTGGTGTGGTATGGTACCGTATGGATGTACACGTACGGTATTGTACCATTCTGGTGTTGTTTTGTACCGAATGGAGGTTCTCGTACGGTATTGTATCATTTTGGTTTGGTATGGTACTGTACGGATGTACTCGTACGGTATTGCACTGTTTTAGTCTAGTATGGTACCGTATGGAGGTAATAGTACGGTAATGTACCGTTTTGGGGTGGTATGGTTCCGTATCGAGGTACTCGTATGGTATTGTATCATTTTGGTGTGGTCTGGGTCCGTATGTATGTACTCATTTGGTATTGTACATTTTTGGGGTGGCATAGCATCGAATGGATGTACTTATACGGTAATGTACCGTTTTTATTTTGTATGGTACCATATGCATGTACACGTATAGTATTGTACCGTTGTGGTGTGGTATGGTTCTGTATGGATGTACTCGTATGGTATTGTACCATTTTGGTGTGGTATGGTTCCGTATCGAGGTACTCGTACAGTATTGTAACGTTTAGGTGTGGTATGGAACAGTATGGATCTACTGGTACGGTATTGTACCGTTTTGGTGTGGTATAATAAGGTATGGATGTACTCATACGGTATTGTACCATTTTTGTATGGTTTGCTACGGTATGGAGTTACCTGTACTCTTACGGTACTGTGGTATGGTACCGTATGGAAGTATTCGTATGGTATTATACCGTTTTGGTGTGGTTTGGTACAGTATGGATGTACTTGTGCGGTATTGCACCATTTTGGGGTGGAATGGTGCCGTATGGATGTACTCGTATTGTATTGTACCGTTTTGGGGTGGTATGGTTCCATATAGTCGTGCTCGTACGGTATTGTACGTTTTGGTGTGGTATGGTTTCGTATCGAGGTACTCGTACAGTATTGTAACGTTTTGGTGTGGAATGGTACCGTATGGATCTACTCATACAGTATTGTACCGTTTTGGTGTGGTATAATACGGTATGGACGTAATCGTCCGATATTGTACCATTTTGGTGTGGTTTTTTACCATATGGATTTACTCGTACCGTATTGTACCATTTTGGTATGGTTTGCTACGGTATGGATGTACCTGTACTGTATTGTATCATTTTGGTGTGTTATGGTACCGTATGGATGTACTCATACAGTATTCTGCACTTTTTGGTTTGGGATGGTACCGTGGGGAGGTTCTCGTACGGTATTACACCGTTTTGGTGTAGTATGGTACTGTACAGAAGTAGTTGTACGGTATCGTACTGTTTTGGAGTCGTATGGTACCGTATGGAGGTACTAGTACGGTATCGTGCTGTTTTGGTGTGGTTTGGTACCGTATGGATGTACTCAGACGATAGTGTACCGTTTTGGTGTGGTATGGTACCGTATGGATGTACTCATACGATAGTATACCGTTTTAGTATGGTATGGTACCGTATGGGTGTACTTGTATGGTATTGAAACGCTTTGTTGTGGTATGGTACTGTATCGATGTACTAGTATGGTATTGTACCATTTTGGTGTGGTTTTGTACCGTATGGAAGTTGTCGTACGGTAATGTATCGTTTTAGTGTGGTATAGTTCCGTATGGACGTACTCGCAAAGTATTGTACCGTTTTGGTGTGGTACGGTACCGTATAGATGTACTTGTACGGCATTGTATCGTTTTCATGTGGTATGCTTGTAACGCCCCGGATTTTGGGTACGTTAAATAAAACATTTTATTGAAATAAAAACTGAGTCCTGCTCTTTATTACAACAAAAACATAAAAGAAGTACTTTTATTACAAACGGTAGGGAACTAAGGTTCCTAACTACTGCTGCGCTTGTTCTTCCATCATGGCTAGCTCCTCGGCTCCGTAAGCCTCCAAGGTGTAAAGTTCACCCTGTTCATCTATGAAATCTGACATATTATACCGGTGTCGCCACCAATATAATAGGTCAGGGTCACCAAAAAGGCAACACCATGAGCTTAGACGCTCAATAGAATAATCCAAATCCTCTAACCCTTAACTTACCACAATACAACACATAGTCAAAGAATTTCTCATAGCATGCTTATTTAACCAATACTAACAACAACACATTCGTTAACAATTAACGTTGGTGACCAAGTTTTGTGAGTTTCTCCTACGTGACTCCTCGTAGATAGTGTCAACATTTTTCCACATTTCATTACCTTTTCAATACTCATTTTTAACACACCCAACCTCGGTTCCGCCGTTCCGGACTCCCGAGTATCCTCACAATGGTTCCGCCGTCCCGGGCTCACATTGGCACACATTGCATTGGCTCCGTAACGCGGATAACCAAGCACACACCCAACCTCGGTTCCGCCGTTCCGGACTCCCGAGTATCCTCACAATGGTTCCGCCGTCCCGGTCTCCCATTGGCACACAAATCACACACCTCACAATGGGCTACTACGTCCGGCCACATTGTGGTTTTCAAAACATTTCACACTTTTCAAAACACGCCCTTTCATAAATCACACCCTAGATGTCATGTTTCTACTTTCTCGATTTTCGTGTCTCGTTTCTCATGCATAGACTCCGCGGTGAGACTTTTCACATACCATATCATTCATTGTAATATTCAATCTAACAAGATCATTCATTTTAAGCTATTTGACATGCTTGAATCACTTAACAATGAACATCATGCATTCTCAAAAGATAACCTTATCTATTTCAAATATAACGATCAAAGTTACTTCTAAATGAACTTATTATGATACAAAACTACTTATATTTGGGATATTAGGCAAGGATAACTACTTGAGATGGAAGTTAAGGAAATTCTACCGTGCTTCTTGGCGGTAGTAGTCGACTAAGAAGATTGGTCGTCGGTTTTGGATTTCAGCGGCGTAACGGCGTCGGTTTGCTTCGAAAGGAAGAGAGATGAACTTTTCTCTTCCTAGAAACAACTTTCTAACTTAACTAAGCTACTTTAAAGATCTAACGGTGGTTTTGGGAGGTGGTTTGGTGGTTTCTCTCAAAAACACTCAAGAACTCAAGAAAAGAACAACTTTGGAACTAAGAACACTAAGAAATTCTAGAGAGAAGTTGGAGCAAAGTGAGAAGGTGTGAGTTTTAAGCTTGGAGTGAGCTTCTATTTATAGGCAAAGGCTCTCCCTCTCTCCCTCTTGGCTGGCCCCTCTCTCTCTCTCTATGTCACACTTTTTCTTCACATGTCAAGGTTGATGGAAAGCTTGATGGGTTAGGCCATGGGGCTATTTAGGCTTGCATGGCTATTCTTAGTCCTTGGATGGGATTCTTGGAAGATATGTTGGTAAGGAGGAGATATGGGTACAAGATTCATGGCTTAAACAATTGAAAGTTGTACAATGGAGGTTAATGGGGTTAAGATTTGGCTAGGAAAGGAATCACCAAAGATTTTGAAATACTTTGGAAGATCAAGGTCAAGTACACATCAAATCCTTCTTCTTCTTCCTTCTTCTTTCCCTCTCTCTCTCTCCCTCTCCCTCTCTCCTCTCTCGGCCTCTCTCTCTCTCTCTCCTTCACGGCTCTCTCTCTCCTCTCTCCTCTCTCTCTCTCTCTCCCATGTACTAGCTATATACATATGTATATATATGTACAAACATGTAAGAATACAAATAAATATATGGTACTTTTGTATAAAAGGGTAATTTAGTCCTTAAGGGTCAAGATTTCCCCAATAAACAATTATAAAGTACGAGTACTTTAATTAATAAAATAATGTACTTTTGTACTCCCGGGAATCTTAACAAAACATTAGTTTAATGGGTTAAGTACTTTGTTTGGAAGATGAGCCTATTACCCAATGGTTAATAGAATCCCTAATGATTATTATCCAAGGGATAATAAGGTACGGGTACTTTAAATATTAAACTATGTTTTTGGAAAGACTACATGTCCTTTTGTAAAATCCCATGTGTTTATATATATATGTACTTAATCAATTAAATAAAGAAAAGGCTTTTGTCCAATGGGTAAAGATTACCCTAACGGTTATTATCCAATGGTCCAAGGTTACTTGGGCATTTTTATTAGAAAAAATAATTAAAAGTACTTTTCAAAATATATATAAATGTCAATCATAGTACTTTTGCCTAAATCTTTCAAAATCCTTTTAATATAAAGAAATGGGTTTCTTTTATCCAATGGATAATAATTCCCCTAACATTTATCGTCCAATGGATAAAGAATAAAACCAAAACAATAAAAGAAAATAAATAAACAATTTCTAGTCTAGGGTTCAACAGGTTTAAGATGGGTAAAACGGTCAATCTTTGGTTAGGGAAAAGTAACTTGGTGGCCTTCTAGTTTGGTTACTCCATCAAGCCGGTTAGAAGCTAACTATGCTTGCTAAGTCGGACTTAATAGTCAAGAAACGATCCTTGAGGGCTAAAGTGCGATTAGGATTTCTAGTCGGGAAATACGATAATAAGGCATTCGATTTCTTAAAGACCAACCGTAATACGAATTAAATAAGAAAACCAACAAGCAGTTAAGAGAAATTAAGAAATTTCGAATAACAACGAGATTTTTATTGAACGAAAAATCGGAGTTGTTACAACCTATCCCCCTTAAACAATTTCGTCCTCGAAATTAGGTAGACGCTAGGATTCGAACAAATGAGGATATTTCATCTTCATGGTTTCTTCCCTTTCCCATGTGGTTTCTCCAGTTTCTCGGTGCTTCCACAAAACTCGTACCAGCTTAATGGTCTTGTTCCGGATAGTCTTCTCACTTCGGTCTTGAATCTCTATCGGTTCCTCCTCGTATGTCGCGTCTTCTTCGATAGTGATGTCTTCCCAATTGAGAACATGAGTGGGCAAGGCTAGATACTTGCGAAGCATGGAAATGTGAAACACGTTATGCACTCGATCCAGTTGTGGCGGCAGGGCTAGACGATAAGCAACTTTCCCAATCTTCTCTACGATGTCGAAAGGTCCGATGTAGCGTGGAGACAGCTTTCCTTTCTTCCCAAATCTGATTACTCCTTTCTTTGGTCTGATTTTCA
Source organism: Rhododendron ovatum (assembly GCA_019656835.1). Classification (NCBI taxonomy): domain Eukaryota; kingdom Viridiplantae; phylum Streptophyta; class Magnoliopsida; order Ericales; family Ericaceae; genus Rhododendron; species Rhododendron ovatum. The sequence continues at coordinate 26,209,121 of CM033795.1, read as the reverse complement.
GGAACACATGATCTCCCACAGCAAAAGTCAATGGTCGGCTCCTCTTGTCCGCATAACTCTTCTGTCGGCTCTGAGCAGTTTGGATCCTTTGTCTGATGGTCTTAACCTTCTCCGTGGTATCCCGTACTATGTCAGGCCCGATTAATCCTGTTTCCCCAGCATCGGTCCAACAGACTGGAGATCGGCAGGGTCGACCATATAGAGCTTTATATGGTGCCATCCCAATGCTTGCTTGATAGCTGTTGTTGTAGGCGAATTCCACCAACGGCAAATGCTGCTCCCAGTTACCAGAGAAATCCAAGGCGCAGGCTCTTAGCATATCTTCCAAGGTCTGAATAGTCCTCTCCGTTTGTCCGTCGGTTTGTGGGTGAAGGGCCGTGCTAAGCCTCACATCCGTTCCCAACGCTTTCTGCAATCCTTTCCAAAAGTGTGATACAAAACGTGGGTCTCTGTCAGATACTATCGAGATTGGTACTCCATGGAGGTGTACGATTTCTCGAATGTACAACATGCTTAGTTGCTCCACATTTTCTATCATCTTGACAGGCAGGAAGTGTGCAGACTTGGTGAGTCGATCTACGATCACCCAGATGGCTGTGTTGGACTTGGCAGATCTTGGCAGTCCCGTCACGAAATCCATCGAGATGTGCTCCCACTTCCAGGTCGGTATTGGCAAGGGTTGAAGATCTCCTCCAGGTTTCTGATGCTCAGCCTTGACTTGTTGACACACCAAACAGGTAGACACGAATTGTGCTACATCCTTCTTCATTCCTTCCCACCAGTACGTTCTTCGCAAGTCGTGATACATCTTTGTACCGCCAGGGTGAACTGCGAAGTTCGAATGGTGAGTTTCTCGGAGTACATCTTCTCGAAGGGTTCCAACATCAGGCACAAACACTTTTCCTTTGAATCTCAGGCTGTTATTCTCCTCGATACTCCATCCTGGCACCGCCTTTCCTTCTCGGATTCGATGTCGGACGAACTCACAATTCTGCTCGAAGGTTTGGGCTAGCAAGATTTCCTAATGAAGTGCTGGCTCTGCAATTAGAGCGTACAGTCGAGCATTTCCGCTCTCTGATGACGGTCGCAAGTTGAACTCGTTAAGGGTGTTCACCATCACCCATTCCTTAATGGCAGTCTTGACTTTCTGTGCCCTGTCCTTGCGACTCAGAGCGTCGGCTACCACGTTGGCCTTGCCAGGGTGATACTGGAGCGTAAACTTGTAGTCCTCCAAGTATTCCATCCATCGGCGCTGCCTCAGATTCAACTCCTTCTGAGTGAACAAGTATTTGAGGCTCTTATGGTTGGTGAAAACTTCGAATTGTTCTCCCCACAGGTAGTATCGCCATGATTTTAGAGCGAACACTACCACGGCCAATTCTAAGTCATGGGTAGGGTAATTCTTCTCGTGCGGTCGAAGTTGTCGAGATCCGTAGACTTCGACCTTCCCATTCTGCTTCAGCACGCATCCTAGACCATCTCTCGAAGCATCGCAATAAACGGTATAATCTACTCCTCGTTCAGGGATGATAAGTACCGGTGCGTTGGTCAGTCTTTTCTTCAACTCTTGGAAAGATTTCTCACAGGCTTCATTCCAATCCAGCTTCACTCCTTTCTGAGTCAACTTGGTCATTGGCTTGGCCAAGGTTGAAAAGTCCGGGATAAACCTTCGGTAATACCCCGCCAATCCTAGGAAACTCCTGATTTCAAACACTGAGGTTGGCTGTTTCCAGTTCAGTACTGCTTCGACCTTTCCTTTGTCTACTGCAATTCCTTCCTTGGATACTACATGCCCCAAGAACTTAACCACTTCTAACCAGTTCAGTACTTGTATGTTACTGTAGCATTTTGGTGTGGTTTGGTATCGTGTGGACGTACGCATACTGTATTATACCATTTTGGTGTGGTATAGTTACGTACCATTTTTTGTGTGGTATGCTACCGTATGAATGCATTCGTACGGTATTGTACCATTTTTGTATTGTATGGTACCGTATGGATGTACTCCTCCGATATTGTACAGTTTATGTGTGGTATGGTTCCGTATGGACATACTCGTACGGTATTGTACCATTTTGGTGTGGTGTGGTACCATATGGAGGTACTACCACGGTATTGTACCGTTTTGGTGTGGTTCGGTACCGTATGGACGTACTCGAGCTGTATTGTACTGTTTTGGTATGGTATGGTACCCTACGGATGTACTTGTACGGTATTGTACCATTTTGGTGTGGTGTGGTATGGTACCGTACGGGTGGTTTGCTACTGTATAGATGTACTCGTACGGTATTGAACCATTTTGACTCGTGCAGTAATCTGCCATTATGGTGTGGTATGGTACCATATAGATGTACTCTTACGGTAATGTACCGTTTTGGTATGGTTGTGTACCGTATGGAAGTATTCATACGGTATTGTACCGTTTTGGTATGGTATGGGACCGTATGGATGTACTCGTATGGTATTGTACCGTTTTGGTGTGGTATGGTACCGTACTGATGTACTCATAAAGTATTGTACCGTTTTGGGGTGGTATGGTTCCGTACGGTCGTGCTAGTACGGTATTGTACAGTTTTGGTGTGGTATGGTTCTGTATCGAGTTACTCGTACGGTATTGTAACATTTTGGTGTGGTATGGTACCGTATGGATCTACTTGTACAGTAATGCACCGTTTTGGTGTGGTTTGGTACCGTATGGAAGTATTTGTACAGTATTGTACCGTTTTGTTGTGGTATAATACGGTATGGACGTACTCGTCCGGTATTTTACCATTTTGGTGTGGTTTTTTACCGTATAGATGTACTCGTACGGTAATGTACCATTTTTGTTTTGTATTATACCGTATGCATGTATATGTAGAGTATTGTACCGTTTTGGTGTGGTATGGTTCTGTATGGACGTACTCATTTGGTATTGTACCATTTTGGTGTGGTATGGTTCCATATCGAGATACTCGTACGGTATTGTAATGTTTAGCTGTGGTATGGAACCGTATGGATTTATTGGTATGGTATTGTGTCGTTTTGGTGTGGTATAATAAGGTATGGATGTACTCATGAGGTATTGTACCATTTTTGTATGGTTTCCTACGGTATGGATGTACCTGTACTCCTACGGTACTGTGGTATGGTAGGGTATGGATCTACTCGTACGGTAATATACCATTTTGGTGTGGTTTGGTACCGTATGGAAGTATTCATATAGTATTGTACCATTTTGTTGTTGTATAATACGGTATGGATGTACTCGTCCAGTATTTTACCATTTTGGTGTGGTTTTTTACCGTATGGATGTACTCATACTGTATTGTGCCATTTTGGTATGGTAGGGTACTTTATGGATGTACTCTTATGGTATTGTACCGTTTTGGTATGGTTTGCTATCGTATGGATGTACCTGTACTATATTGTACCATTTTGGTGTGTTATGGTACCTTATGGATGTACTCGTACGGTATTGTGCACTTTTTGGTGTGGGATGGCACCTTTTTGAGGTTCTCGTACGGTGTTGCATCGTTTTGTTATGGTATGGTACTGTACGAATGTAGTCGTACGATATTGTACTGTTTTGGAGTCGTATCGTACTGTATGGAGGTACTAGTACGGTATCGTACCATTTTTTTATGGTTTGGTATCGTATGGATGTACTCATACGGTATTATACCGTTTTGGTGGGGTATGGGTCCGTATGTATGTACTCATATGGTATTGTACCTTTTTGGTGTGGTATTAAATTTAGTGGGTGTACTCGTACGGTAATGTACCGTTTTGGTGTTGTATGGTACCATATGGATGTACTCGTTCTGTGTTGTTCCGTTTTTGTGTGGTATGCTACCATACGGATGTAATCGTACGGTAATGTACCGTTTTAGTGTCGTTTGGTACCGTATGGATATACTCGTATGGTATTGTACCGTTATTGTGTTATATGGTACCGTTTGGATGTACTCGTACGGTATTGTACCGTTTTGGTGTGGTATGGTTCCGTATCTAGGTACTCGTACGGTACTGTATCCTATTGGTGTGGTATGGTGTATGGATGTACTCGTACCGTATTGTACCGTTTTGGTGTGGTTTTTTAGCATATGGATGTACGCTACGGCACTGTACCGTTTTTGTGTAGTATGGTACCTTATGGAAGTACTCGTACAGTATTGAACCGTTTCGGTGTGGTTTGCTACGGTATGGATGTACCTGTACGGTATTGTACGGTTTTGGTGTGGTATGGTATTGTATGGATGTACTTGTAAAGTATTGCACCGTTTTGGTGTGGTATTGTGCTGTATGAATGTACCCGTACGGTATTGTACCGTTTTGCTGCGGTATGATTTCGTATGGTCGTGCTCGTATGGTATCGTACCATTTTGGTATGGTATGGTTCTGTATCGAGGTACTCGTACGATATTGTAACGTTTTGGTGTGGTACGGTACCGAATGGATCTATTCGTACGTTTTGTACCGTTTTGGTGTGGTATAGTACGGTATTGATGTACTCGTACGGTGTTGTAGAGTTTTGGTGTCGTTTTATATCGTATGGACGTACTCGCACGGTATTGTACCATTTTGGTATGATATGGTTGTGTATGGATGTACGAGCACGGTATTGTACCGTTTTGGTGTGGTATGGAACCGTATGGATGTACTCGTACGCTATTGAACCATTTTGGTGTTGTTTGGTATCGAATGGAGGTTCTCGTATGGTATTGTATCATTTTGGTGTGGTAAGGTACTGTACGGATGTACTCGTACGGTATTGTACTATTTTGGTCCGATATTGTACCGTATGGAGGTACTAGTACAGTATTGTACCATTTTGGTGAGGTTTGGTACCTTATGGACGTACTCGTACGGTAATGTACGGTTTTGGTGTGGTATGATTCCGTATCGAGGTACTCGTATGGTATTGTACTGTTTTGGTGTGGTATGGGTCTGTATGTATGTAATCTTATGGTATTGTACGTTTTTGGTGTGGTATAGTATCGAATGGATGTGCTCGTACAGTAATGTACCGTTATTAAATTTATAGGACCGTATGCATGTACTCGTACATTATTGTACCGTTTTGGTGTGGTATGGTTACATATGGACGTACTCGTATGGTATTGCATCATTTTTGTGTGGTATGATTCGATATCGAGGTACTCGTACAGTATTGTAACGTTTTGGTGTGGTATGGTACCATGTGGATCTACTCGTATTGTATTGTACCGTTTTGATGTGGTATAAAAAGTTATGGATGTTCTCGTACGGTATTGTACTGTTTTGGTGTGGTTTTGTACCATATGGATGTACTCGTACGGTATTGTACCATTTTGGTGTGGTATGGTACCTTATGGATTTACTCATACGGTATTGTACTATTTTGGTACGGTTTGCTACGGTATGGATGTACCTGTACTTGTACGGTATTGTACCATTTTTATTCGAACGGTAATGTACCGTTATGGTGTGGTATGCTATCGTATTGATGTACTGATACAGTAATGTACCCTTTTTTTGTGGTTTGGCACCGTATGGAAGTACTCGTACCGTATTTTACAGTTTTGGTGTTGTTTGGCACCGTATGGATGTACTCGCACAGTGCTGTACCGTTATTGTGTTATATGGTTCCATATTGACTTACTCGTACGGTATTGTACCATTTTGGTGTGGTATGAATTGTATGGACGTACTCGTACAGTATTGTACTATATACGGACATACTCGTATGGTATTATACCGTTTTGGTGTGGTATGGTACCGTATGTTTGTACTCATACAGTATTATACCATTTTGGTGTTGTTTGGTACCGCTGGGAGGTTCCCATAAGGTATTGCACCGTTTTGGTGTTGTATGATTCCATATGGACGTACTCGTACGCTGTTGTAGCATTTTGGTGTGGTATGGTGCCGTATGGATGTACTCATATGGATGTACTCGTACGGGATTGTACCATTTTGGTATGGTATGGTACCGTGTGGACGTACTCTTACGGTATTGTACCATTTTGGTGTGGTGTGATATCTTATGGGTGTACTCGTACAGTATTGTACCGTTTAGGTGTGGCATAGTACGGTATGGATGTCCTCGTACGGTAATGTACCATTCTGGTGTGGTATGGTACCGTACGGATGTACTCCTATGGTAATGTACCGTTTTGGTGTGGTTTGGTAATGTATGGATGTACCCATATGGTATTGTACCGTTCTTGTGTTATATGGTACCATATGGATGTACTCGTACGGTATTGTATTTTTTTAGTGTGGTGTGGTTCCGTATTGACGTACTCGTACGGTTTTGTTCTGTTTTGGTATGGTATGGTACCGTAGGGATAAACTCGTACGGTATTATACCGTTTTGGTGTGGTATGGTACCGTATGGATGTTGTCGTGCGGTATTGTACCATTTTGATATGCCATGGTATTGTGTGGATGTTGTCGTACGGTATTGCACCATTTTGGTGTGGTTTGGTACCGTATGGATGTTATCGGATGGTATTGTATTGTTTTGGTATGGTATGGTACGGTATGGATGTACTTGTACGGTATTGTACCATTTTGGAGTGATATTGTACCATATGGATCTACTCGTACGGTATTGTACCGTTTTGTTGTGTTATGGTACCGTATGGATGTACTCGTACGGTATTGTACCGTTTTGGTGTGGTACGGTACCTTATGGATGTACTCGTACGGAATTGTACACTATTGGTGTCGTTTGATACGGTATGGATGTACTCATACGGTACTGTACTGGTTTGGTGCAGTATGGTACCGTATGCAGATACTCGTACGGTATTGTTCGTTTTTGGTGTGGTACGGTACCGTTTGATGTACTGTTACGGTAGTGTACCACTATAGTGTGGCATGATACCGTACGGATGTAGTTGTACGGTATTCTACCATTTTTGTGTGTTATGGTTCCATGTCGAGATACTCGTACGGTAATGTACCATTTTGGTGTGGTATGATACCGTATGGGTGTGCTTGTAGGGTATTGTACCGCTTAGTTGTGGTATGGTACTGTATCGATGTTCTAGTACGGTATTGTACCATTTTTGTGTGGTTTTGTACCGTATGGAGGTTGTCATATGGTATTGTACAGTTTTAGTGCGGTATAGTTCCGTATGGACGTACTCTTACGGTATTGAACCGTTTTGGTGTGGTACGGTACCGTATGGACGTACGTATACTTCATTGTATCGTTTTCGTGTGGTGTAGTACTGTTTGAATGTACTCGTACGATATTGTATTATTTTTGCATGGTTCGCTACGGTATGGATATACCTGTACTGTATTATACCATTTTGGTATGTTATGGTACCATATGAATGTACTTGTATGGTATTGTACACTTTTTAGTGTGGTATGGTACCGTGTGAAGGTTCTCGTCCGGTATTGTACTGTTTTGGTTTGGTTTGGTACCGTATGGACGTACGCGTATAGTATTGTACCGTTTTAGTATGGTATGGTTCCGTATGGATCTACAGATATGGTATTCTGCCGTTTTGGTGTGGTATATGACCGTACGGAAGTACTCATAGGTATTGAACCATTTTGGTGTGGTGATGTTCCGTTTGATGTACTCGTACGGTATTGTACCGTTTTGGTGTGCTATGGTACCGTACGGATGTACTTGTACGGTATTGTACCATTTTGAGGTGATATGGTTTCGTGTCGAGGTACTCATGAGTATTGTACCATTTTGGTGTGGTATGGTTCCGTATGGACGTACTCATACGGTATTGTACCGTTTTGGTGTGGTGTGGTACCGTGTGGATGTACTCGTACAGTATTGTACCGTTTTGATGTGGTTTGCTACGGTATGAATGTACCTGTACAGCATTGCACCGTTTTGGTGTGTTATGGTACCGTATGGATGTACTCGTACGGTATTTTATAGTTTTTGGCATGGTATGGTACCGTGTGGAGGTTCTCGTACGGTATTATATCATTTTGGTGTGGTTTGGTACCGTATGGACATACGCATACGGTATTGTACAGTTCTGGTGTGGTATGGTTCCGTATGTAGGTACTCATATGGTATTGAACCTTTTTGGTATCGTTTGGTACCGTATGGATGTACTCGTATGGTATTACCCTGTTTTTGTGTTGTATGGTACAGTATGGATATACTCGTACGGTATTCTACCGTTTTGTAGGTGTATGGTTCCGTATGGACGTACTCGAACAATATTGTACCATTTTTGGGTGATTTTCTACCATATCGATGTACGCCACAGTATTATACCTTTTTGGTGTCGTATGGTTCCGTGTTGACATACCTGTACGGTATTGTACTCTTTTGGCGTGGCATCGTGCCGTATGGATGAATTCGTACAGTATTGTACAATTTTTACTGTGGTATGGTATCGTGTGGAGGTTCTCGTACGGTATTGTACACTTTTTGCTGTGGTATGGTAATGTACTTATATACTGGTATGGTATTGTACTCTTTTGGTGTGGTATGATACCGTAAGGAGGTACTTGTACGGTATTGTGCCGTTTTGGTGTTGTTTGGTACCGTATGGACGTTCGCGTATGGTTTTTGCACCGTTTTGGTGTGGTACGGTTCTGTATGTACGTACTAGTATGGTATTGTACCTTTTTAGATTGGTATGGCACCATATGGATGTACTCATACGATATTGTACCATTTTTGTGTTGTATGATACCATGTGGATGTACTCGTACTGTATTTTACTGTTTTGGTGTGTTATGGTAACGTATGGATGTACTCGGAAGGTAATGTACTGTTTTCATGAGGTATGGTACCGTATGGATGTACTCGTACGGTAATGTACCATTTTGGTGTGGTATCGTACAGTATGGATGTACTCGTACGGTATTCTACCATTTTGGTGTGGTATGTTACCGTATGGAAGTCTCGTACGGTATTGTACCGAATGGAGGTTGTCGTACGGTGTTGTACTCTTTTTGTGGGGTTTCATTCCGTATAGACGTACTTGTACGGAATTATACCATTTTGGTGTGGTTTAGTACCGTATGGACGTACGCGTACTGTATTGTACCGCTTTGCAGTGGTATGGTTACGTATGTACGTACTCGTATGATATTGTACCTTTTTGGTGTGGTATGGTACCGTATGGATGTACTCATACGGTATTGTACCATTTTTGTGTTGTAATGTACCGTTTTGATGTACTCGTACGGTAATGTACCATTTTGTTCTTGTATGGTTCCGTATGGACATACTCGTATAGTATTGTACATTTTAGTGTGGTATGGTACCGTATGGAGGTACTAGTACGGTATTGTACCTTAAGGTTCTGTTTGGTACCGTATGGGCGTACTCATACGGTATTTTACCGTTTTGGTGTGGTATGGTTCCGTATGGACGTACTCATACAATATTATAATCTTTTGATGTGGTGTGGTATGGTATCTTATGGATGTACTCGTACGGTATTGTACCTTTTTGCTGTTGTATGGTACCGTCTGGATGTACTCATACCATATTTTACCGTTTTTGTGTGGTTTTGTACCATATCGATGTACGCCACAGTATTGTACCATTTTCGTGTGGTATGGTTCTATATGGACGTACTTGTACGGTATTATACCATTTTGGTGTGGCATGGTACCGTATGGATGAACTCGTACGGTATTGTACACTTTTTGTTGTGGTATGGTATCGTGTGGAGCTCTCTCGTACGGTATTGTACCATTTTGGTGTGGTATGGTAACGTACTGATATACTCGTATGGTGTTGTTCTCTTTTGGTGTGGTATAGTATCATAAGGAGGTACTAGTGTGGTATTGTGCCGTTTTGTTATTGTTTGGTACCGTATGGACGTTAGCGTACGGTTTTTGCACCGTTTTGGTGTGGTATTGTTCCGTATGTACGTACTCGTATGGTATTGTACCTTTTTTTGATTGGTATGGCACCATATGGATGTACTCGTACGGTATTGTACCGTTTTTGTGTTGTATGGTACCGTACTGTATTGTACCGTTTTGGTGTGGTATGGTAACGTATGAATGTACTCGTAAAGTAATGTACCATTTTCATGAGGTATGGTAACGTATGGATGTACTCGTACGGTAATGTACCATTTTGGTGTCGTATCGTACCGTATGGATTTACTCGTACGGTATTCTAACGTTTTGGTGTGGTATGTTACCATATGGAAGTACTCGTATGGTATTGTACCGAATGGAGGTTGTCGTACGGTGTTGTACACTTTTGGTGGGGTTTCGTTCCGTATGGACGTACTCGTACAATATTTTACCGTTTTGGTGTGGTTTGGTACCGTATGGACGTACTTGAACGTTATTGTACATTTTTGGTTTGGTATGGTATCGTTTTGATGTGGTATTGTACCGTATGGCGGTACTAGTACGGTATTCTACCGTTTTGGTATGGTTTGATACCGTATGGACATACTCGTACGGTATTGTACCATTTTGGTGTCGTATCGTTTCGTTTGGACGTACTCTTACAGTATTATACTGTTTTTATGTGGTATCGTTCCGTTTGGACGTACTCTTACGGTATTGTACCGTTTTCATGAGGTATGGTACCGTATGGATGTACTCATACGGTAATGTACAATTTTTGTGTGGTATCGTACCGTATGCATGTACTCGTATGGTATTCTACAATTTTGCTGTAGTATGTTACCATATGGAAATACTCTTACGGTATTGTACCGAATCGAGGTTCTCGTACGATGTTGTACCCTTTTGGTGTGGTTTCGTTCCGTATGGACATACTTGTACGGTATTGTACCGTTTCTGTGTGGTATGGTATCGTATAGATGTACTCATACGGTAATATAACTTTTTGGAGTGGTTTGGTACAGTATGGACGTGCTCGTATAGTATTGTACCGTTTTGGTGTAGTATGGTACCGTATGGATGCACTAGAACGGTATTATACCGCTTTGGTGAGGTATGGTACTGTATAGAGGAATTGGTACAGTATTGTACCATTTTGGTGTGGTTTGGTACCATATGGATGTTCTGGTACGGTATTATACCATTTTGGTGTCGTATGGTACCGTATGGATGTACTCGTACGTCATTGTACCATTTTGGTGTGTTATGGCACCGTATGGATGTACTCGTACGGTATTGTACACTTTTTGGTGTGGTACGGTACCTTGTGTACGTTCTCGTATGGTATTGTACCATTTTGGTTTGGAGTAGTACAGTACGGATGAACTTGTACGGTATTGTACGATTTTGGTGTGGTATAGTACTGTACGGATGTACTCGTACGGTATTGTGCCATTTTTGTGTGGTATGGTACCGTACGGATGGTTTGCTACTGTATGGATGTATTCCTACGATATTGAACCGTTTTGACTGTTACAGTAATCTGCCATTATGGTGTGGTATGATACCGTATAGATGTACTCTTACGGTAATATACCGTTTTGGTGTGGTTTGGTACCGTATGGAAGTATTCATACTGTATTGTACCGTTTTGGTGTGGTATGGTATCGTATGGATGTAATCGTACGGTATTGCACCGTTTTGGTGTGGTATGGTGCCGTATGGTCGTGCTCGTACGGTATTGTACAGTTTTGGTATGGTATGATTCTGTATCGAGTTACTCGTACGGTATTATAACGTTTTGGTGTGGTATGGTACCGTTTGGATCTACTCGTACGGTATTGTACCGTTTTGGTGTGGTTTAATACGGTATGGATGTACTTGTATGGTATTCTACCACTTTGGTGTGGTTTGTACCGTATGGATGTACTCGTTCGGTATAGTACCATTTTGGTGTGGTATGGTACCTTATGGATGTACTCGTACAGTATTATACCATTTTTGTATGTTATGATACCGTATGGATGTACTCGTGCAGTATTGCACACTTTTTGGTTTTGTATGGTACCGTGTGGATGTTCTCATACTGTATTGTACCGTTTTGGTGTGGTGTGGTGTGGTACGGTACAGATGTACTCGTACGGTATTATACTGTTTTGGTGTGGTATGTTACCGTATAGAATACTAGTACGTTATTGTACCGTTTTTGTGAGCTTTGGTACCGTAAGGACGTACTCATAGACCATTGTATCGTATTTGCATGGTATGGTTCTGTATCGAGTAACTCTTTCGATATTGTACCATTTTGGTGTGGTACGGTACCGTATGGATGAAATCGTGTGGTGTTGTACCATTTTGGTGTAGTATGGTACTATATGGATTTACTCGTACGGTATTGTAACTCTTTGGGGTGGTTTGGTACCGTATGGATGTACTCGTACGGTATTGTACCATTTTGACTGGTATAGTATGGTGCCGTTATGGTGTGGTATTGTACCGTATAGATGTACTTGTACGGTAATTTACCGTTTTTGTGTGGTTTTGTACCGTACGAAATTACTCATACGGTATTGAACCGTTTTGGTGTGGTTTGGTACCGTATCGATGTACTCGTACGGTATTGTACCGTTATTATTTTTTATGGTACCGTATGGATGTACTCATACGATATTGTACCATTTTTGTGTGGTATGGTTCTGTATTGACGTACTCGCACAGTACTGTACCGTTTTGGTGTGGTATGGTACCGTCTCGAGGTAGTCGTATGCTATTGTACCATTTTGATGTGGTATGGTTCCGTATGAATATACTCGTATCGTATTGTACCGTTTTGATGTGGTTTTGTACCGTATCGATGTACGCTACAGTATTGTCCCATTTTGGTGTGGTATGGTACCTTATGGATGGACTCGTACGGTATTGTACCTTTTTTTGTGTGGTATGATACCTTATGGATGTACTCGTACGGTATTGTACCATTTTGGTGTGGCATGATACCGTATGGATGTACTCATACCGTATTGTACCGTTTTGGTGTGGTTTTGTAACGTATGGATGTATGTTATGGTATTGTACCATTTTAGTGTGGTTTGCTATGGTATGGATAAACCTGTACGGTATTATACCATTTTGGTGTGGTATGGTACCGTATGCATGTACTCATACGGTATTGCACCATTTTCGTGTGGTATGGTGCCATATTGATGTACTCATAAAATAGTGTACCATTTTGGGATGGTATGGTTCCGTATGGTCGTGCTCGTACAGTATTGTACAGTTTTGGTGTGGTATAGTTCTGTATCGATTTAGTCGTACGGTATTATAACGTTTTAGTGTGGTATGATACCGTGTGGATATACTCGTACGGTATTGTACCATTTTCGTGTGGTAAAGTACTGTACGGATGTACTCGTACGGTATTGTGCCGTTTTTGTTTGGTATGGTACCGTACGGATGTACTCGTATGGTAATGTACCGTTTTGGTGTGGTTTGGTACCGAATGGAAGTACTCATACGGTATTCTACCGTTTTGGTATGGACATACTCGTACGGTATTGTAGCATTTTATTGTGGTATGGTACCGTATGGATGTACTTGTAAAGTATCGTACCGATTGGGTGTGGTATGGTACTGTATAGATGTACCAGTACGGTATTGTACCATTTTGGGGTAATTTTATACCGTATGGAGGTTCTCGTATGGTATTGTACCGTTTTGGTGTGGTATGGTTCCGCATGGACGTACTTGTACGGTATTGTACTCTTTTGATGTGTTATCGTACTGTATGGATGTACCCATACGGCATTGTATCGTTTTGGTGTGGTGTGGTACCGTATGGATGTAATCGTATGGGATTGTACCATTTTTGTGTGGTTCGCTACGGTATGGATGTACTTATACTATATTGTACCATTTTGGTGTGTTATGGTACCGTATGCATGTACTCATACAGTATTATACACTTTTTGGTGCGGTATGGTACCGTCTGGAGGTTCTCGTACTGTATTTTACCATTTTGGTGTGGTATGGTATTGCACGGATACACTCGTACGGTAATGTACTATTTTGGTGTGGTATTGTACCTTATGGATGTACTAGAACGTTATTGTACCGTTTTGATGGGGTTTGGTATTGTGTGGACGTATGCGTACAGTATTACACCATTTTGGTGTTGTATGGTTACGTACCATTTTTCTTGTGGTATGCTACCGTATGAATGTATTCGTACGATATTGTACCATTTTTCTATTGTATGGTACCGTATGGATGTACTCCTCCGGTATTGTACAGTTTTGGCGTGGTATGGTTCCGTATGGACATACTCATACGGTATTGTATCAATTAGGTGTGGTATGGTACCATATGGAGATACTACTACGGTATTGTGCCGTTTTGTTGTGGTTCAGTACCGTATGGACGTACTTGTATTGTATTATACCGTTTTGGTATGGTATGGTACCGTACGGATGTATTTGTACAGTATTGTACCATTTTGCTGTGGTGTGGTGTGGTGTGGTATGGTACCGTACGAGTGGTTTGCTACTGTATGGATGTACCTGCACGATATTGAACCGTTTTGACTGGTACAGTAATCTGCCATTATGGTGTGGTATAGTACCGTATTGTTCCGTTTTGGTGTGGTGTGGTAGGGTTCCGTACGGGTGGTTTGCTACTGTATGGATGTACTTGTTCGATATTGAACTGTTTTGACTGGTACAGTAATCTGCCATTATGGTGTGATATGGTACCATATAGATGTACTCTTACGGTAATGTACCGTTTTAGTGTGGTTTGATCCCGTATGAAAGTATTCATACGATATTGTACCGTTTTGGTGCGGTATGGTAACGTATGAATGCACTCGTACGGTATTGCACCATTTTGGTGTGGTATGGTGCCGCGTATGGATGTACTCGTACGGTATTGCACCGTTTTGATGTGGTATGGTGCTGTATTGATGTACTCGTAAAGTATTGTACTGTTTTGGGTGGTATGGTTCCGTATGGCCGTGCCGTACGGTATCGTACAGTTTTGGTGTGGTATAGTTCTGTATCGAGTTACTTGTACGGTATTGTAACGTTTTGGTGTGATATGGTACCGTATGGATGTACTCGTACGGTATTATGCCGTTTTGGTATGGTATAATACGGTATGGATGTACTCGTATGGTATTGTACAGCTTTGGTGTGGTTGTACCGTATGGATGTACTCGTTCGGTATTGTACCATTTTGGTGTGGTATGGTACCTTATAGATGTACTCGTACGGTAGTGTACCGTTTTGGCATGGTTTGCTACGGTATAGATGTACCTGTACTGTATTATACCATTTTGGTATGTTATGATACCGTATGGATGTACTCGTACGGTATTGCATACTTTTCGGTGTGGTATGGTACTGTGTGGATGTTCTTATAAGGAATTGTACCATTGTGGTGTGGTATGGTACCGTACAGATGTACTCGTACGGAATTGTACTATTTTGGTGTGGTATGGTACCGTATGGAATACTAGTACGGTATTGTACCATTTAGGTAAGCTTTGGTACCGTATGGACGTACTCGTACGGAATTGTACCGTATTTGCGTGGTATGGTTCCGTATCGAGTTACTGTTACGGTATTGTACCATTTGGTGTTGTATGGTACTGTATGAATGAAATCGTACGGTCTTGTACCATTTTGGTGTGGTATGGTACTATATGGATTTACTAGTACGGTATTGTACCGCTTTGGGGTGGATTGGTACCGTATGGATGTACTAGCACGGTATTGTACCATTTTGACTGGTACAATATGGTGCCGTTATGTTGTGGTATTGTACCGTATGGATGTACTCATACGGTAATGTACCGTTCTGGTGTGGTTTTGTACCGTATGAAAGTACTCATACAGTATTATACCGTTATTGTGTTATATGGTATCGTATGGATGTACTCATACGATATTGTACCGTTTTGGTGAGGTATGGTTCTGTATTGAAGTACTCGTTCAGTACTGTACCGTTTTGGTGTGGTATTGTTCCGTATCGAGGTACTCGTATGGTATTTTACCGTTTTGGTGTGGTATGATATCGTATGGATGTAGTCGTACAGTATTGTACCGTTTTGGTGTGAAAAATGGGACCACATGAATGTACTCGTACGGTATTGTACCGTTTTGGGATGGTATGGTACCGAATGGATGTACTCGTACCGTATGTACGTACTCGTATGGTATTGTACCTTTTCGGTGTCGTATGATACCGTGTGGATGTACTCGTATGGTAATGTACCATTTTGGTGTGGTATAGTACCGTATGGATGTACCGGTACGGTGTTGTACCATTTTTGTGTGTTATCTTTCCGTATCGAGGTACTCGTAAGGTATTGTAATGTTTTGGTGTGGTATGGTACCGTATGGATCTACTTGTACGGTATTGTACATTTTTTGTGTGGTATAGTACGGTATGGATATACTCGAAAGGTTTTGTACCGTTTTGGGGTGATTTTGTACCGTATGGATATACTCATACGGTATTGTAGCATTTTCGTGTGGTATGGTAACATATGGATGGACTCGAACGGTATTGTACCGTTTTGGTGTGGTTTGCCATGATATGGATGTTCCTGTATGGTATTGTATCGTTTTGGTGTGGTATGGTACTGTATGGATGTACTCGTATGGTATTACACCATTTTGGTGTCGTATGGTGCCATATGGATTTACTCGTACGATATTGTACCATATTGGTGTGGTATGGTTCCGTATGGTCGTGCTCGCACGGTATTGTACCGTTTTAGTGTTGTATGGTTCCGTATCGACGTACTCGTACATTTTTGTACCGTTTTGGTGTGGTATAGTACTGTATGTATGTACTCATACAGTATTGTTTCATTTTCGTGTGGTTTGGTACATTATTGATGTTCTCGCACGATATTGTACCATTTTGGTGTGGTGTGGTACCGTACAGATTTATTCGTACGGTATCATACCGTCCTAGTGTTGTATGGTATCGTTTGGATGTACTCGTATGGTATTGTACCGTTTTGATATGGTTGGGTACCGTATGGAAGTACTCGTACGGTATTGTACCGTTTTTGTGTGCTTTGTTCTGTATCGAATTACTCGTACGGTATTGTACCATTTTTGTGTGGTATGGTACCGTATGGATGTACTCGTACGGTATTGCACCGTTTTGGTGTGATATGGTATCGTATGGATGTACTCGTGCAGTATTGTACCGTTTTGTTGTTGTTTGGTACCGAATTGAGGTTTTCGTACGGTATTCCACCGTTTTGGTGTGGTGTGGCTCCGTATCGACATACTCGTACGGTATTGTACCGTTTTGCTGTGATATTGTACCGTATGGATGTACTCATACGGTAATGTACTATTTTGGTGTGGTACGGTACTGTATGGGCGTACTCGTACGGTATTGTCCCGATTTGGTGTGGTATGGAATTTTATGGATTAACTCGTATGGTATTGTGTCGTTTTGGTGTGATACCGTGGCATATAGATGTACTCGTACGGTATTGTACCATCTTGGTGTAGTATAGTACAGTATGGATGTACTCGTACGGTATTGTACCATTTTGGTGTGGTATGGTACCGTACGGATGTACTCGTACGGTAATGTACCATTTTGGTGTGATTTGGTTCCCTTATGGATGTACTCGTATTGTATTGTATCGTTATTGTGTTATATGGTACCGTATAGATGTACTCGTATGGTATTGTACTATTTCGGTGTGGTATAGTACTGTGTGGATGTACTCGTACGGTATTGTACCGTATTGTGTGCTATGGTATCGTATCTAGGTACTCGTATGGTATTGTATCCTTTTGGTGTGATATGGTACCGTATGGATGTACTCATACGGTGTTGTACCGTTTTTGTGTGGTATGGTAATTTATGGATGTACTCGTACGGTATTCTTCCGTTTGGTGCGGTATGGTACAGTATGAATGTACTCGTGCCGTATTGTACCGTTTTGGTGTGGTTTTGTACCTCATGGATGTACGCTACGGTATTTTACCATTGTGGTGCAGTATGGTACCTTATGGATGTACTCGTACGGTATTGTATCGTTTTGGTGTTGTTTGCTACGGTATGGTTGTACCTGTTCGGTATTGTACCGTTTTGGTGTAGTATGGTATTGTATGGGTGACTCGTACGGTATTGTACCATTTTTGGGTGGTATAGTACGGTATTTTACCATTTGGTCTGATTTTGTATCGTATGGACGTACTCGTACGGTATTGTAACTTTTTGGTGTGGTATGATTCCGTATGGACATGCTTGTACGATATTATACTGTTTTGGTGTGGTATGGTACTGTATGGATGTACTCGTAGGGTATTGTACCATTTTAATGTTGTTTGGTACCTAATGGAGGTTCTTGTACGGTATTGTACCGTTTTGGTGAGCTTTGGTACCGTATGGACGTACTCGTACGGCGTTATACCGTATTTGCGTTGTATGGATCCGTATCAATTTTGTATTATGATATTGTACCATTTTGGTGTTGTATGATACTGTATCGATTTACTCGTACGGTATTGTACCTCTTTGGGGTGGTTTGGTACCGTATGGATTTACCCGTACGGTATTGTACCATTTTGACTGGTATAATATTTTGCCGTTATGGTGTGGTATTTTATCGTATGGATGTACTCGTACGGTAATGTACCGTTTTGGTATGATTTTGTACCGTATGAAAGTACTCATACGGTATTGTACCGTTTTGGTGTGGTTTGGTACTGTATCGATGTACTCGTACGGTATTATACCGTTATAGTGTTATATGGTACCGTATAGATGTACTCATACGATATTTGTACTATTTTGGTGTGGTATGACTCGTATTGACGTACTAGTACAGTACTGTACCGTTTTGGTGTGGTATGGTTGCGTATCGAGGTGGTCGAATGGTATTGTACTGTTTTGGTGTGGTATGGCACCGTATGGATATACTCGTACTGTATTGTACCATTTTCATGTGGTTTTGTTCCATATCGATGTACGCTACGGTATTGTCCCATTTTGGTTTGGTATGGTACCTTATAGACGTACTCGTACGGTATTGTACCTATTTTTTGTGTGGTATGGTACTTTATGGATGTACTCGTACGGTATTGTACCATTTTGGTGTGGCATGATACCGTATGGATGTACTTGTACCGTATTGTACCATTTTTTTGTGGTTTTCTACCGTATGGATGTACGCTAAGGTATCGGACTGTTTTAGTGTGGTTTGGTACGATATGGATGAACCTATATTGTATTATGCCATTTTGGCGTGGTAAGGTACCATATGCATGTACTCGTACGGTATTATATCTTTTTGGTGTGGTATGGTGCCGTATTGATGTACTCGTAAAGTATTGTTTGGTTTTGGGGTGGTATGGTTCCGTATGGTCGTGCTCGTACGGTATTGTACAATTTTTATTTTTCGTATTGTTCTGTATCGAGTTACTCGTATGGTATTGTAACGTTTTGATGTGCTATGGTACCGTATGGATGTACTCGTACCGTATTGTACCGTTTTGCTTTGGTTTTGTACCATATGGATGTACGCTAAGGTATCGAACCGTTTTAGTGTGGTTTGCTACGGTATGGATGAAACTGTACTGTATTATACCGTTTTGGTGTGGTATGGTACCGTATGCATGTACTCATACGGTATTACACCGTTTTGGTGTGGTATGGTGCCGTATTGATGTACTCGTAAAGTATTATAGTTTTTTGGGGTGGTATGGTTCCGTATGGTCGTGCTTGTACGATATTGTATAGTTTTGGTGCAATATGGTTCTGTATCGAGTTACTCGTATGGCGTTGTAACGTTTTGATATGGTATGGTACCGTATGGATCTATTCGTACGGTATTGTACCGTATTGGTGTGGTATAATACGGTATGAATGTACTCGTACGGTATTGTACCGCTTTGGTGTGGTTTGTACCGTATGGGTGTACTCGTTCGGTATTGTACCATTTTGGTGTGGTATGGTATCTTATTGATGTACTCGTACGGTATTATACCATTTTGGTATGGTTTGCTATGGTATGGATGCACCAGTATTGTATTGTACCGTTTCGGTATGTTATGATTCTGCATGGATGTACTCGTACAGTATTGCACACTTTTTTGTGTGGTATGGTACCGTGTGAAAGTTCTCATATGGTATTATACCGTTTTGGTGTGGTATGGTACCGTACAGATGTACTCGTACGGTATTGTACTGTTTTGGTGTGGTATTGTAGCGTATGGAATACTAGTACGATATTGTACCATTTTGGTGTGCTTTGGTACCGTATGGACGTACTCGTACGGCATTGTACAGTATTTGCGTGGTATGGTTCCGTATCGAGTTACTCTTTGGATATTGTACCATTTTAGTGTGGTATGGTACCGTATGGATGAAATCGTACGGTGGTGTGCCATTTTGGTGTGGTATGCTACTGTATGGATTTTCTCGTACGGTATTGTACCCCTTTGGGGTGGTTTGGTACCGTATGGATGTACTCGTATGGTATTGTACCATTTTGACTGGTACAGTATGGGGCCGTTATAATGTGGTATTGTACCGTATGGATGTACTCATACGGTAATGTACCATTTCGGTATGATTTTGTACCGTATGAAAGTAGTCATACGGTATTGTACCGTTTCGGTGTGGTTTGGTACCGTATCGATTTACTCATATGATATTGTACCGTTTTTTTGTTATATGGTACCGTATGGATGTACTTATACGATATTGTACCGTTTTAATGTGGTATGATTCAGTATTGACGTACTCGTACAGTATTGTACCGTTTTGGTGTGGTATGGTTGCGTATCGAGGTGGTCGTATGGTATTGTACCGTTTTGGTGTGGTATGGTACCATATGGATATACTCGTACCGTATTATACCGTTTTGATGTGATTTTATACCGTATCAATGTACGCTATGGTATTGTCCCATTTTTGTGTGGTATGGTACCTTATTGATATACTCGTACGTATTGTACCTTTTTTTGAGTGGTATGGTAACTTATGGATGTACTCGTACGGTATTGTACCATTTTGGTGTGGCATGATACCGTATGGATGTACTCGTATCGTATTGTGCCATTTTTGTGTGGTTTTGTACCGTATGGATGTACGCTAAGGTATCGTACCGTTTTAGTGTGGTTTGCTACGGTATGGATGAAACTGTACTGTATTATAACATTTTGGTGTGGTATGGTACCGTATGCTTGTATTCGCATGGTATTACACCGTTTTAGTGTGGTATGGTGCCGTATTGATGTACTCGTAAAGTATTGTACCGTTTTGGGGTGGTATGGTTCAATATGGTCGTGCTCGTACGATATTGTACAGTTTTGGTGTGGTATGGTACTGTATCAAGTTACTCGTATGGTATTGTAACGTTTTGGTGTGGTATGGTACCGTATGGATCAACTCGTATGGTATTGTACCGTTTTGGTGTGGTATAATACGGTATGGATGTATTCGTTCGGTACTGTACCGCTTTGGTGTTGTTTGTACCGTATGGATATACTCATTCGGTATTGTACTATTTTGGTGTGGTATTGTTCCTTTTGGATGTACTCGTAGGGTATTGTACCGTTTTGGTATGGTTTGCTATAGTATGGGTGTACCTGTACTTTATTGTACCGTTTTGGTATGTGAAAATACCGTATGGATGCACTCGTAGGGTATTGCACACTTTTTGGTGTGGTATGGTACCGTGTGGATGTTATCATACGGTATTGTACCGTTTTGGGGTGGTATGGTACCGTACAGATGTACTCGTACGGTATTGTACTATTTTGGTGTGGTGTGGTACCGTATGAAATACTAGTATGGTATTATACCGTTTTGGTGAGCTTTGGTACCGTATGGACGTACTCGTACGGCATTGTACCGTATTTGCGTGGAATGGTTCCGTATCGAGTTACTCTTACGATATTGTACCATTTTGGTATGGTATGGTAGCATATGGATGAAATCGTACGATGCTGTACAATTTTGGTTTGGTATGGTACTATATGGATTTACTCGTACGGTATTGTCCTCTTTGGGGTTGTTTGGTACTGTATGGATATATTCGTACGGTATTGTACCGTTTTGACTGGTACAGTATGGTGCCGTTATGGTGTGTTATTATACCGTATGGATGTACTCGTACGGTAATGTACCGTTTGGTGTGGTTTTGTAGCATATGAAAGTACTCATATGGTATTGTACCGTTTTTGGGTGGTTTGGTACCCTATCGATGTACTCGTACGGTATTAGACCGTTATTGTGTTATATGGTACCGTATGGATGTACCTATACGATGTTGTACCGTTTTGGTGTGTTATGATTCCGTATTGACGTGCTCGTATTGTACTGTACCGTCTTGGTGTGGTATGGTTGCGTATCGAGGTGGTCGTACGGTATTGTACTGTTTTGGGGTGGTATGGTACCGTATGGATATAATTGTACCGTATTGTACTGTTTTGATGTGGTTTTGTACCGTATCGATGTACGCTACGGTATTGTCCCATTTTGGTGTGCTATGGTACTTTATGGATGCACTCGTACGGTATTGTACCTTTTTTTGTGTGGTATGGTACCTTATAGATGTACTCGTATGGTATTGTACCATTTTGGTGTGGCATGATACAGTATGGATGTACTCGTACCGTATTGTACCATTTTTGTGTTGTTTTGAACCGTATGGATGTATGCAAAGGTACGTACCGTTTTAGTGTGGTTTGCTACGGTATGGATGAACCTGTACTATATTATACCATTTTGGTGTGGTATGGTACCCTAAGCATGTACTCGTACGATATTACACCGTTTTGGTGTGGTATGGTGTCGTATTGATGTACTCGTAAAGTATTGTACCGTTTTGGGGTTGTACGGTTGCATATGGTCATGCTCGTACGGTATTGTAACGTTTTGGTGTGGTATGGTTCTGTATCGAGTTACTCGTATGGTATTGTAACATTTTGGTATTGTATGGTACCGTATAGATCTACTTGTACGGTATTATACCATTTTGGTATGGTATAATACGATATGGATGTACTTGTACGGTATTGTACCGCTTTGGTGTGGTTTGTACCGTATGGATGCACTCGTTCGGTATTGTACCATTTTGGTGTGGTATGGTACCTTATGGATATACTCGTATGGTATTATACCGTTTTGGTGTGGTTTGCTACGGTATGAATGTACATATACTGTATTGTACCGTTTTGGTATGTTATGATACCGTATGGATGTACTCGTACATTATTACACAATTTTTTGTGTGGTATGGTACCGTGTGGATGTTCTCATACGGTATTGTACCGTTTTGGTGTGATATGGTACCGTACAGATGTACTCGTACGGTATTGTACTGTTTTGGTGTAGTACGGTAGCGTATGGAATACTAGTACGATATTGTACCGTTTTGGTGAGCTTTGGTTTGGTATGGACGTACTCGTTCGGCATTGGACCGTATTTGCGTGGTATGGTTCCGTATCGAGTTACTCTTACGATATTGTACCGTTTTATGGTGGTATGGTACCGTATGGATGAAATCGTACGGTGCTGTACCATTTTGGTGTGGTATGGTACTGTATGGATTTACTCATACAGTATTGTGACCCTTTGGGGTGGTTTGGTACCGTATGGATGTACTTGTGCGGTATTGTACCATTTTGACTGGTACAGTATGGTGCTGTTATAATGTGGTATTGTACAGTATGGATGTACTCATACGGTAATGTACCATTTCGGTGTGGTTTTGTACCGCATGAAAGTACTCATACGGTATTGTACCGTTTTGGTGTGGTTTGATACCGTATCGATGTACTCATACGGTATGGTACCGTTATTTTGTTATATGGTACCGTATGGATGTACTTATACGATATTGTACCGTTTTGGTGTGGTATGATTCGGTATTGACGTACTCGTACAGTATTGTACCGTTTTTGTGTGGTATGGTATCGTATGGATATACTCGTACCGTATTGTACCATTTTGATGTGGTTTTATACCGTATCGATGTACGCTACGGTATTGTCCCATTTTTGTGCGGTATGGTACCTTATGGATGTACTCGTACGGTATTGTACCTTTTTTTGTGTGGTATGGTAACTTATGGACGTACTCGTACGGTATTGTACCATTTTGGTGTGGTATGGTACCGTATGGAACACTAGTACGGTATTGTACCGTTTTGGTGAGCTTTGGTACCGTATGGACGTACTCGTGCGGCATTGTACCGTATTTACGTGGAATGGTTCCGTATCGAGTTACTCGTACGATCTTGTACCATTTTAGTGTGGTATGATAGCGTATGGATGAAATCGTACGGTGCTGTACCATTTTGGTGTGGTATGGTACTGTATGGATTTACTCGTACGGTATTGTACCTCTTTGGGGTGGTTTGGTATCGTATGGATGTACTCGTACGGTATTGTACCGTTTTTGACTGGTACAGTATGGTGCCGTTATGGTGTGGTATTGTACCGTATGGATGTACTCGTACGGTAATGTACCGTTTTGGTGTGGTTTTGTACCGTATGAAAGTACTCATACAGTATTGTACTATTTTGGTGTGGTTTGGTACCGTATCGATGTACTCGTACGGTATTATACCGTTATTGTGTTATATGGTACCGTATGGATGTACCTATACAATATTGTACCGTTTTTGTGTGGTATCATTCCGTATTGACGTACTCATATAGTTCTGTACCGTTTTGGTGTGGTATGGTTGCGTATCGAGGTGGTCATATGGTACCGTTTTGGTGTGGTATGGTACCGTATGGATATACTCGTACCGTATTGTACCATTGCGATGTGGTTTTGTACCGTTTCGATGTACGCTACGGTATTGTCCCATTTTGGTTTGGTATGGTACCTTATGGATGTACTCGTACGGTATTGTACCTTTTTGTAACGCCCCTGAATTTTGGTTAGTAAAAATTTCGTTAAATATTTGAATTTTATTTGAATTACTTATTTTTTCTCTTGAGTGGCGATATGATTTCTTGTTAATTTTCGTCGTAGTTAGATTTTGGTCATTTGTTAAACTCTCGACTAGAAACCCTATTTGACCAATTTAGTTAGTTTCTAACCAAGTAGTTGGAGGAATCAAGCAACCAACTCACCTAGTTACTAGATGAACCTTTTGGACCTTTTGCCTTTACCCTTTGGCCATAATGTTAGGGTAATTTTTGTCCATTGGACAATAAGCTTTTGACTAAAAGTACATATAGTATTTTTAAAATCTTATTTTAAAGATAAAAATACTTGTATTTCTTTTATATATTGGTTATTAACCACTAGGGAATCTATTACCCATTGGGTAATAGCTCTAATCTTTCAACAAGGTACAAGGTTTTATTTAAATATTCAACAGTGGACTTTCCATGTACTTTTATGTATTAAAATATTGGGGTATATCTAAACCCTAGATCTTCAAAGTACTTTATTGATTAAACTAGTACTTGTACTCGATTATAATCTAATGGGGAGAATTCTTGCCTTTTTATTTAAATTGGGGTACTTGGTACCATACCTATAGTTAAATATAGGGCTTTGTCACATGCTTTAAAGGCCAACTTTGATTATTTTTGTTTCTTTTTAACTTTTGTCCATTGGACAATAAAAGTTAGGGTATTGCACCATTTTTGTGTGGTATGGTACTGTATGGATGTTATCGGATGGTATAGTATCGTTTTGGTGTGGTATGGTACCATACGGATATACTCGTACGGTATTGTACCGTTTTGGTGTGGTATGGTATGGTATGGTATGGATGTACTCGTACGGTATTGTACCATTTTGGAGTGGTATGGTACCATATGATGTACTCGTACGGTATTGTGCTGTTTTGTTGCGTTATGGTACTGTATGGATGTACTCGTACGGTATTATACCATTTTGGTATGGTATGGTACCTTATAGATGTACTCGTACGGTATTGTACCCTTTTCATGTGGTTTGGTACGGTATGGATGTACTCGTACAGTATTGTTCCATTTGGTGTGGTATGGTACCTTTTGATGTACTGGTATGGTAGTGTACCGCTTAGGTGTGGTATGGTACCGTACGGATATAGTTGTACGGTATTGTACCGTTTTGGTGTATTATGGTTCAGTGTCAAGGTACTTGTATGGTATTGTACCGTTTTGGTGTGGTATGGTACCGTATGGGTGTACTTGTATGGTATTGTACCGTTTTGTTGTGGTATGGTACTGTATCGATGTACCAGTACGGTATTGTACCATTTTGGTGTGGTTTTGTACCGTATGGAGGTTGTCGTACGATATTTTACCGTTTTGGTGTGGTATAGTTCCGTATGGACGTACTCGTATGGTATTGTATCGTTTTTGTGTGGTACGGTACCGTATGGATGTACTTGTACGGCATTGTGTCGTTTTGGTTTGATTTGGTACCGTATGGAAGTACGCGTACGGTATTGTACCACTTTTGTGTGGTATGGTTCTGTATCGATGTACTGGTACTGGTACTGTATTCTGCCGTTCTACCGTTATGGTGGGTGTAGTCTACTTAAAACATTTTCCTTTTGTAAACGCAATTTATCGAATGACACGCAACGGTATTTTTAATAAAAGCAAGCTTTTCATAGATAAGTAAGGAATTTCAATTATAAGCATAGAGTTCTACTATAAAACAAGTAGACTGAAAACGCGATTCCTACTACAAGATGAGATGATCCTACTACATGGTCCTTCTAGCCTTAGTGCTTCAAGGGCAACTCAAGCTATCAGAATCTTATTCTAATACTACTACTCTACTGACGGGGCGGAATGAGTCCGATAACTCTCTCAGCTGCTCCATCCATTCCTTCTCCCGGATCTCGAGCCAACGCTCTCCCTATCGGCGAATCTTCTCAGCAAGTTCCCTAAGCAGTGAGTCCTGAGGATTGAGTGTCAAGTACTGTTCCTCATTGGTAAAGGGTGTCATTACCACTATCTCGTATAATTGTTCACCGGTCTCGGGGTCGCGGACTCCCAAGTGTGGGATGGAAATGGGGCTCTCGGGTGATATCAAGGTCTTGTAGTACAGCAGGTCCGCTACGGTGATAAGGGTATGGCAATCCATATCTACAATAAGGAAGGTTATATATTAGACTTAAGATGGCATGAAGAAATCGCACGCACATAAACAATGATCATGTCAAATAGAGAACACAAGTCTTTCATTACTAAATAAACAAGTACAACATAGAAGGCTTACTAGCCACAACTTCCTACTAGAATTGATTACATCAAAAGGGTCCAACTACTACTTAAGCCTCCTTGATTAATCTAGAAAATACTAGGGAACTCCATCCGATAAGCGCCTATGTCGGTTTCGAAAAGTGGTGGTGGCACATCTCCGGAGTTAGCGGTTATATCCATGACTTCGGGTTTCGCTCTTAGGAATGCTACTTCCTCCTCATCGGATTCCCAATCCTCGTCGTCGGTCGGCGCATCGAAATCTGGTCCTTGCATCGCTTGCTGCCAATCTTCTTCGTCACTGAACTCTTCAGGGTCCTCTTCAGGTTCTTCCATAGGTTCTTCCTCCGGATCTTCTTCGGGCTCTCCCGCAATCATGTTGATGGGCGGAATCATCAGAATTTGGGCGAGGGCCGCTCCTGCATCGTCCTCTCCATTTCCCTCAATTAAGAATTCCACATCGTTGGGAGGTGCTATTTGGACTAGGACGGGTGCTGCTTCGGCATCATCCTCTTCCTCGGAAAGTATGATAGTGCCATGCTCTTGATAGAAGTCATTGGTGTAGGGAAAGGCATATGGGAAGTAAGGATCTTCTATCAATTGGTTCGTCATTGACCTTAGGGTACTCGCGAGATGGTGCGCTTCGGCTAGTAGGTTGATTTGGTAGGAGCTCAAGTGATTCATCTACAAGGAAAGATTTCTATTAGTCAAGTTTTGAAAGGAAGTTTTAGTAAAACTTAGAGAAAAACTTTTTCGGTTTCTACATTCTACATTCGATTCTTGATTTAAGTCATCATCCAATTGTTCGGGAATTCCCAGCTCGGCTGTACTGCCAATTCCGCGCCTTGCTTTAATCTGAAGATTGTTTTGACAGAATTCCACCCAATTTGGGACGGTAAATTTAAACTCAATTCTCGTTTGTGCAACGGTCAACTTATCTCGTGGTTCTACCGATTCTACCCATGGCCGAGGTTTTGAACCTAAAGTTTTGATACCAAGTTGTAACACCCCGAATTTTGGGTACGTTAAATAAGTAATTTTATTGAAAATAAACTGAGTCAGGCTCTTTATTACAACAAAACTTAAAAGAAGTACTTTTATTACAAACGGAAGGGAACTAAGTTTCCTAACTATTGCTCCACTTGTTCTTCCATCCGGGCTAGCTCTTTGGCTCCAAAGGCCTCCAAGGTGTAAAGTTTACCCTGTTCATCTATGAAGTCTGAC
This sequence comes from Rhododendron ovatum, assembly GCA_019656835.1. NCBI lineage: Eukaryota > Viridiplantae > Streptophyta > Magnoliopsida > Ericales > Ericaceae > Rhododendron > Rhododendron ovatum. The sequence continues at coordinate 26,180,913 of CM033795.1, read as the reverse complement.
ATATTATACTGGTGTCGCCACCAATATAATAGGCCAGGGTCTCCAAAAAGGCAACACCGTGAGCTTAAACGCTCAATAGAATAATCCAAACCCTCTAACCCTTAACTTACAACAATACAACACATAGTCAAAGAATTCCTCATAGCATGCTTATCTAGCCAATCTAACTACAACAACACATTCGAATATGATAAAACAATCAACGTTGGTGTCCAAGATTTGTGAGTTTCTCCTACGTGACTTCTCGTAGACTGTGTCGACATTTTTCCACATTTCATAACGTATCACCTTTTCAAAACTCGTTTTTAACACACCCAATCTCGGTTCCGCCGTTCCGGTCTCCCGAGTATCCTCACAATGGTTCCGCCGTCCCGGGCTCCCATTGGCACACATTGCATTGGCTCCGTAACGCGGATAACCAAGCACACACCCAACCTCGGTTCCGCCGTTCCGGTCTCCCGAGTATCCTCACAATGGTTCTGCTGTCCCGGGCTCCCATTGGCACACAAATCACACACCACACAATGGGCTACTACGTCCGGCCACATTGCGGTTTCCAAAACATTTCACACTTTTCAAAACACGCCCTTTCATAAACCACACCCTAGGTGTCATGTTTCTACTTTCTCAATTTCCGTGTCTCGTTTCTCATGCATAGACTCCGCGGTGAGACTTTTCACATACGATATCATTCATTGTAATATTCAATCTAACAAGATCATCCATTCTAAACTACTTGACATGCTTGAATCACTTAATGACGAACATCATGCATTTCATACGTTTCCAACAAAAGATAACATTATCTACTTTTAAATGAAATGATTAAAGTCACTTCCTAATGAACTTATATTTAGCGTTAGGGTACAAAACTATATTTGGGAAAGTAGGTAAGGATAACTACCGTTCTTCTTGGCGGTGGTCGGCTACGAAGATTCTGTCGTCGGTTTTGGATTTCGGCGGCGTGACAGCATCGGTTTGTTTCGAAAGGAAAAGAGATGTACTTTCTTTTCCTAGAAACAACTTTACTAACTAACGCGGACTACTTTAAAGATCTATGGGTGGTTTTAAGAGGTGGTTTGGTGGTATTGCTCAAGAACACTCAAGAACACAAGAAAACAAGAACTTTGGAAGTAAGAACTCTTGGAATTTCTAGAGAGAAGTGAGAGCAATGGTTGAAGGTGTGAGTTTGAAGCTTGGAGTGAGCTTCTATTTATAAGCAAAGGCTTCCCTCTCTCTCTCTAGCCAAACCCCTCTCTCTCTCTTTCTCCCTCATTTTTCTTTCACATGTCAAGGTTGATTGAAAGGTTGGAGGCTAATTGGTAGGCTTGCATGGCTAATTTAGTCCTTAGATTTGATCTTTGGAAGATTTGTTGGAAGCAAGGAGACAATGGTACAAGATTCTTGTGTTAAACTATTGGAAGATGTACAAAGGAGGACAATGATGGTAGATATGGAAGATATTCATTTCCAAAGTTGAAAAGATGAAGAATGTCAAGGTACAAGTCCCATCCTTCTTCTTCTTCCTTCTTCCTTCCCTCTCTCCCTCTTCCTCCCTCTCTCTCCCAGCCTCTCTCCTCTCTCTCTCTCAGCCTCTCTCTCCTCTCCTCTCCTCTCTCTCGGCCTTCTCTCTCCTCTCTATCTCTCTCAAGTACTAGAATATATATATATATATATATATATATATGTATGTACAATGAAAGACTAATACTAATAATAAATAAGTAAGTACATAGGTACTAAGATCCTAGGGTTAAAAAGGTCAAGATTTCCCCAATAAACAATTAAAAGGGTACTAGTACTTAAATTAATATGATAATGTACTTTTGTACTTCCGGGAATCTTAACAAAATATTAGTTTAAACTTAGTTGGAAGATGGACCTATTACCCAATGGATAATAAATCTCCTAGCGGTTAATAACCAATGGTTAATAAAGGACGGATACTTTAAATCATAAATTAAGTGTTAAAAAAAAACTACATGTCCTTTGTAATTACACATGTGTACATATATACATGTACTTAACCAAATAAAATAAAGGGAAGGCTATTGTCCAATGGGTAAAGATTACCCTAACAGTTATTGTCCAATGGATCATAGTTACTAGGGTACTTTTATTAAAAAAAATAATCAAAAGTACTTTTCAAAATAATTACAAATGTCTATTTTTAAAAGATCATAGTACTTGTTCAAATCTTTTAAAAATCTTTTTAATATAATGAATTGGGTTTCTATTATCCAATGGATAATAGTTCCCCTAACATTTATCGTCCAAAGGATAAAGAATAAAACCAAAACTTTAAAAGAAAATAAGTAAACAATTTCTAGTCTAGGGTTTGAAAAGGTTCAAAAGGTTAAAGATGGGCAAAACGGTCCATCTATGGTTAGGGAAAGTAACTAGGTGACTTTCTAGTTTGGTTTCTCCAACAAGCCGATTAGAAGCTAACTAGGCTTGCTAAGTAGGGCTTAAAAGTCAAAAAACGATCCTTGAGGGCTAAAGTGTAATTAGGGTTTCTAATCGAGGAATAAGATGATAAGGCGATCAATTGCTTGAAGACAAACCGTTAAGAATTAATAAGAAAACCATCGAGTATTTAAGAGAAATTAAGAACTTTCGAATAACAACGAGATTTTTATTAAATGAAAAATCGGAGTTGTTACCGTTTTGGTGTGGTATGGTTCTGTATTGAGTTACTCGTACGGTATCGTAACGTTTTGGTGTGGTATGGTACCGTATGGATCTACTCGTACGGTATTGTACCGTTTTGGTGTGGTATAATACGGTATGGAAGTACTGGTATGGTATTGTACCGCTTTGGTGTGATTTTGTACCATATGGATGTACTCGTTCGGTATTATACCATTTTGGTGTGATGTGGTACCTTATGGATGTACTCGTACGGTATTATACCGTTTTGGTATGGTTTGCTACGGTATGGATGTACCTGTATTGTATTGTAATGTTTTGGTATGTTATGATACCGTATGGAAGTACTCGTACAGTATTATACCATTTTTGTATGTTATGATACCGTATGGATGTACTCGTGCAGTATTGCACACTTTTTGGTTTTGTATGGTACCGTATGGATGTACTCGTACAATGTTGTACCATTTTTGTGTGGTATGGTACTGTATAGATTTACTCGCACGGTATTGTACCGTTTTGGGGTGGTTTGGTACCGTATGGATATACTCATAAAGTACTGTACCGTTTTGGTGTGGTATGGTTCCGTATCGAGGTACTCGTATGGTATTGTACCATTTTGGTGTGGTATGGTACCGTATGGATATGCTCGTACCATATTTTACCGTTTTGATGTGGTTTTGTACCTTACCGATGTACGCTATGGTATTGTCCCATTTTAGTGTGGTATGGTACCTTATGAATGTACTCGTACGGTATTGTACTTTTTTTTGTGTGGTATGGTATGTTATGAATGTACTCGTACGGTATTGTACAATTTTGGTATGGTATGATATCGTATGGATGTACTCGTACCGTATTGTACCGTTTTGGTGCGGTTTTGTACCGTATGGATGTACGCTAAGGTATTTTGCCATTTTAGTGTGCTTTGCTATGGTATTGGACCATTTTGATGTGGTATGATACCATATGCATGTACTCGTACGGTATTGCACCGTTTTAGTGTGGTATTGATGTACTCGTAAAGTATTGTACCGTTTTGGGGCGGTATGGTTCCGTATGGTTGTGCTCGTACGGTATTGTACAGTTTTGGTGTGGTATTGTTTTGTATCGAGTTACTCATACGGTATGGTAACGTTTTGTTGTGGTATGGTATCGTATGGATCTACTCGTACGGTATTGTACAGTTTTGGTGTGGTATAATACGGTATGGATGTATTGGTTTGGTATTATACCGCTTTGGTACGGTTTTAGACCGTATGGATGTACTCGTTCGGTATTGTACCATTTTGGTGCGGTATGATACCTTATGGATGTACTCGTACGGTATTGTACCGTATTGATATGGTTTGCTACGGTATGGATGTACCTGTACTATATTGTACCGTTTTGGTATGTTATGATACTGGATGGATATACTCGTACGGTATTACACACTTTTTGGTGTGGTATGGTACCGTGTGGATGTTTTCGTACGGTATTGTACCATTTTAGTGTGGTATGGTACCATACAGATGTACTGGTACGGTATTGTACTATTTTGGTGTGGTATGGTACTGTATGGAGGTACTAGTACGGTTTTGTACCGTTTTGGTGAGCTTTGGAATCGTAAGGACGTACTCGTACGGCATTGTACCGTATTTGCGTGGTATGGTTCTGTATCGAGTTACTCTTACAGTATTGTACTATTTTGGTGTGGTATGGTACCGTATGGATGTAATCGTACAGTGTTGTACAATTTTTGTGTGGTATGGTACTGTATGTATTTACTCGTACGGCATTGTACCGTTTTGGGGTGGTTTGGTACGGTATGGATGTACTCATACGGTATTTTATCGTTTCGATTGGTACAGTAAGGTGCCGTTATGGTGTGGTATTGTACCGTTTTGGTGTGGTTTGGTACCATATGTATGTACTCGTACGGTATTGTACCGTTATTGTGTTATATGGTACCGTATCAACGTACTAATGCGATATTGTACCGTTTTGGAGTGGTATGGTTCCGTATTGACGTACTCGTACGGTACTGTACCTTTTTAGTGTGGTTTGGTTCCGTATCGAGGTACTCGTATGGTATTGTACCGTTATGGTGTGGTATGGTATCGTATGGATGTACTCCTACGGTATTGTGCCGTTTTGGTGTGATATGGTACCACATGGATATACTTGTACGGTATTGTACCATTTTGGGATGGTATGGCACCAAACGGGTATACTCGTACCGTATTATACTGTTTTGGTATAATATGGTTCTGTAAGTACGTACTCATACTGTATTGTACCTTTTTGGTGTCGTATGATACCATGTGGATGTACTCGTATGGTATTGTATCATTTTGGTGTGATATAGTACCGTATGGATGTACTGGTACAGTATTGTATCATTTTGGTGTGGTATGGTTCGGTATGAACGTGCTCGTATGGTATTATACCGTTTTGGTGTGGTATGATTCTATATCGAGGTACTTGTAAAATATTGTAACGTTTTTGTGTGGTATGGTGCCGTATGGATCTGCTCGTATCGTGTTGTACATTTTTTGTGTGGTATAGTATGGTATGGGTGCACTCATAAGGTATTGTACATTTTGGGGTGATTTTGTACCGCATGGATGTACTCATACGGTATTGTACCATTTCCGTGTGGTATGGTACCACATGGATGCACTTGTACGGTATTGTACCGTTTTGGTGTGGTTTGCTACAGTATGGATGTTACTATAGAGTATTGTATCTTTTTGGTGTGGTATGGTACTGTATGTATGTACTTGAACGGTATTACACCATTTTGGTGTCGTATGGTGCCGTGTGGATGTACTCGTACGGTATTGTATCATTTTGGTGTGGTATCATTCCGTATGGTCATGCTCGCACGGTATTGTACCATTTTTTTTTGTTTGTTCCGTATCGACGTACTCATACGGTATTGTACCGTTTTTGTGTGGTATAGTACCGTATGGATGTACTCGTACGGTATTGTACAATTTTAGTGTGGTTTGGTACATTATGGATGTTCTCGCACGAGATTTTAACCGTTTTGCTGTGGTATGGTACCGTACAGATTTATTTGTACGGTATCGTACCGTTCTAGTGTTGTATGGTACCATATGGATGTACTCCTACGGTATTGTACTGTTTTGGTGTGGTGTGGTACCGTATGAAAATACTCGTATGGTATTGTACCGTTTTGGTGTGGTATGGTTTTGTATCGAGTTACTCGTACGGTATTGTACCATTTTCATGTGGTATGGTACCGTATGGACGTACTCGTACAGTATTGTACCATATTGGTGTGGTATGATTCCGTATCAAGTTACCCGTACGGTATAGTACCGTTTCGATGTGGTTTGGTACCGCATGGATGTACTCATACGGTATTGTACCGTTTTGGTGTGTATGGTATCGTATTGATGCATTCGTACGGTATTGTACCATTTTGCTATTGTTTGGTACCGAACGGAGGTTCTCGTACGGTATTCCACTATTTTGGTGTGGTATGATTCCGTATGGATATCCTAGTACGGTAATGTACCGTTTTGGTGTGATAGTGTACCGTATGGATGTACTCGTACGGTAATGTACCGTTTTGATGTGGTACGGTACTGTATTGATGTATTCGTATGGTTATTTACCGTTTTGGTGTGGTACGGTACCGTATGGTCGTACTCGTACGGAATCGTACCGAATTGGTGTGGTATGGTACCGTATGGATGTACTCGTACGGTATCGTACCGTTTTGGTGCGGTACGGTACCATATAGATGTACTCGTACGGTATTTGTACCATTTTGGTGTGGTATAGTATGGTATGGTTGTACTCGTACGGTATTGTACCATTTTGGTGTGTTATGGTACCGTACGGATGTACTCGTACGGTAATGTACTATTTTGGTGTGGTTTGGTACCATATGGATGTACTCGTATGGTATTGTACCGTTAGTGTGTTACATGGTACCGTATAGATGTACTCGCACAGTATTGTCCTATTTTAGTGTGGTGTAATACTGTGTTGATGTATTCGTACGGTATTGTACCATTTTGGTGCGCCATGGTACCGTATCTTGGTACTCGTATGGTATTGTAACCTTTTGGTGTGGTATGTTACCGTATCGATATACTCGTATGGTATTGTACCGTTTTGGTGTGGTATGGTAACTTATGGATGTTCGCGTACGGTATTCTACCGTTTGGATGTACTCGTACCGTATGGATGTACTCGTACCGTATTGTACCATTTTGGTGTGGTTTTGTACCATATGGATGTACGCTACAGTACTTTACCATTTTGGTGCAGTATAGTACCTTATGGATGTACTCGTACGGCATTGTATCGTTTTGGTATTGTTTGCTACGATATGGATGTTCCTGTTCGGTATTGTACCGTTTTGGTGTGGTATGGTATTGTATGGATATACTTGTACGGTATTGTACCGTTTTTGTGTGGTATAGTACGGTATTATACCGTTTTGTTCTGGTTTTGTATCGTATGGACGTACTCGTATGGTATTGTACCGTTTTAGTGTGGTATGGTTCCGTGTGGACATACTCGTGCGGTATTGTACCGTTTTGGTGTGGCATGATACCGTATGGATGTACTCGTACGGTATTGTACCACTTTGGTGTTGTTTGGTACCGAATGGATGTTCTCATACGATATTGTAACATGTTGGTGTGGTATTGTACTGTACAGATGTACTCGTACGGTATTGTACTGTTTTGGTGTGGTATGGTACCGTATGGAGGTACTAGTACGGTATTGTGCCATTTTGATGAGGTTTGGTACCGTATGGATGTACCCGTACAGTAATATACCATTTTTGGTGTGGAATGGTTCCGTATCGAGGTACTCATACGGTATTGTACCGTTTTGGTGTAGTATGGGTCCGTATGTATGTACTCATTTGGTATTTTACCTTTTTGGTGTGGCATAGTTTCAAATGGATGTACTCGTACGATAATGTACCGTTTTTATTTTGTATGGTACTGTATGCATGTACACATACAGTATTGTACCGTTTTGGTGTGGTATGGTTTCGTATGGACGTACTCGTATGGTATTGCACCATTTTGGTGTGGTATGGTTCCGTATCGAGGTACTCATACGATATTGTAACGTTTAGCTGTGGTATGGAACCTTATGGATCTACTGGTACGGTATTGTACCGTTTTGGTGTGGTATAATGAGGTATGGATGTAATCATGAGGTATTGTACCATTTTTGTATGGTTTCCTACGGTATGGATGTACTTGTACTCTTACGGTACTGTGGTATGGTACCGTATGAATCTACTTGTATGGTAATGTACCGTTTTGGTGTGGTTTGGTACCGTATAGAAATATTCATACAGTATTGTACCGTTTTGTTGTGGTATAATACAGTATGGACGTACTCGTCCGGTATTTTACCATTTTGGTGTGGTTTTTTACCGTTTGGATGTACTACTACGGTTATGTAGCATTTTTATTTTGTATGGTACTGTATGCATGTACACGTACAGTATTGTACCATTTTGGTGTGGAACGGTTCCGTATGGACGTACTTGTATGGTATTGTACCATTTTGGTGTGGTATGGTTCCGTATCGAGGTACTCCTTAGGTATTGTAACGTTTAGCTGTGGTATGGAACCGTATGGATCTACTGGTACGGTATTGTACCATTTTGGTGCGGTATATTAAGGTATGGATGTACTCATGAGGTATTGTACCATTTTTGTATGGTTTGCTACGGTATGGATGTACCTGTACTCTTACGGTACTGTGGTATGGTACGGTATGGATCTACTCATCCGGTAATGTACCGTTTTGGTGTGGTTTGGTACCGTATGAAAGTATTTGTATAGTATTGTACCATTTTGTTGTGGTATAACGTACTTGTCCGATAATTTTCCATTTTGGTGTGGTTTTTTACCGTATGGATGTACTCGTACGGTATTGTGCCATTTTGGTATGGTAGGGTACTTTATGGATGTACTCATACGGTATTGTACCGTTTTGGTATAGTTTACAATGGTATGGATGTACCTATACTGTATTGTACCATTTTGGTGTATTACGGTACTTTATGTATGTACTCGTACGGTATTGTGTACTTTTTTGTGTGGGATGGTACCGTGATGAGGTTCTCGTACGGTGTTGCACCGTTTTGTTGTGGTATGGTACCGTACGGATGTAGTCGTACGGTATTGTACTGTTTTGGAGTCGTATCGTACCGTATGGAGGTACTAGTACGATATCGTACGGTTTTGGTGTGGTTTGGTACCGTATGGATGTACTCATACTGTATTGTACCGTTTTGGTGTAGTATGGATCCGTATGTATGTACTCATATGGTATTGTACCTTTTTGGTGTGGTATTGAATTTAATGGGTGTACTCGTACAGTAATATACCGTTTTTGTGTTGTATGGTACCGTATGGATGTACTCGTACAGTGTTGTACCGTTTTTGTGTGGTATAGTACCATACGGATGTACTCGTACGGTAATGTACCGTTTTGGTGTGGCTTGGTACCGTATGGATATACTCGTACGGTATTGTACAGTTATTGTGTTATATGGTACCATTTGAATGTACTCGTACGGTATTGTACCGTTTTGGTGTGGTATGGTTACGTATAAAGGTACTCGTATGGTATTGTATCCTTTTGGTGTGGTATGGTGTATGGATGTACTCGTACCGCATTGTACCATTTTGGTGTGGTTTTTTGCCATACGGATGTGCGCTACTGTACTGTACCGTTATGGTGTAGTATGGTACCTTATGGATGTACTCATACGGTGTCGAACCATTTTGGTGTGGTTTGCTACGATATTGTACCGTTTTGGTGTGGTATGATATCGTATTGATGTACTCGTAAAGTTTTGCAACGTTTTGGTGTGGTATTGTGCCTTATGGATGTACTCGTACGGTATTGTAACGCTTTGCTGCGGTATGGTTTCGTATGGTCGTGCTCGTACGGTATCGGACCGTTTTGGTGTGGTATGGTTCTGTATCGAGATTCTCGTACGGTATTGTAATGTTTTGATGTCGTATGGTACCGATTGGATCTATTCGTACGGCATTGTACCGTTTTGGTGTGGTATAATACGGTATTGATGTACTCGTACGATATTGTACCGTTTTGGTGTCGTTTTAAATCGTATGGACGTACTCGTACGGTATTGTGCCATTTTGGTATGGTATGGTTGTGTATGGATGTACGAGTACGGTATTGTACCGTTTTGGTGTGGTATGAAACCGTATGGATGTACTCGTACTCTATTGTACCATTTTGGCGTTGTTTGGTACCGAATGGAGGTTGTTGTACGGTATTGTACCATTTTGGTGTGGTATGGTACTGTATAGATGTACTCGTATGGTATTGTACTTTTTTGGTGTGGTGTAATATCGAATGGATGTACCAGTACAGCAATGTACCGTTTTTATTTATCGGGCCGTATGCATTTACTCGTACAGTATTATACCGTTTTGGCGTGGTATGATTCCATATGGACGTACCGTATGGTATTGTACCGTTTTGGTGTGGTATGATTCGATATCGAGGTACTCGTACGGTATTGTAACGTTTTGGTTTGGTATGGTACCCTAAGGATCTTCTCGTATGGTATTGTACCATTTGGATATGGTATAAAAAGGTATGGAAATTCTCGTACGGTATTGTACCATTTTGGTATGGTTTTGTACCGTATGGATGTACTCGTACGGTATTGTACCATTTTAGTGTGGTATGGTACCTTATGGATTTACTCGTATGGTATTATACTATTTTGGTACGGTTTGCTCCGGTATGGATGTACCTGTACTTGTACGGTATTGTACCATTTTTACTCGAATGGTAATGTACCGTTATGGTGTGGTATGGTATCGTATTGATGTACTCATACGGTAATGTACCATTTTTGTGTGGTTTGGTACCGTATGGAAGTACTCGTACCGTATTATACAATTTTGGTGTTGTTTGGTACCGTATGGATGTACTCGCACAGTATTGTACCGTTTTGGTGTGGTATGATTCATATGGACGTACTCGTATGGTATTGTACCGTACACGGACGTACTTGTACAGTATTGTACCGTTTTGGCGTGATATGGTACCGTATTGATGTACTCGTACGGTATTCTACCATTTTGGTGTTGTTTGGTACCGAAGGGAGGTTCCCGTAAGGTATTGCACCATTTCGGTGTGGTATGATTCCGTATGCACGTACTTGTACGGTGTTGTACCATTTTGGTGTGATATGGTGCCGTATGGATGTACTCATACGGTAATGTACCGTTTTGATGTGGTATGGTACCGCATGGATGTACTGGTACGGTAATGCATCATTTTGGTGTGGTATGGTATCGTATGGACGTACTCGTACGGTATTGTACCGTTTTGGTGTGGTATCGTACTGTATGGATGTACTCTTACGGTATTATACCATTTTGGTGTGGTGTTATATTTTATGAGTGTACTTGTACAGTATTGTACCGTTTTGGTGTGGGCATAGTACGGTATGGATGTACTCGTACAGTAATGTACCATTTTGGTGTGGTATGGTACCGTATGGATGTACTCCTATGGTAATGTACCGTTTTACGGTGGTGGTACGGTATGGATGTACCGATACGGTATTGTACCGTCATTGTGTTATATGGTACCATATGGATGTACTCGTACGGTATTGTACCGTTTTAGTGTGGTATGGTTCCGTATTGACGTACTCGTACGGTTTTGTCCTGTTTTTGTGAGATTTGGTACCGTATCTAGGTACTCGTATGGTATTGTATCGTTTTGGTGTGGTATGGTACCGAATGGATAAACTCGTGCGGTATTGTACCGTTTTGGTATGGTATGGTACCGTATGGATGTTGTCGTACGGTATTATACCGTTTTTATATGGTATGGTGCTGTGTGGATGTTGTCTTACAGTAATGAACCGTTTTGGTGTGGTATGGTATCGTACGGATATATATGTACGGTATTGTACCGTTTTGGTATGGTATGGTACGGTATGGATGTACTCGTACGGTATTATACCATTTTTGAGTGGCATGATACCATATGGATGTAGTCGTACGGTATTGTACCGTTTTGTTGTGTTATGGTACCGTATGGATGTATTCATACGGTATTGTACCATTTTGGTTTGGTATGGTAACTTGTGGATGTACTCGTACGGTATTGTACCCTTTTTGTGGGGTTTGGTACGGTATGGATGTACTCGTATGGTATTGTACTGTTTTGGTGCGGTATGGTACCGTATGCAGATACTCTTACGGTATTGTTCCATTTTGGTGTGGTACGGTACCGCTTTGGTGTAGTATCATACCGTACGGATGTAGTTGTACGGTATTGTACCGTTTTGGTGTGTTATGGTTCCGTGTCGAGGTACTCGCAAGGTATTATACCGTTTTAGTGTGGTATAATACCGTATGGGTGTACTTGAATGGTATTGTACCGCTTTGTTAGGGTATGGTTTCGTATCGATGTACTAGTACGGTATTGTACCATTTTGGTGTGGTTTTGTACCGTATGGAGGTTGTCGTACGGTATTGTACCATTTTAGTGTTGTATAGTTCCGTATGGACGTACTCGTACGGTATTGTGTCCTTTTGGTGTGGTACGGTACCGTATGGATATACTTGAACTGCATTGTATCGTTTTTGTGTGGTGTGGTACCGTTTGAATGTACTCATACGAAATAGTATCGTTTTTGTATGGTTCGCTACGGTATGGATGTACCTTTACTGTATTATACCATTTTAGTATGTTATGGTACCATATGGATGTACTCGTACAGTATTGTACACTTTTTGGTGTGGTATGGATCGTGTGGAGGTTCTCATACGGTATTGTACCGTTTTGATTTGGCTTGGTACCGTATGGACGTACGCGTACAGTATTGTACCGTTTTGGTGTGGTATGGTTCGGTATGGATGTGCAGGTACGGTATTCTGCCGGTTTGGTGTGGTATATGACTGTATCGAAGTACTCATACGGTATTGAACCATTTTGGTGTGGTGATGTTCCGTTTGATGTACTTGTATGGTATTGTACCGTTTTGGTGTGGTATGGTACCGTACGGATGTACTTGTACGGTATTGTACCGTTTTGGGGTGGTATGGTTCCGTGTCGAGGTACTCATACGGTATTGTACCGTTTCGGTGTGGTATGATTCCGTACGGACGTACTCGTACGGTATTGTACCATTTTGGTGTGGTGTGGTACCGTATGGATGTAGTCGTACAGTATTGTACCGTTTTGGTGTGGTTCGCTACGGTATGGATGTACCTGTACTGCATTGTACCATTTTGGTGTGTTATAGTATCGTATAGAAGTACTCGTACGGTATTGTACAGTTTTTGGCGTGGTATGGTACCGTGTTGAGGTTCTCGTACGGTATTGTATCATTTTGGTATGGTTTGTTACCGTATGGGCGTACGCATACGATATTGTACAGTTTTGGTGTGGTATTGTTCCGTATGTACGTATTCGTACTGTATCGCACCGTTCTAGTGTTGTATGGTACCGTGTGGATGTACTCGTACGGTATTGTACCGTTTTGGTGTGCTATGGTACTGTATGGACGTACTCGTACGGTATTGCACCGTTTTACTGTGGTATGATTCCGTATCAAGTTACTGGTACGGTATTGTACAGTTTTGGTGTGGTTTGGTACCGTATGGATGTACTCGTACGGTATTATACCGTTTTGGTGTGGTATGGTGTCGTATGGATGTACTCGGGTGGTATTGAATTGTTTTGGTGTTGTTTGGTACCGAATGGAGGTTCTCGAACAGTATTCCACCGTTTTGGTGTGATATGGTTTGGTATGGGCATACTCGTACGGTATTGTACCGTTTTGGTTTGATATTGTACCGTATGAATGTACTCGTACGGTAATGTACTATTTTGATGTGGTTTGGTACCGTATGGATGTTCTCGTAAGGCAATGTACCATTTTTGTGTGGTACGGTACCGTATGGACATACTCGTACCGTAATATATCGATTTGGTGTAGTATGGTACCGTATGGATGTACTCGTACGGTATTGTACCGTTTTGCTGTGGTATAGTACGGTATTGTACTCGTACGGTATCGTACCGTTTTGGTGTGGTATGGTACCATACGGATGTACTCGTATGGTAACGTACCATTTTGGTATGGTTTGGTACCGTATGGATGTATTTGTATGGTATTGTACCGTTATTGTGTACTCGTACGGTATTGTACTGTTTTGGTGTTGTATAGTACTGTGTGGGTGTACTCGTACGGTATTGTACCGTTTTGGTGTGCTATGGTACCGTATCTAGGTACTCGTATGGTATTGTATCCTTTTGGTATGGTATGGTACCGTATGGATAACCTCGTACGGTATTATACCGTTTTGATGTGGTATAGTAACTTATGGATATACTCGTACGGTTTTCTACCGTTTGGTGCGGTAAGGTACAGTATGGATGTACTTGTATCGTATTGTACCGTTTTGGTGTGATTTTGTACCATATGGATGTACGCAACGGTACTGTACCATTTTGGTGCAGTATGGTACCTTATGGATGTGCTCGTAGGGTATTGTATCGTTTTGGTGTTCTTTGCTACGGTATGGATGTACCTGTTCGGTATTGTACCCTTTTGGTGTGGTATGGTTCCGTATCTAGGCACTCGTATGGTATTGTATCTTTTTGGTGTGGTATGGAACTGTATAGATGTACTCGTACCGTATTGTACCATTTTGGTGTGGTTTTTTACCATATGGATGTACGCTACGGTGCTGTACCGTTTTGGTGTAGTATGGTGTCTTATGGATGTACTTGTACGGTATTGAACCGTGTTGGTGTGATTTGCTATGGTATGGATGTACTTGTACGTTATTGTAACATTTTTGGTGTGGTATGGTATCGTATGGATGTACTCGTAAAGTATTGCACTGTTTTGGTGTGGTATTGTGCCGTATGGAAGTACTCGTACGGGATTGTGCCGTTTTGTTGAGATATGGTTTCGTATGGTCGTGCTCGTACGGTATCGTACTGTTTTGGTGTGGTATGGTTCTGTATCGAGGTACTTGTACGGTATTGTAACGTTTTGGTGTCGTACGGTACCGATTGGATCTACTCATACGGTATTCTGCCCTTTTGGTGTGGTATAATACGGTATTGATGTACTCGTACGGTATTGTACTGTTTTAGTGTGGTTTTATATCGTATGGACGTACTCGTATGGTATTGTCCCATTTTAGTATGGTATGGTTCTGTATGGACGTACTCGTGCGGTATTGTTCCATTTTGGTGTGGTAAGGAACCGTATGGATGTACTCGCATGGTATTGTACCATTTTTGTGTTGTTTGGTATCGAATGGAGGTTCTCGTACGGTATTGTACCATTTTGGTGTGGTATGGTACTGTACGGATGTACTCATATGGTATTGTGCTGTTTTGGTCTGGTATTGTATTGTATGGAGGTACTAGTACGGTATTGTACCGTTTTGGCGAGATTTGGTACCGTGTGGACGTACTCGTACGGTAATGTACCGTTTTGGTATGATATGGTTCCGTATCGAGGTACTCCTATGGTATTGTACCGTTTTGGTGTGGTATGGGTCCGTATGTATGTACTCATATGGTATTATATTTTTTTGGTGCGGTATAGTTTCGAAAGGATGTACTCGTACGGTAATGTACCGCTTTTATTTTGTATGGGACTGTATACATGTACTCTTACTGTATTGTACCGTTTTGTTGTGGTATGGTTCCGGATGGACGTACTCCTTTGGTATTGTACCATTTTGGTGTTGTATGATTCTATAATGAGGTACGTGTACGGTATTGTAATGTTTTGGTGTGGTATGGTATCGTATGGATCTACTCGTACGGTTTTGTACCGTTTTCGTGTGGTATAAAAAGGTATGGATGTTCTAGTACGTTATTGTACCATTTTGGTGTGGTTTTGTACTGTGTGGATGTACTCGTACGGTATTGTACCATTTTTTTGTGGTATGGTACCTTATGGATTTACTCGTACGGTATTGTACCGTTTTGGAACGGTTTGCTACGGTATGGATGTACCAGAATTTGTACGGTATTGTACCGTTTTTACTCGTACGGTAATGTACCGTTATGGTGTAGGATGGTATTGTATGGATATAGTCATACGGTAATATACTGTTTTTATGTGGTTTGGTACCGTATGGAAGTACTCATACGGTATTGTACAGTTTTGGTGTTGTTTGGTTGGGTATGGATGTACTCTCACAGTATTGTGTCGTTACTGTGTTATATGGTTCCATATTGACGTACTCACACGGTATTGTATCGTTTTGGTGTGGTATGGTTCCGTATGGACGTACTCGTATTGTATTGTACCATTTTAGTGTGTTATGGTTCCGTATGGACGTACTTGTACGGAATTGTACTGTATACGGACGTACCCGTAAGGTATTGTACCGTTTTGATGTGGTATAGTACCGTATAGATGTACTCGTACGGTATTCTACCATTTTGGTGTTGTTTGGTATCGAAGGGAGGTTCTCGTACGGTATTGCACTGTTTTGGTGTGGTATGATTCTATATAGACGTACTCGAACGTTGTTGTACCATTTTCTTGTGATATGATACCGTATGGATGTACTCTTACGGTAATGTACTGTTTTGATGTGGTATGGTTCCGTATGGATGTACTGGTACGGTAATGTATCATTTTGGCGTGGTATGGTACCGTATGGAAGTACTGGTACGGTATTGTACCGTTTTGGTGTGGTATGGTACCGTATAGACGTACTCTTACGGTATTGTACCATTTTGGTGTGGTGTGATATTTTATGGATGTACTCGTACAGTATTGTATCGTTTTGGTGTGGCATAGTACGGTATTGACATACTCGTACGGTAATGTACCATTTTGGTGTGGTATGGTACCGTACGGATGTACTCCTACGGTAATGTACCGTTTTGGTGTGATTTTGTTCCGTATGGATGTACACGTACGATATTCTACCGTTATTGTGTTATATGATACCGTATGGATGTACTCATACGATATTGTACCGTTTTAGTGTGCTATGGTTCCGTATTAACGTACTCGTACGGTATTGTTCCGTTTTGGTGTGGTATGGTACCGTATCAAGGTACTCATATGGTATTGAATCGTTTTGGTGTGGTATGGTACTTTATGGATGTACTGGTACGGTATTGTACCCTTTTGGTGTGGTTTGATACGGTATGGATGTACTCGTACGGTATTGTACTATTTTGGTACGGTATGGTACCGTATGCAGATACTCGTACGGTATTGTTCCGTTTTGGTGTGGTATGATACCGTATGGAGGTACTTGTACGGTATTGTACCGTTTTGGTGTGGTATGGTACCGTATTGAAGTTGTCATACGGTATTGTACCATTTTGGTGTGGTATGGTACCGTATGGATGATGTCGTACGGTATTGTATCGTTTTGGTGATGTTTTGTACCGTAGGAATGTTCTATTACCGTATTGTACCTTTTTAGGGTGGTATGGTACCATGTGGATATACTTATACAGTATTGTACCGTTTTGGTGTGGTATGGTACCGTATGGATGCACTTGTATGGTATTGTACCGTTTTGGTTTAGTCGTACGGTATTGTACTATTTTGGTGTGGTTTGGTACCGTATGGAGGTACTCTTATGCTATTCTAACGTTTTTGGTGTGGTATGATACTGAATGGTTGAACTCGTACGAGACTGTACCATTTTGGTTTGGTTTGGTTTGGTTCCGTATAGAAGTTGTTGTACAGTATTGTACCATTTTCGTGTGGTGTGGTACAATATAGATGTTGTCATACAGTATTGTACCGTTTTGATATGGTATGGTACTGTGCGGATGTTGTCGTATGGTTATGTACCGTTTTTATGTGGTATCGTACCGTATGGATGTTGTCGTATAGTATTGTTTTGTTTTGGTGTGTTATGGTACCGTATGAAAGTACTCATACGGTACTGTACCATTTTGGGGTGGTTTAATTCCGTATAGAAGTTGTCGTACGGTATTGTACCGTTTTGGTGTGGTATGGTACCGTATGGATGTTTTCGTACGGTATTGTATGATTTTGGTGTGGTCTTGTACCGTATTAATGTTCTAGTACGGTTGTAACGCCCCGAAGGCATTTATTACATAATTAAGAGAGTCTGGCTGATTATTACATTATAAACAAAAGGGTACATTTATTCAACAAGGAAGGGAAACTAGGGTTCCTATCTACAGCTTATCATGCTCCTCCATCCTGGCAAGCTCCCCAGCTCCGAAGGCCTCCAAGGTGTACATCTCACCCTGGTTATCTATGAGGTCTGACACATTATACCGGCGTCACCACCAATATAATATGTCAGGGTCACCAAAAGATAACACCGTGAGCTACAACGCTCAATAGGAAAACCTTACCCATCAACCTTAGAACAGTAAATCATTTACAATAACACTAACAATCACACATCACATTCATTACTCATCTATCGTTGGTGTCCAAGATTTCAGAGTTTCTTCTACGCGACTCATCGTAGACCGTGTCAACATTTTCACATACAAAACAACCTTTCAAAATCATTTTTTTAACTCACACAATTTGCATTGGCTCCGTACCGCGGATAACCAAGCTACACACCCAACCTCGGTTCTGCCGCGCCGGGTTCCCGAGTATCCTCACAATAGTTCCGCTGCACCGGGTTCCCGAGTACCCTCACAATAGTTCCGCTGCACCGGGTTCTCATCGTCGATTTTTGTGTTTCAGTGGCGTAACGGCGCTGGATTGCTTCGAAAGGAAGAGAGATGATCTTTTCTCTTCCTAGAAACAACTAGCTAACTTTAACTATGCTACTTTAAAAATCTAGAAGTGGTTTGGTGATTTTGCTCAAGAACTCTCAAGAAAACTTAAGAAAACTAGAATTTTAGAAGCAAGAACACTTAGAATTTCTAGAGAGAAGTTGGAGCAATGGTTGAAGGTGTGAGTTCAAGCTTGGAATGAGCTTCTATTTATAGGCAAGGCTCACCCTCTCCCTCCTCTTGGCCAGCCCCTCTCTCTCTCTCTCCATATCCCATTTTTTAATCCAAGAAATCAAGCTTTCTTGGAAGATCAATGGCTAGTTTCTAGGCTTGCATGGCTAGGTTAGTCCTTTAGATTTGATCTTGGAAGATTTGTGTAAAAGAAAAATAGTTTGTACAAGATTTGGTGAACAAAAGAGTACAATAGGACATTAAAAAAGAATAAATTTACTTAAGAAAATATATCATCTTAGATTTGAAAGGATGTAAGAAGATTATGGTGAGGACAACCAAATCTCTTTTCTTCCTTCATGCAAGGACAAATCTAGGTTATTCTAAGGGTTTCTAGTCTTGTCTAGTTCATGGAAGAGTAAGAAAAGTAAGAAAAAATCTAGATTTGATTGTACCAAGATTGTATGAGAAATTGGTCAAAAGGAATTGACTAGATGGAGTGAGCAACACATGCACACACCTCACTCTCTCCCTCTCTCTCCTCTCTCGGGCCTCTCTCTCTCCCTCTCTCCCTCTCTCTCTCTCTCTTGCAAAAGTACACACACACATACACACACACACACATATATATATATATACACACACACTTATGTACAAATAAACATAGAATAATAGGTACTTTTGTACTAAAGATCGAAGAGTTTAAAAGACTAAGATTTTCTCAATAAACAAATAAATTGACACATGTGTACTAAGGCAATATTTAAATCATCCAAGTACTTATATAATATATACATGGGTACTAATGTACTCTAGGTAGATCAACTCCTCATTAAACTAATCCAATTGATACCAAAAACCCCAATATAATATAATATAAAAGTACTTAGAGAATCTTAGGTCTTTATAACCAAGGTACTTATACAAATATAATATTGGTACATCATCCCAAAAAAGACTAATTTAATAAACCTATGTACTTGGTTGAAAGATGGGCTTATTACCCAATGGATAATAAATTCCCTAACGGTTAATAACCAAGGGATAAAAAAGGACGAGTACTTTAAATAATAAAATATATGTACTTCATCACATGGGGTTTAAGAAAAGACTAGTTTATTCAATCCTTTGTACTAGATGAAAGACTAACCCTTTTACCCATTGGGTAATAAATCCCCTAACTTTTATTATCCAATGGACAATAGTTACTAGGGAACCTTTATAGTAAAATAATCAAAAAGTACTTTAAAGAAATTATAAAAGTCTATTTTTTTAAGATAATAGTACTTTGTTCAAATCTTTCCTTGAATCCCTTTTAATACAAAGAATTGGGTTTCTATTATCCAATGGATAATAGTTCCCCTAACTTTTATCGTCCAAAGGATAAAGAATAAAACCAAAGCAATAAAAGAAAATAATTAAATAGATTCTAATCTAGGGTTTGAAAAGGTTCAAAAGGTTCAAGATGGGCAAAACGATCCATCTATGGTTAGGGAAAAGTAACTAGGTGACTTCCTAGTTTGGTTTCTTCAACAAGCCGGTTGGAAGCTAACAAGACTTGCTAAATAGGGCTTAAAAGTCAAGAAACGATCTTTGAAGGGCTAAAGTGTAATTATGACAATTTATGGGAATTTAAAAGTAATTCAAATAAAATTCAAATATTTAACGAAATTTTTATTGACCGAAAATCAAGGCCGTTACAACGGTATTATACCTTTTTGGTTTGGTATGGTTCCATATGGACATACTCGTATAATATTTTACCGTTTTGGTGTGGTATGGTACCGTATGTATGTACTCGTACGGTATTGTACCATTTTGGTGTGGTGTGGTACCGTATGAATGTACTCATATGGTATTGTACAATTTTGGTATGGTTCGCTACGGTATGGATGTACCTGTACTATATTATACCATTTTGGTGTGTTATGGCACCGTATGGATGTACTCTTATGGTATTGTACACTTTTTGGTGTGGTATGGTACCGTGTGGAGGTTCTCGCACGGTATTGCACCGTTTTAGTGTGGTATAGTACCGTATAGATGTTGTCATACAGTATTAGACTGTTTTGAAGTGGTTTTGTACCGTATGAATGTTCTAGTATGGTATTGTACCTTTTTTGGGTGGTATGGAACAGTATGGATGTACTCGTACAGTATTGTACCGTCATGGTGTGGTGTTGTTTCTTATCGATACACTCGTACGGTATTGGATTGTTTTAATGTGGTTTGGTACTGTATGGATGTACTCATACGGTATTGTACCTTTTTAGGGTGGTTTTTTACCGTATGGATATACTCGTATAGTATTGTACCATTTTGGTGTGGTATGGCAACGTATGGAAGTACTCGTACGGTATTGTACTGTTTTGGTATGGATTGGTACCATATGGAGGAACTCGTACAGTATTCTACCGTTTTTGAGTTCTATGGTACCGTATGAAAGTACTCGTACGGTATTATAGCATTTGGTGTGGTTTGGTTCTGAATGGGCGTACTCGTATGGTATTGTACCATTTTGGTGTGGTATGGTTCCGTATGATCGTGCTTGTACGGTAGTGTACCATTTTTTTGTGGTATGGTTTCGAATGATCGTAGTTGTACGATATTGTATCGTTTTGGTGAGGTATGGTAGGTATGGTACTCGTACGATATTGTACCACGTTGGCGTCGTATAGTACCGTATGGATGTACTCGTGCGGTATTGAAACGTTTTGTTATGCTATGGTACCGTATGGATGTACTCGTACGGTATAGTACCATTTTGGTGTGGTATGGTATCTTATGGATGTACTCGTTTGGTATTGTACTATTATGGTGTGGTTTGGTACGGTATGGGTGTACTCGTATGGTATTATATCGTTTTGGTGTGGTATGGTAACTTATGGATGTACTCGTACGGTATTGTGCTGTTTTGGTGTGGTATGGTTCCGTATGGACGTACTCTTATGGTATTGTATCATTTTGGTGTGGTATGGTACCGTATGGATGTACTTGTACGGTATTCTACCATTTTGGTATTGTTACATACCAAATGGAGGTTCTCCTACCGTATTGTACCATTTTGGTGTGATATGGTTCCATATGGACGTACTCGTACAGTATTGTACCGTTTTGGTGTGGTATGGTAATGTACGGATGTACTTGTGCGGTATTGTATTATTTTGGTGTTGTTTGGTACCGAATGGAGGTTCTTGTACGGTATTGTACCGTTTTGGTGTGGTATGGTACCGTATGGATGTACTCGTATGGTATAGTACTGTTTTGGTGTGGTGTGGTACCGTATGAATGTACTCGTATGGTATTGTACAATTTTGGTGTGGTTCGCTACGGTATGGGTGTACCTGTACTATGTTATACCGTTTTGGTGTGTTATGGCACCGTATGGATGTACTCGTATGGTATTGTACACTTTTTGGTGTGGTATGGTACCATGTGGAGGTTCTTGTTTGGTATTACACCGTTTCGGTGTGGTATGGTACCGTATGGATGTTGTCGTACGGTAATGACCATTTTGATGTGGTTTTGTATCGTATGAATGTTCTAGTATGGTATTGTACCTTTATATGGTGGTATGGTACAGTATGGATGTACTCATACAGTGTTGTACCGTTTTGGTGTGGTGTTGTACGGTATCGATACACTCGTACGGTATTGGACTGTTTTAATGTGGTTTGGTACTGTATAGTTGTATTCATTCGGTATTGTACCTTTTTAGGGTGGTTTTTTATTGTATGGATATACTTGTATAATATTGTATTTTTTTGGTGTGGTATGGTAACGTATGGAAATACTCGTACGGTATTGTATTGTTTTGGTGTGGTTTGGTACCGTACAGTATTGTACCGTTTTGGTGTGGTACCGTATCAATTTACTCGTATGGTATTGTACAATTTTGGTGGGGTTCGCTACGGTATGGATGTATCCGTACTTTTTTATACCGTTTTGGTGTATTATGGCACCGTATGGATGTACACGTATGGTATTGTACACTTTTTGGTGTGGTATGGTACCATGTGCAGGTTCTCGTACTGTATTGCATCGTTTTGGTGTGGTATGGTACCGTATGGATGTTGTCGTACAGTATTAAACCGTTTTGACATGGTTTTGTACCGTATGAATGTTCTAGTATGGTATTGTACCTTTTTAGGGTGATATGGTATAGTATTGTACCATTTTTGTGTGGTGTTGTACCGTATCGATACACTCGTACGGTATTGGACTGTTTTAATGAAGTTTGGTACCGTATGGATGTACTCATACGGTATTGTACCTTTTTAGGGTGGTTTTCTACCTTATGGATATACTCGTATAGTATTGTACCATTTTGGTGTGATATGGTAACGTATGGAAGTACTCGTCTGGTATTATACTGTTTTGGGGTGGTTTGGTACCGTATGGAGGTACTCGTACAGTATTCTACCATTTTTGAGTTGTACAGTACCGTATGGAAGTACTCGTACGGTATTGTACCATTTGGTGTGGTATGGTTTTGAATGGACGTACTCGTACGGTATTGTACCATTTTGGTGTGGTATGGTTCCGAATGATCGTGCTCGTATGTTAGTGCACCATTTTTTTGTGGTATGGTTTCGAATGGACGTAGTCGTACGGTATTGTATCGTTTTGGTGTGGTATGGTACGGTATGGTACTCATACGATATTGTACCACTTTGGTGTCGTATGGTACCGTATGGATGTACTCGTGCGGTATTGAAACATTTTGTTAAGCTATGGTACCGTATGGATGTACTCGTACGGTATAGTACCGTTTTGGTGTGGTATGGTACCTTATGGATGTACTCGTTTGGTATTGTACTATTTTGGTGTTGTTTGCTACGGTATGGGTGTACTCGTATGGTATTATATCGTTTTGGTGTGGTATAGTAACTTATGGATGTACTCATACGGTATTGTGCTGTTTTGGTGTGGTATGGTTCCGTATGGACGTACTCGTACGCTATTGTACCATTTTGGTGTGGTATGGTACCGTACGGATGTACATGTACGGTTTTCTACCATTTTGGTATTGTTACGTACCGAATGGAGGTTCTCCTACCGTATTGTACCATTTTGGTGTGGTATGGTTCCGTATCGACGTACTCGTACAGTATTGTACCGTTTTAGTGCGGAATGGTAATGTACAGATGTACTTGTGCGGTGTTGTACTCTTTTGGTGTTGTTTGGTACCGAATGGAGGTTCTTGTACGGTATTGTACCGTTTTGGTATGGTATGGTACCGTATGGACGTACTCGTACGGTATTGTACCGTTTTGGTGTGCTATGGTACCGTATGAATGTACTCGTTTGGTATTGTACAATTTTGGAATGGTTCGCAACGGTATGGATGAACCTGTACTATATTATACTATTTTGATGTGTTATGGCACCGTATGGATGTGCTCGTATGGTATTGTACACTTTTTGGTGTGGTATGGTACCGTGTGAAGGTTTTCGTACGGTATTGCACTGTCTTGTGGTGATTTGGTATCGTATGGATGTACGCGTATGGTATTGTACCATTTTGGTGTGGTATGGTTCTGCATGTACGTACGCGTATGGTATTGTACCTTTTTGGTGTCGTATGGTTCTGTGAGGATGTACTTGTACGGTATTGTACCATTTTTGTGTTGTATGGTACCGTAAGAATGTACTCGTACAATATTGTACCATTTTGTTGTGGTATGGTTCTATATGGACGTACTCATACGATATTGTACCGTTTTGGTGTGGTAGAGTACCGTATGGATGTAATAGTTCAGTATTGTACCATTTTGGCGTGGTATCATACCGTGTGGATGTACTTGGACTGTATTGT
Source organism: Rhododendron ovatum (assembly GCA_019656835.1). Lineage (NCBI taxonomy): Eukaryota > Viridiplantae > Streptophyta > Magnoliopsida > Ericales > Ericaceae > Rhododendron > Rhododendron ovatum. The sequence continues at coordinate 26,156,501 of CM033795.1, read as the reverse complement.
ACCATTTTGGTGTGATATGGTACTGTATGGATGTACTGTGACGGTATTATACCATTTTGGTGTGGTATGGTACCTTATTGATGTACTCTTACGGTATTGTACCGTTTTGAAGTGGTTTGGCACGGTATGGATGTACTAATATGGTATTGGACCGTTTTTATGTGGTATGGTACCGTACGGATGTACTCCTACGGTTTTGTACCAATTTGGTGTGGTATGGTACCGTATGGATGTATTCGTACAGTATTGAATTGTTTCGGTGTTGTTTGGTACCGAATGGAGGCTCTCCTACTGTACTGTACCATTTGGGTGTGGTTTGGTTCCGTAAGGACGTACTTTTACGGTATTGTACCATTTCGGTGTGGTATGGAACCGCATGGATGTACTCATACGGTAACGTACCATTTTGGTGTGGTTTGGTACCGTATGGATGTATTTGTACGTTATTGTACTGTTTTGGTGTGGTATGGTACCATATGGATGTAGTTGTACCGTACTGTACCGCTTTGGTGTGTTATGGTTCCGTGTCGAGGTACTCGTACTGTATTGTAACATTTTGGTGTGGTATGGTACTGTATGGGTGTACTTGTATGGTATTGTACTGCTTTGTACTGGTATGGTACTGTATCGATGTACTAGTACGGTATTGTGCCATTTTGGTGCGGTTTTGTACCGTATGGAGGTTGTCATACGATATTGTACCATTTTGGTGTGGTATAGTTCTGTATAGACGTACTCGTACAGTATTGTACCGTTTTGATGTGGTACCGTTTGAATGTACTCGCACGATATTATACCGTTTTGGTATGGTTCGCTATGGTATGGATGTACCTCTGCTGTATTGTACCATTTTGGTATGTTATGGTACCATATGGATGTACTCGTACGGTATGGTACACTTTTTGGTGTGGCATGGTCCCGTGTGGAGGTTCTCGTACGGTATCGTACCGTTTTGGTGTGCTGTACCGTATGGACGTACGTGTACGGTATTGTACCATTTTTGTGTGGTATGGTTCCGTGTGGATGTATTGGTACGGTATTCTGCCTTTTTGGTGTGGTATATTACTTTATCGAAGTACTCATACGGTATTGAACCATTTTGATGCGGTGATGTTCTGTTTGATGTACTCGTATGATATTGTACCATTATGGTGCGGTATGGTACCGTACGGAGGTACTCGTACGATATTGTACCGTTTTAGGGTGGTATAGTTCCGTATGGACGTACTCGAACGGTATTGTACTGTTATGGTGTGGTGTGATACCGTATGGATGTACCCGTACAGTATTGTACCGTTTTGGTGTGGTTCGCTACGGTATGGATGTATCTGTACTCCATTGTACCGTTTTGGTTAATTTTTATATCGTATGGATGTACTCATTTGGTATTGTACAGTTTTTGGCGTGGTATGGTACTATGTGGAGGTTCTCGTACGGTATTGTATCGTTTTGATGTGGTTTGGTACCGTATGGACGTACACATAAGGTATTGTATAGTTTTGATGTGGTATGGTTCCGTATGTACGTACTCGTATGGTATTGAACTTTTTTGGTGTTGTATGGTACCATATGTATGTACTCGTACGGTATTACAGTTTTTTTTTGTATGGTACCGTATGGATAAACTCGTACGGTATTGTACCGTTTTGTTGTTATATGGTTCCGTATGGACGTACTCATACAGTATTTGTACCATTTTTGTGTGGTATGGTACCATATGGAGGTGCTAGTATGGTATTGTACCATTTTGGTTTTGTTTGGTATCGTATGGACGTACTCGTACCGTATTGTACCGTTTTTGTGTGGTTTTGCACCATATCCATGTACGCCACAGTATTGTACCGTTTTGGTGTGGTATGGATCCGTATGGACGTACTTGTACGGTATTGTACTGTTTTGGTGTGGCATGGTACCGTATGGATTAACTCGTACGGTACTATACACTTTTTGGTGTGGTATGGTATCGTGTGGAGGTTCTCGTTCGGTATTGTACCATTTTGGTGTGATATGGTAATGTACGAAAATATTCGTATGGTATTGTACTCTTTTGGTGTGGTATGGTACCGTAAGGAGGTACTAGTACGGTATTGTGCCATTTTTGTGTAGTTTGGTACCGTATGGACGTTCGCGTACTGTTTTTGCACCGTTTTGGTGTGGTATGGTTCCGTATGTACGTACTCGTATGGTATTGTATCTTTTTGGAGTGGCATGGTTCCGTATGGATGTACTCGTACTGTATTGTACTATTTTGGTGTACTATAGTAACGTATGGATGTACTCATAAGGCAATGCACTATTTAGATGAGGTATGGTACCGTATGGATGTACTTGTACGGTAATGTACCATTTTGGTGGGGTATCGTACCGTATGGATGTACTTGTACGGTATTCTACCGTTTTGGTGAGGTATGTTAACGTATGGAAGTACTCGTATGGTATTGTACCGAATGGAGGTTATCGTACGGTATTGTACTCTTTTTGTGGGGTTTCGTTCCGTATGGACGTACTCGTACGGTAATGTACTGTTTTGATGTGGTTTGGTACCATAAGGACGTACGCGTACCATATTGTACCATTTTGCGGTGGTATGATTACGTATGTACGTACTCGTATGGTATTGTACCTTTTTGGTGTGGCATGGTACCGTATGGATGTACTCGTACGGTATTGTACTATTTTTGTGCTGTATGGTACTGTTTAGATGTGCTCGTACGGTATTGTACCGTTTTGTTGTTGTATGGTTCCGTATGAACGTACTCGTACAGTATTGTACCATTTTTGTGTTGTATGGTACCGTATGGGGGTACTAGTTCGGTATTGTACCATTTTTGTTTTGTTTGGTGCCGTATGGTTGTACTCATACGGTATTTTACCGTTTTGGTGCGGTATGGTTCCATATGGACGTACTCGTACGGTATTGTACCATTTTGGTGTGGTATGGTACCTTATGGATGTACTCGTATGGTATTGTACCGTTTTGGTGTGGTATGGTACCTTATGGATGTACTCGTACGGTATTGTACCTTTTTGTTATTGTATGGTACCGTATGGATGTACTCGTACCGTATTCTACCGTTTTTGTGTGGTTTTGTACCATATCGATGTACGCCATAGTATTGTACCATTTTTTTGTGGTATGGTTCCGTATGGACATACTTGTACGGTATTGTACCCTTTTGGTGTAGCATGGTACCGTATGCATGAACTCGTACGGTATTGTATACTTTTTGGTGTCGTATGGTATCGTGTGGAGGTTCTCATACGGTATTGTAACATTTTGGTGTGGTATGGTAATGTACGGATATACTCGTATGGTATTGTACTCTTTTGGTGTGGTATGGTACCGTAAGGAGGTACTAGTCCAGTATTGTGCCGTTTTGGTATTGTTTGGTACTGTATGGACGTTCGCGTATGGTTTTCGCACCGTTTTGGTGTGTTATGGTTCTGTATGTACGTACTCGTATGGTATTGTATCTTTTTGGATTGGTATGGCACCGTATGGATATATTCGTACGGTATTGTACGATTTTTGTTTTGTATGGTACCGTATGGATGTACTCATACTGTATTGTATCGTTTTGGTGTGGTTTGGTAACGTATGGATATATTCGTAAGGTAATGTACCGTTTTCTTGAGATATGGTACCGTATGGATGTACTCGTACGGTAATGTACCATTTTAGTGTGGTATTGTACCGTATGGATGTACTCGTATAGTATTCTACCGTTTTGGTGTGGTATGTTACCGTATGGAAGTACTCGTATGGTATTGTACCGAATGGAGGTTGTCGTACGATGTTGTATATTTTTTTTTGTTGGGTTTCGTTCCGTATGGACGTACTCATACGGTATTGTACCGTTTTGTTGTGGTTTGGTACCGTATGAACGTACGCATACCGTATTGTACCGTTTTGCGGTGGTATGGTTACGTATGTACGTACTCATATGGTATTGTACCTTTTTGGTGTGGTATGGTACCGTATGGATGTACTCGTACGGTATTGTACCATTTTTATTTTGTATGGTACCGTTTGGATGTACTCTTAAGGTATTGTACCGTTTTGTTGTTGTATGGTTCCGTATAGATGTACTCGTACAGTATTATACCATTTTTTTGTGGTATGGTAACGTATGGAGGTACTAGTACGGTATTGTACCATTTTTGTTTCGTTTGGTATCGTATGGACGTACTCATACGGTATTTTTCCATTTTGGTGTGGTATGGTTCTGTATGGACGTACTCGTACGGTATTGTACCGTTTTGGTGTGGTATGGTACCTTATGGATGTACTCGTACGGTATTTTACCCTTTTGCTATTGTATGGTTCCTTATGGATGTACTTGTACCGTATTATACCGTTTTGTGTGGTTTTGTACAATATCGATGTACGCCACAGGGAGGCTCTTGAATGGGAATGGGATCCAATCCCAGATGCGTATCAACTCCTGGCTAGGGATGACCATTTGGACTTGTTCTCTCTGCCCATGATGTTTGCTGAAGAATATCAACCTGAAATGGTCGCCTATGATTGGCTAGAACTTGCTCCACTCCGCCCTGACTTCACCCATTTCAACGACTTCGTCATTGATAATCTTTACAACAATTTGAACCTCGATCCATGGTACTAGGATCTAGAACCCAGGGAGGAGGTGGCAAGGAACGAGTTTGACCCACTAGACTACATTGTGGATGAACCAGAATCAAAACCAACGGTTACCTTCCCTAATGATGCTAATGTCTCCATGCTACAATCCGAATCTCTCATGAACTTATGGAAGGATGAGCCACAATTGATTTAATGGGAAACGGAGGCCAGGCCAAACCCATGGATAGATTCTGAAGTTGTCAACATGCGGGTAGGAAATGAAGAATGGATTGTGAACCGAGCAGTAATGGAAGCAAAACAATGGAAGCCCGAGGATCTCTGGGAGGACCTTGTCATTGCTGATGTGGCTGAAAACTTCCAAGGAACCGCCATTGGATGCAAAAGTAAAGCTCCTATTGACTTATGGAGTGAGGAACAAAAATTTTGCCAGATTAACCATTTGACAAGAAGTGGTCGTGTTTCTAACCCCCTAACTTCCAAACTGGAGAGTCTTCCAACCCTGTAGCTCCACCAGCCAAAGAACTTTCCTCACCAACCAAAAATCATTTCCCCCCTTTGCTCCACCAGCCAAAGAACCTTCCCGTCTTGAGAAAAACCCTGAAGGAATAATAAAGCGACAACTCAAACAGACCCTAGCCAAAATAACTGTCTGGGATATGCTTGTCCACTCCACCCATCATCACAAGGGACTTATCCAAGCTCTCTCCCACCTAATAATTCCTTCTAACATAACTCCCAAAGACCTTGTGGCACTCATCAAAACAAACCCCATCAAGTATGTTATCACCTTTACTGACCGAGACCTGCCCGTTGAAGGGACTAATCACGACAAAGTGCTACACATCATTCTAAAATGCCAAGGCAAATGGGCTCTGGTAATCCTGATTGAGAATGGCTTCGCAATTAATGTCTGCCCACTCTACATTGCCTATTGTTTGGGATACAAAAACACGGATTTTTCCCCATCTGACGTCAAAGTTCGGGCATATGATAACACCCGCCAGGATGTGATTGGCACTCTCATGCTCCCTATGACATTTGGGTCCTACCAGATTGAGGTGGAGTTCCATGTGTTAGGCATCCCCGCTTCCTTCAATCGACTACTGGGAAGGCCTTGGATGCATTGCCCTGACATCATGGTTGTGCCTTCCACTCTCCATCAGAAAATCCATCTGGGGCTGAAAACAGGATTGTTCACCATCCACGGGGACTCTGGGATTTGTTCACCCATTGAAGACAATGCCAAGCTCTTAGAAATTCAGCATGGAGAAGAAGACATTGCTTTGGGAGGTTTTTCATTGGATACGACAAGCTCCGTTTTCTTAGTTAGAACAGACGATGAATTTGTCATTAGCAACGTTGCCTTGGAGATGATGAAAAAAATGTCTTACATGTCGGGACATGGTCTTGGAAAAAATCTGTAAGGACCCCCAAAATTTGAAATCATCGAAACTTTGATGCATAAGACTGGTCTCTAATACGAATCCTCTAGCAGTGGAGTGGTAAAGAAACGGAATAGGCTGGAAGACTATTTCGTGAAGGAAAAAGCTAAGCAGGTCTATCAAGGACAACCAGAACCATTTTAGGATAAGGAAACCAACACTCTACTACCAGGATTTGAGATATTTGCCAACGATGTTTGGCCGGAAGCTGAAGAAGAGGTCAAGGCTATGATAATAAAATAATAACCAACTGACTGGGTTAGGGTTTTTGACATGGGAAGTCTGGCGATCCTATTTGAGGAAGGCGAACCAATGGGTACGGTCGTTGAAACTAAAGAAATGATGCTGGGGTACGAGGCCCCTAAGGACCCTACTTCGCTCATTATGGATGCTGCTAGAGAATATAAGAATTGGACCTTCATGCCAAGTGTGACATGCCATGGGTCTGATTCTGAGTCTGATTCCGAGTCATCCAAGTCTTCCCTATCCTCTAAGTTTGTTGAGTTTGAGTTGGTGCCTCTTGGCCCAACTCCTCATGGTCTGTACTTTGAATTTGAGTCTACTCATGTGTTTGGTGCTCCTAAGGCCTTTGCTGCTAATGAAATGAATGAAGCTAATTCCACCTACTTCTTTGATTGTGAAATAAATTGTATTGACCCCTGATGATGAGGGGATGGATTTCGATGGGGATATCCTTAAAGAAATTCGGTCCCTAATCGAAAGGGAGGATGAGAGGCATGCTCAGCCTGTAAAAGAAGTTGTTTTAATAAATCTAAGAGATGAAGAGAATCTCTGGATGGTCCAGATCGGTTTCGCGCTATCTCCAGAAGAGTGCCAAGCTCACATAGATTTACTTAAATAATTTGAGGATGTCTTCACATGGTCACATGCCAAATGCCCGGAATCGATCTAGAAATTGTGGAATACCAGATTCCCCTTTATCCTGATGCAAAACCTATAAAACGAAAGCTGAGACGAATGAGACCCAATTGGTGTAGACACCTCCCAAATAGGGCATTGCCTTATAGATTGATCATTATTTATTTGTTTGGTTGTTTGCTTCATAAACCAAGATCATGGATATTCCCATGGCTAGGAACATCGCCACACGATAGAGGTTATCATCAAAACAAAGTCGCCAACCAGTTTATAAGACTAGGAAAAATAAGTAGAGATTCCGGGCACGGGAGCCAAGAGTACAATAAAGGGAAGGTGTTAGGCACCCCAATTTGCCCAGTCATAAGACTGGCCCATAATCTTTCAACATATGATTAGTGCTTCCTCTATTTAATTCTAAACACGTAAATCGATTTGAGCATTTAACAGTTGATAAGGTGAGCCAGAACAATAATTGAAGCATGCATCAAAATAAACAGAAAGGATAAACTGTTCTACGAAAATAGATCCCTTGACAGGTGAATAGATGTCACGGCCGAGGAATCCCACTGGGTCAATGTATCGGTTGAAGGATTGATCCCCCACCCGATGTTCTTCCTCACGCCAGACTAAATGATTAACAGAAAATAAGAATGCTACGAATAATGTACAAAATCATAAAAGAACCAAACCATAGGCCCCTGAGCCTCACCACCTTGATCCCTCAGTTGCTTGATTGCTTCGGATTGGGGGTGATTGACTGATTTCGCTTCTTAAAAACCCTAAGGTTAGGGTTTGTACTTCGGGGTTTGACTGTCGGATCGTGGCTGCCTTCGAAAAGTTAGGACATTTGTAGAGGGAGTATGAGAGAGTATTTGTGCAGAATTTCATGGCTAGAGATGGTGATTATTTGTGTGTAATTTCGGAGCCAAATGCTCCTTTGTATAGGCATGGGGGTGACTCACTCCAACCAATCGTAATGCACGATTCAAATGGGAAGTATATATGCGAAAGATCTCTTTTCATAATCTCCTTACGTAGCCCGAATGCATCAGAATTTGGTTGCTAGGGTTTTGTGAACAGATCAAACGATTGACAAAACCTTCCAGAATCTAGAAAATAGACGATCTGGCGACCTAGCAAAAGATCTAGCGGCCGAAGGATAGATTGGCTGGCCGAAGAATCGATCTGGCTGCCGAGGAATCAATCTCTCAGGGAGATTTTCAGGCAACATGTTTCAAGGGTGGAAGAATGAAGTTGAGGCCGTAAGATCAATGTTGCGGTCGAAAGATAGAATTTCCTAGGATGTTGTATTTTTGTCTGAAAGGCTATTTGGCTCTGGATTGGGTTCTCTAAGTGGCCAAAAGTATTCACCAAAAGTCCACAGGTTCATGATAAGTCAATCAGCAATCACAGTATCCATTCATTATTGGGATGGTCCCTAAAGTGGGACTTGAAATAATCGTTAGGCCAAATTGGGGTGTCTACAATTGGGTGCTTAAAATAAAACAAGAAGTCACTAAACAGATTAATGCAGGATTCCTAATGGTAACTGAGTACCTTCAATAGGTCACAAACATTGTGCATGTCCCTAAAAAGGATGGCAAAATTAGGGTCTGCGTTGACTTTAGGGACTTAAACAAAGCCAATCCAAAGGATGATTTCCCATTACCACACATCGACGTACTAGTCGACAATACTGCAGGACATGCTTTGCTTTCTTTCATGGATGGTTTTTCAGGTTACAATCAAATTCTTATGGCCCGAGAGGATCAGAAAAAAACTACATTTGTCACCGAATGGGGAACTTATTGCTACCGGGTCATGCCTTTTGGGCTGAAGAATGCGAGATCAACTTATCAGTGAGCGACTACGACCTTGCAACACGACATGATCCACAAGGAGGTGGAAGTCTACATCAATGGCATGATCGTCAAAGCAAAAGAACGGGAGGGACACTTACCAACACTTAGGTAGTTCTTTGAAAGAATCCGAAAGTATAGAATGCGTCTCAATCCAGCCAAGTGCACGTTTGGGGTCACCGCAGGGAAGATGTTGGGATTCTTGATCACTACCCATTGCATTGAAGTAGATCCTTTGAAGATCAAGGCTATTCTGGAAATGGAGCCGCCTTGATCCGAGAAGGATGTAAGAAGTTTCCTAGGTAAAGTGCAGTTCATTAGCCGTTTTATCGCTAAGTTGACTTCAACCTGTGAGCCGATATTTCACTTGCTTAAGAAAGTTGTGCCGTTTAAATGGGATGATAAATGCCAAAAAGCTTTTGAAGCAATCCGGACTTATCTGCAGAACCCACCTGTACTTACGCCGCCCGTGACAGGAAAACCTTTGATCCTATACTTGTCAGTCACCCCGTCTGCAATGGGGTGTATGTTGGCACAGGAAGGAGACGATGGGGTTGAAAGGGCTGTTTATTATCTAAGCAAAAGATGGTTGTATGCAAAGAGCGCTACACCCCGTTAGAAAAGACATGCTGGGCACTTGTTTAGGCTTCCAAGAAACTGAGACATTATATCCTAGCATACCCGGTAAGACTGATTTCTCGAATGGACCCTCTTAAGTACCTATTTGAGAAGCCAGCTCTTACTGGAAAGTTGGCAAGATGGCTGCTCATGTTGGCAGAATTTGAGCTCAAATATGGCACCAAAAAGTTAGTGAAAGCAAGAGCCGTTGCAGAATTCTTGGCTGACCACCCCGTCGAGGAGGGTGAGGGTGCTGAGTTTGAGTTCCCAGATGAAGATCTGATGACCATAGTTGAGGATGTTTGGAAATTGTACTTTGATGGAGCTGTCAATCAGAGAGGGTTTAGAATTGGCGTGTTATTGATTTCACCTAAAGGATCACACATTCCACTTGCGTTCAAGCTAAATTTTGAAGTCACCAACAATCAGGCGGAATATGAGGGCATGCATTGTAGGCATGGATGCAGCTATTGAAATTGGTGTGGAGAAATTGGAGGTCGTTGGGGATTCCAACCTGGTCGTATCGTAGGCCAACGGTGATTGGAAAGTTAAGGAGGAAAAGCTAAAGCTATATCACCAGGACCTTGAAGACCTCATCCCTCATTTCAACAAAGTGACTTTTGCTCATGTACCAAGGCTTAAGAACCAATTTGCAGATGCCCTCGCAACATTGGCGTCCATGGTCGAAATTCCCATTGGTGTGAGATTAAGACCCATCGTAATTGAGCAAAGAGATTCACCAGTATACTAGCATGTTATGGTTGTTGACGAGTCCAACGACGGCCTCCCCTTGTATCATGACATTTGGAAATTTGTGTGAAAGAGGGGAATATCCCACCGAAGCAAGCAAGAAAGACCAGGTAGCTCTCCAAAGACTTGCAGTTCAGTTCAACATCTATGGAGGGAATTTGTATTGAATATCACACTGTGGAATGCACAAGTCATGTATCCATGGCGTGGAAGCCAAAAGGGTAATGAAAGAGATTCATGAGGGAGTGTGTGGTCCTCATATGAACGGCATGATGCTTGCAAAGAAAATTTTAAGGCATGGATACTTTTGGTACACCATAGAAACGGAATGTGTAAAGTATGTGCGTAGATGTCACAAGTGCCAAATCCACGCCAACCTTATGCTTGTTCTGCCATCAGAACTACATCAGATGACTTATCCTTGGCCTTTCTTAGTATGGGGGATCGATGTTATTGGAAGAATTGTGTCGGCGGCATCCAACGGCCACAAGTTCATCTTAGTTGCCATTGATTATTTCACAAAGTGGGTAGAACCCGCTTCCTATGCAACCCTGACCGCGGTACAAGTTGCACATTTTATCAAGCAGAATGTTATTTACAGGTATGGGGTTCCTAAGGTATTTGTATCAGATAATGGCCACTTCAAAAGCCGAGCAAGGGACGTTTTGGAGGAGTTTTAGATCCAAGTGCACAAGTCAACAGTTTACCAGTTACAAACTAATGGAGCAGTAGAAGCAGCAAATAAAATAGTCAAAACGATTTTGGAAAAGACCATCCAGTCCGCAACAAATTGGCATGAGCAGTTGCCATTAGCATTATGGGGATATTAGACATCCGTTCGTACTCCAACAGGAGCGATACCCTACTCTCTGGTCTACAGTATGGAGGCCATGCTCCCCATTGAGCTAGAGGTTCTGTCTCTCTAAACCATGATCGAATGTGAGGTTGAAGAGGCAAAATGGTTAAGAAATAGATTTGAAGAGCTCATGTTGTTTGACAAACGAAGACTAAGAGCCCTTTACCACATTCAAGGGTATCAACAGAGGATTGCGCGCGCATTCAAAAAGAAAGTGAAACCAAGGGACTTGGCAGAAGGTGACATGATTTTGAAAGAAATTCGAGTGCCGATTTTCGATCCGCGAGGAAAGTTTCAATCAAAGTGGTCAGGGCCATACATCATCAAAACCATCTTGTCCGGAGGAGCTTCATAGCTTAATGACTTGGAGGGAAATGAGTTCTCAACCCTGGTCAACTTGGATCAACTCAAACGCTATTACCCCTTATGGGCACACGCCCCTAAAATCTGGTTTTAAAATCGGGTGCGCCCTTTTTGGAAAGTGCGGTGAAATGCTTTGATTCAGAGTCGCCACTCAGGTTTTTGTGGTAAACCACTCAAGGAACCTAACTTGAAATGCTTGCTACATTTTGATTGGAAAATGTTTTGTAGACTGGTCCGTCATCACCTTGAGGTTTGAGAGCCAAATTACAAGAGGAGAATGGTTTTAAGGCACCTCTCTCACCTAATTCGGAGATCGGTCTCTACTTAAGCATTTGTAAAACATTTGATTCTCTCTCATTAATTGATTTTTTAGCCAATTAGGGCTGGGGAACAATTTAAGAGGATTAAAACTGTAACATGTTGGCAGAATGTGATAAAATGGTATGCTTGCTTATTGAAACAATTAGCATAGGATGAAAACAAACTTTTGTGGGAGTTTTAAACAGACTAGCAGACATAGTTCCAGAGTGACATGTGCAGGAAGAAACCAGCATGTACTAAACAAGTCACTGCATGCTAATCTCACCTGCGTGCGCCACTACCAAACTTGCGTACGCCAGTAAGCTTAAACCCACAATTCTTATTTTCAACCCTTTGGGCTCTGGAAATGACCAGTGCACACCCAGGACAAACCAAGCAGTTTATATACATTTTATATACAGTTGTAAGTAGTTTTAAATGGGCTCAGAGGCCACTGAAAGAATAGGACACCCCATAAATAGTGTGGAGAATAAAACAAAGGGCAAGGCCTAGTTGTCATGCAAGGGCCAACCATTGGATTGGGCTTGACTGGTGTACGCGGGTAGGGTACTACCATATGGCTGTTCTAGCCACTTGTCCAGTGCTTGGCTTTGCACTTTCTGGGCTCCGAGACATGTTCAAAAAGATCCTAGAGGCATTCCATAACAGCAGAAATGAATATTGAAAAGTAAAACTAGCAGTTTTAACAAAGAAAAGCAGTAAACTTGTTCTTAGCATGCTCACAGTGAGATATATGGAATGTAAAACAGAAAATAGCTAGACATTGATCCCCACGCAAGTACTGCACATACATCCATGATCGGCGTATGCGTACTTAGGACTGGTGTGCGCTAGTTCTAGCCATGCACAACTTTGAAACTTTGCCAGCTTTAGGGCCAAGACTGGTATTGATTACTAGCCTTGATCTTGCCAGCCCCCCTCAGGGATCAGAACAGGGAGCTATCACAAAGGTGGTATACCTTTAGTTTTGAGTTTGGAAGGTGTTTGAGCTTGAATAGTGGCTTGGATGATGAATGTGGATGGGAGGGAATGTAGTGCAAGTATGTGAGTTTTGTTGTTTGTTACAACCTTTCTTCGGCAAGAAAGGAACAAACAAAGGGGGAAAAAGCTTAGCACTTGGCAAATTTTGGTAACCCTTTGCACATGAATGCATGGGGGTATATATAGAGGAGAAGAGGAAGGTGTAACCAGCCAAAGGTTGCTGGTTGGCTTGGAGTGTGGGCTTCCCTCTCATTAATGGGAGGGGAAGGGCGATGGGAGACTTATGTGAGGGGGAAGGGGACATCCCCCTGTTCGCAGTTCACTTCCAGAAGAATAATAGGGTCTAAAGTGTCAAAAAGTCCTGAGAACGTGGCTGTATAAAGGTGATGGGACTACCTTTCACCGGCGTATGCTAGTAATCGACCTACGTACGCGAGTCCAAGCCCGGTCAATGGTCAAAGCTGACCGATGATTGACACGTGGTAGTTGGACCAGCGTACGCCAGTGTAGGACCAATGCATGGAGGTAGGGTTTTGCTGAGGCTTTTTGGTTCAGGGTTAAAGGGGTTTAACAGCTCAAAGCTCAAACATACTAACATTCTCAGGGTGTTCTTGATCTGTTTCATCATCGGGGAATCAAATACCGTAAGTAAATTAATCTAGACAGTCCAAAATAGGGTATCTACAATAGTCCCCCTTTGACAACACTTGAAGTACCATTGCCTTGGTACAAGTAACGTCAAAGGTTTCTAGACACCCCTCAAGGCTATCCAGAACAAAGCATGCTAGCAAAGTAGACACGTAAACTTAAGGAATCTGATTTGATGGAATGGACGGAAGATCCGCAGCTTAATGATTTTGAATTGATTTGAAGGATGGGTGGACTATCGTTGATTGAATTGGCTTGAGGGACAGGCGGACCGTCGTTGATTGAATTGATGGGCTCTATTCCTGGGTTATAATTTTTTTTAGGTAAACTAGCTTGAAATAGAAAAAAGACTAAGCGAATATATAGCCTACAAGGGGCATACCCCAGGAGGAAAACAAAACAAAAAAAATAAATAAAAATTACATTAAATATGAACGCATAGGCCAAATGGCTACAAAGCGCTAAAAGTTCTAATTAACAAATGTTTCAATCCCCTCTAGATAGAGGGAAAGGAAGCAGACAACAAAAGGCTAATTACTGCCCTGATTTTCATCGAGCATTCACAAGCAATAATCCAACTAAAGGACCACATTAAATGAGAGCCAACTTGCAGCAACTGAAATCCATGCACCTTCATAACTTTCACATACATAAGTCAATATAAGCTTTAAAACGGCATAAGTCCATGAACTGGACATAGCAGCAAAGTACATCGAATTTGCATTCATGGACTGAGCTTCAAAATTGATAGCAGATTTGGGGTTCCCAAAACACATCAAACGTTGAAAACTGTAGCAGCAACAGCTAACTGCTGAACAACAGTAGTGAACAGCAGCAGCAGCAGTAATCAATAACAACAGCAATGAAAAGCATCAGCAACCAACCATGCACAGCTATTGGACTTAACCCAGTACAGCTACCGATTAGTAGTAGCAAAGAACTGAGATAGCAGTGGCAGCACTAGTCAGCAAATGGACTAACGGACAGCTAGGGACAGGCCCCCTAGAAAGGCAAAAACACTCCAAGGGACAACCCCCCAAGGATAGGCCAAAATAGCCAGCTTTGGGACATCCCCCTCGGATAGGTAGCCAGCAAAACATAACATAGCTTAATAAGGTAAACAAACCTTGCTGGAAGCCTCACAACCAATTAGAACAATTATAAAGATGGGCCATCTGCTAATGACATCAGAAGCTTGCTAACAGAAGCAGCAAATAGAGGTACAATTAGAAGGAATATGTGCACAAAGAGGATACACATCCAGCCAAGTAGCATGACCAACAAAAGAACACTAACACCTAATAATCCAACCACAAAATAGCCCACTATGAGTGGACAACGAATTCCACCAAGGATAATAGCTGAAGCAAAATTGAAACATAGTCAACTGAGTAAAAGCCATAGCTTATATCTCCTCACCCTTCTCCTCCCTCGGAGCCTAATCCACCAACACTCTAAAAGTAAAAGGGTGAGCTACTACTCCCTTGCCTCTCACTTCCTGGGTTATGATTACCGATTGACAAAAGCATGGAGTGGCCAAATGGACTGCAATTGGGGAGAATTAGGTGACAAAATATTGATTGGGCCTCTGGCCCACATACTAGCTGCTTGCGCAGATACAAGAGAGGTGTACGCAAATACGGGCAACAGGCCTATGTTTTAGAACAAGCCCAAACCCGGCCCAACTTCCTTTTCTTCTCCTTTTATCTCCTGGAACGGCAGAAAACTGTCATTCAACAGTTTTCAAATCCTTCACCATTTTCTCCCGCGACTCTCTCTCTTCTTCTCTTCTTCTTCTTCATTCAAAATCCCCAAAACCACAACACTCACATACACCCATGGCAGAAATAGGGAGCAACAACAGTGGTGATGGCAGTATTGGAGGCGATGGCAATGGTGGGAATCGGTCAAGGGATGAGGTCGAACACCCAAGGCCTCAAATTGACGATCGAACGGCGGAGGAGACCACGGCGCACCCGGTGCAGAGGTCCTGGAGCAGTGGTAGTGATAATGGAGGTCATGCAGAGGAGGGAGGTGGTAGCACAGACCGACGTACGCCGGAGGTCAAGGAGTGTACGCCGATGGTCCTTGAGACAGGGGGTCCACAGGTTCTTCGTTTGGACTTCAGGAGTGGCATGGAGGGCCCTGTAATCACTATCAGAAGCCATGGTGAATTCGAAGGTAGTAACAATAGTATTGGTGGCGGTGACGGTCGGCCGGGGTCTCCACCGAGGGATCCGGCAAGGGGGAAAGGCCCAATGGTTATGGAGGTGGCATCCAGAGAAGTGCCGGTGGAGCAAGTGGAGTTTAGACTAGCTGCGGGGTCTTCGTTCGGGGCACAGACCATCATACGGGGTGACTTTGCGGAGTATGTGGATGAAGCGGCTCGCTCGTTTGCTAGAGGAGAACCCCGCAATGGTTATAGTAGTTTTAGCAGCCCGAGAGGAAAGGCAGAGGCAAATTGAGTTGGCTCAGGAGAAGAGAGGTTGAGAGCCGAGGCCGAGAGGGCTAGAGCCGAGGAGCAGGCCTACGTGAGGGAGACTGAGATGGCTGAGAGGGCCCAAGAGGAGGCGATGTGGGCGCAGGAATCGGCGGTGGAGCTAGCCAGGACTAGAGTGCAGGCGACTCGCGCTCCCTTTGTGGCGGAGATGTACGCGCCACTGGAGCCACATGTTTTTGTCTCGTCGGGGGTTAACAGCTGTGTGCCTCAACATGAGGACTACGACCCCAAGCTTGTCTTGAGGGACCCCACAGAGCACCTGGCACTGACTTGGGAGCAAGTATAGCTTTCAATTCTTGCTTTAGCTTGCTTCCATTTGACTTATTGTATCTGTACAAACTTGTATTTGTCTGGCAAATCTTCTATTGCATAACGATTGCACCATTGAACTCAACTTGACATGTAGAGCTTTTGAACGATATGTCTTGACCTTGAATTTAGAACTTGAAATCGACTGGTAGCATGCCTTTGAATAATTGATCGACTGATAGGATGCTTTGACATTGAGTTTGGAACTTAAAACTTGGTTCGACTGATAGATTGCCTTTGAATGATCGACTGGTAGGATGCCTTTGAATGATGATTCGACTAGTAGTATACCTTGATAATTGAAACTCGACCGATAATATGCCTTCGAACAACTCGACTGGTAATGTAATTTGGAATAACTTGAATCGACTGTAGGATGCTTCAAATAACTTGATTTTGATCAACTGCTTATTGAACTTGAATTGCATGTGCACTAACGCATTTCCATTGTCTTAGCTTTGTTTTGAACAGAGGAGAGTAGCCAACTCAAGACGTCATGGTGGTGCAGCTAGCTCACGTGAGCTATACAGAGGACTGCCCGAGCGGGTCCGGCAGTTGGTAGACGCGGCGGGGTTCGGCCTATTCATCCTCACTTTGACAGCGAAAAAATGACCATGCTATGCTTATTGCTTTGGGTGAGAGATGGCACGACACATCGAACACCTTCTACTTTTCGATTGGGGAGATGACAGTGACCCCACTAGACTTCGTCCATCACGGGCCTTAGGGTAGAAGGTGACCCCATCCTGTTCGACTCGGGGATTCATAATGATGAGGCGGCACTGAAATGGTTCTTAGGACGGGTGCCTAAATGGGGTGAAGAGATGGTCAGGTATGAATAGTTCAGAGACTACCCGAAGAAGATCCTAACCAATGAGCAGGAGGAGGAGTAGATGGCGAGGGCTTATTTGCTGTACTTGTTCGATACCAGCTTGTACCCAAACAAGTGTGCCAGGTGCACTTGTCTTACTTACTGGCCTTTCGTGACCTACACACGGCCTCTCGGTACGATTGGGGAAGAGTAGGTTTAGAGGCGTGCTATAGCTTCATGGGGGAGTTCACGAGGTTCAAGAAGGCGGTAGCTGGCTACTAGAGGGTGTAGGAGGTACAAATCCCAACTTTGTAGTTCAATTTTAGTCCATACTTGCACTTTGAATTGTATAAATTGTATTCTGACGCCTTGCTTGTTTAAAAACCTTGCAGTTGTGGACCTACGAGGTGCTGAAAATGTACCCTCCGGAGAACAAGTGCCCGGACATGAGGACTCTCCCCCACGCCATGATCTGGGGGCCGTCATACAGAGGCAAGAAAAAGGCAAAGGGCAGCCTCCTCGCTTTTAGGGCCTACCTCGACGAGCTATCGAGCACCCAGGTAAACTAGAATTCTGCCAGTCGATTATGCCTTAAAATGCTTTAATGTCATCGCTGATGCCCTTTGTCTTTGCTTTTTGAATGAATTACAGGTGGAGTGGAACCCGTGGGGTGGCGTAGTGCCTGAGCTAGACTACGTGGCGAGGAGCAGGGCAGTGACTACGAGCCGAGTGCTACTGGAGTCGACTTTTGGGTGGCAGTGGTATTTGGGCTACCGGGTGACACAATAGTCACTTAGTTTGTCCGAGTTCCAGGTCCCTAGGCCACTTCTGCCTCGTGCTTCGCACATAGGCAGGTACACGTTGGCTGAGCTGCAGCGGTTTACTATTCCAGCGAACCTTTTTGCCTTCTTGAAATCAAAGCGAGACTATGCCATCTAATAGAGGCAGCACTTGGCAGGGCCACTTGGGGTGATGACACACCAGGCTATTGTTGGAGAGGCTATAGAAGCCGGCCAAGAGAGGCGAGGTCAGAGTTTGAGGTCAAGAGACAAGACGGCTCGCTCAAAGGAGAGGTCCAGTTACGTGGCGGCAACTGGCTTGCCTCTGCTTTCTTGGACACTGGAAGTGCGTGACACACAGGGAGAGGCTGCAACATTCCAATTTGAGCCAGCCAGGATAGAGCCAGCGCGAATCACAGGACCGGTAAGACATAGTTCCAGTTTGTTCTATTCCTTTGTACCATATTTGAACTGTATTTTGAACTTTTCCCGAAAATGTATCTCAGGTACCAGTAGAGTGGGTAGAGGAAGCTATCCGCTTGATGCTTGCAATGGAGAAGGAATTTCACAAGATAGCAAGCGACACTCCTCTGCGATTGCAGTATCCACCGGTGGCTCCAGCTCTTGCTTCTGTACAGACGAGACCTCAGGTATAACCCCAAAAACTTGTTCAATTTTGCTTTTAATACACTTTCGATACTCGATATGCTTGATAGACCTGCTCTTGATTCCTGTTTTTTGCATTTAATATATACGATATGCACAATATATACTGAAATGTCTGAATGAATTGACAATGGAGGGACAAGCTAGGGCGGCTCTTAGGCAAAAGAGTGTGCGGCCTGCTCCTCAAAAGAAGATGGTGAGCGCCTCTACCACTCCTGCCGCAGCTTAGAGACAAGCGAGCGCTTCACAAAAAGTGGCGAGCATGTAAGAAGGTGCAAAGAGTGCAAGCCGCGAGGAGAGATGGTTTCAGATAAAACTGAGAGAGAGGCTGCAACAGACAATGCCTGCTCAAAAGAAGAGGAAAGGCACCACAACATCTCATACTGCAGAGAGCGAGAGCGAGGAGTAAGAGGACGAGGAGCGCTTACCTTCCAACAGCGGCTCTGACGACTCCGCCGACGACCTTGGGTACAAGAGAGACCAAAGAGAGAGAGAAGACGATGATGAGGACGACAACGACGACGACGCTGAGTATCTTTTTGATGACTGAGGGCTACCACCGAGCCTCATTTATTTTATTGTCTTTTGCTTTTGATTCGGTCCTGCGCACCCACGGTAGATTGACTTGACAGTGAGCCGGTGTGCCCTAGACTTGATATTTTGGAGAATGGCTGGGCCTGTGTGCCCTTTTTGATGGATGTGCCCCGTTGATATTACTTTTTGCTAGGGCCGCGACATACATTATTCCACTTTTTGCTTTTTGGATGTTGATATAGTAGCATATAAAGGTGCATCTTCCGTTTCATTTTGGGTTCTGGAATATGAGTGGTCTCAATGACCCTCTTAAACAAAGGAGATCAAGAAATGGGTTCATAATAATAAATTGTCCCTTGTTGGGCTCATTGAGCATAAACTCAAAGAACCTAAGGCCACTAGAATTGTTAGCCTCATCTTACCACATTGGAACTTTCTTAGCAATTATGTTCACTCCCCCATGGGTAGAATTTTGCTGTGCTGGGATCCCATTGTTTTTAATGTTCAACTTCTATCTCAATCAAACCAATTCATACACTATGACGTACAATCTTGTAATGGCAAGTACTCTTTTGCAACTACTTTTGTTTATGGCTCTAACGGCCACCTTGAGAGATAAAAACTATGGTCTGACTTGCAATCTTTGGCCCTTGCATCCCCCTGGGTACTCCTTGGTGACCTTAATGCTATTAGATCTCCATCTGAGAAAGTGGGAGGAGATAAGCACTGGCTCCCTTGGATGGATGATCTTAATATCTGCCTTCAATCTGTAGAACTTGTTGACCTTCGATACTCTGGTTGCCAATTTACTTGGTCCAATAAGCAAGTTGGGGCTTCCCACATTAGCTCCAAATTGGACAGAGTCCTGGTCAATGAGAGTTGGATCAAGACTCTCTGTTGGTCCAATGCTCATTTCCTTAATCTGGGAGCATCAGATCACTCCCCAGCATTTGTATCACTGGCCCCCACCTCCCCCCTAAATGTAGGCCTTTCAGATTTTTTTATTTTCTGGCTGGCCACCCCAATTTTATTAACATTGTGCAACATGTTTAGAGAAGAGTAATCATTGGTAACCCCATGTTTTGTGTCTGTGAAAAGCTGAAGATTCTACAAAAGGATCTAAAATAGTTAAACACCAATGAGTTCAGTGACCTATCATTTAGAGTTGCTTCTTCCAAGTAACAGCTAGATGATATTCAAAGTGCCTTGGGGTCGAACCCTAGTGATACAGTTAATCAAGCTACTAAGAAGGTATTGTGTAAGCAATACTTTTCTCTTGCAATAGTAGAGGAGAGTTTTGCACGACAAAAATCGAGAATTCAATGGATGAAGCTGGGATACCAATGTACCTTATTCTTCTTCAAATCAATTAGTAATTCTAGGAATAGAAATAGGATTACTAGTTTGGTCTTGGAAGATGGTACTGTCACCCAAAACATTGAATTGGTCTTTCATCAATTATTACTCCAAGCTGCTTGGTTCCCCTCATCAAAGCAGCTATGATGGCACATCTAGAGTCCAGCAGCTCATCACTAGGAAATTGATTGAGTCTCAGAAACTTGATATGGTTTTGAAAGTCTCTGACAAAGAAGTTAAGGACAATTTCTGGTCTCTTAACCCTCAAAAAGCCCCTGGTCCTGATGGGTATAATGCTACCTTCTTCCATAAAGCATGGCCTATCTGTTAAATCGTTTTTCAGATCTGGCCAACTGCTAAAGAAAGGCAATGCAACATTGATTGCTCTTGTGCCTAAAGTTCCCAATCCTTCAAAAGTGGGGGACTATAGACCAATATCATGTTGCAACCTCATTTATAAGTGTATTGCCAAGATCAGGGCTAACAGAATTAAGTCAGCTCTTCCTCACCTGATTGATCCAGCACAGTTTGGCTTTGTGCAGGGTAGGAGGATTGCAGATAACATCTTCCTCACACAGGAATTGATGAGGGGGTACCACAAGCATTCCCCCTCTCCCAGGTGTGCTATGAAAGTGGACATAATGAAGGCCTATGATAATGTTAGGTGGGCCTTCCTTTGGGATATCCTTGACTCTATGAACTTCCACCCTCAGATGATTAGGTGGTTAAAGGCTTGTGTAACCACTGCAAACTATTCCCTAAGCTTCAATGGGGAGGCTATTGGGTACTTTCCTGGTCAAAGGGGTTTGAGGCAAGGAGACCCCCTTTCCTCATACTTATTTGTTATAGTCATAAAGGTATTTATATTCTCAAGGAGAAATCCCAGCTGCTTGGTTTCAAATTCCATTGGAAATGTGGATCTACCAAACTGGTTAACTTGTGTTTTGCGGATGACCTCATGATCTTTTGTAAGGGTGATGTGAATTATGTATCACATATCCAGTCCTCTTTGGAAGAGTTTGAGTCATTATCTGGGCTCTCCCCTAGTCCAAACAAGAGTAATATTTTCTTCTCAGGTGTCAACTCTTCCAACAAATCTTCAATCATGCATATTCTTAGTTTTCCGGAGGGATCATTACCTGTTCAGTACTTGGGTGTCCCTCTTTTATCCACTAAGCTTGAGCATTCTGATTGTAAGATTCTGGTGGATAAAATCATTACAAAACACAAAGTCCTGGACTAATAGATACCTCTCCTATGCTGGGAGAATTCAATTAATTAAATCCATTTTGTTCTCCATGCAGACCTACTGGTCCTCCCTCTTCATCCTTCCTAAGTCATTAAAGAGGTGGAGGCCATCTTGAGAGCTTTTTTATTGACTAGACCTGATCTAAAAGATTCTAGAGCCAAGGTCTCTTGGGAGCATCTTTGTTCCCCTGTTAAAGAAGGTGGTCTAGGTTTTAAGTCCTTGGTAATTTGGAACAAATCTGCTGTGGCCAAGCACATTTGGTTCCTTTTGTCTGGTGGGGAACAATCCATGTGGTGCCAATGGGTTAAGTCCTACTTACTCAGAGGTAGGAGTTTTTGGTGTGTTAAGGTCCCCTGTAATCCTTCTTGGGTATGGAGGAAGATTCTATCTCTGAGGCCACTTGTTCAGCCTTTTATTAGGTACAAGCTAGGTGATGGAATGTCTACCTCTTTGTGGTATGATAATTGGCATCCCCTAGGTCCCTTGCTCCCTACGTTTGGCCAGAAAATTGTTTATGACTCTGGGATTATTAAGGATGCCACTGTCTATGATATAATTCACAACAACCTATGGGCCTTCCCTGCCACTCAAACTTTTGAGCTTAATGAGGTTAGAGCTGAATTACATAAGGTTCCTTTCAATACAACTGCCAAGGATTCATGCAAGTGGACTCTCAACACTACTGGGGAATTCACTGTCTCATCCCTCTGGGACAACCTTAGAACCCACTTTCCCATAGTTTCATGGCATAAGTTATGTGGTTTTCTGGACACATTCCAAGGTGTAGCCTAATCACCTGGATGGCCTTCCTGCATAGGTTAAACACTGAGGATAGGCTTGTTAAGTTTGGCCTCAAATCCTCATCCCAGTGCACATTTTGCCATGATGTAGAGAACCATGCTCATCTTTTTTTTGACTGTCCAATGGCCACCCATATCAGGACCTTATTGTCCCCTAAGGCCCCTCATATGAATGGACATCAGGCTTGGCAGCCTTGGGTGGACTGCCTCTCTAACTTGAAAGGTAAGTCTTTGGCCAACACCATAGCAAAACTGGTATTCATAGTGTATGACCATCATATTTGGTTGGAAAGGAACCATAGAAAGTTCCAGAATTCGTGTTGCCCTCCCACCGTTGTTGCTCATAAAATTTCCAATGATGTAAGGGCTAGACTTTTGTCTCTTGCTAATTTGCCTAGTGGTCTACATTCGGGACAACTACAAGTACTGTGGAACATAGCTTAGTAATATACTTATACTATACTTAAAACCATTTAAATAATTGGTATCACTTCAATCACCACTTTCAAATCTCATGTTGTTTTGCAGAGTGGTGAATCTGAAACAGAATTTCCAGATGAATGTCACTTCACTATGGATTTCGAGGGTGTGGCAGGATACAAAATCGGAATCCGTCAGCAAATCCACTCACTTGGCCCTCCTATTGTTGCTAAGTACTCAGGTCACTATTCAAGGGGTTAAGCCTCACAGCTTTCCCCTTGATCCTTCAGCACCAGTTATCAGGAGATTTGGACTCACTTGATCTAGTGATTTGGACTCATTCAGACCAGTCATGTTTAGAGGTCACTGTTCAAGGGGTTTATACTGCTATTACTTCTATCCTAGCAGGTATATACTTTAATCTTTGGTGACTGACTTCTAGGTTACAATTTGAAGTGTGTACCTACTATATTGTGTGTTATCCTAGTAAGTTGTGTACTTGTGCCTCATCCTTCTCCTTTGAGAGTGGAGGTAGTAAATAGCGGGGGAATCATGTGAGATTTAGCGGAGGGAGTTGGTAGAGCCTTTTTTCCTATGCTGTGAGAAAAAAGATGAGTGGGAGGTCAGTTTTCAAGGGTGATATAAATTGGTGAGACCTTACATTTAGTTTGGAATCCCTATTCTGTTGCTCATTGTTACTGCTTTTGTAGCTCAGCTAATATTGACTGCATAGTATCTCCAATTTGTTGTAGTTCAGTTGGTTGCTGGTTTACCCATTTTTCTGTGCATGTTTAGTTGGTTCCAGGTTAAGCTGCTATCTTTGACTGCCTAGTTTTGTTGTAGTGAAGTTAGTTGCTGCCTTGGGCACTTGAAGTTTGATGTGCTCCCAGTTGCTGCTCAGTAGGATTTGTTGTTATGCTAAGCTCAAGTTGTGCTTGCTGCTAGTTGTTTATGTTGGTGGCTATCAGTTGCTCATCACCTTTCATTGACCTATCCTTAGGGGGATTGTCCCTTGGAATGTTTAGGCCTTGCTAGGGGGCATGTCCCTAGGTTTATTGTGCATCCTTATGTTGAAATTTGTTGTGTGGATACTTGTAATGGTCTTTGCTGCTAGCTGCTGCCATGGTAGTAGGTTCATGCTGTCACTACTGCTTCCTAGCGCTGATTTTACCACTGTTCTGAGCTACTACATCTACTCTGATGCTCCTTCTTGGCTGCTGTATCCTACGACTGTTTTGCTGTTGCTGTACTTCTGTGTTTTCTATTATGGATTCTTTCATATGGTGTATCCTCCTACTGCTGTTTAGTCCTGCTGTTGATATTCTGCTGCTATAGATTGGGGGTTTTTGCATTTTATGGACTGTTATAGTGCAGAATGGCCAACTGTTGGCAGCTTGGGCTGTTTCAGTTGGCTCAACAAGGTTCACCAATCGGGCAGCCATTGTGCTATGGCTTCGTGTTTACTGTTACTATATCATAGGTGTCTTTGAGGGCCTTTTGATAATGGTTTCATAGTTCTAGTGAAGTCATTATAGAGCATCCAGTTTTTATTTTGTCGTATGTTTTCCCTCCCTCTAGGAAGATGGATTGAAAACATCGTGTTTCAATTACCTTTATGTAGCCATTTGGCGTAGGCAATTTTCTTGATATTTTCTTTTCTTTTCCTCCTGAGGTATGCCCCTTGTAGGCTGTATATTCGGCTAGCCTTTTTTCAATTTCAAGCTGATTTACCCCCCAAAAAAACCAACCACTAATATCCAACTTGCATTGACGAGTGATCTAAATCGACAAATAAACACACGTATATGTACAGACTGACCTAGCTCGAAAGAAAAGGATAGTAAAGTCCCAGGATACAACGCGAACCTTTGGACACATGGAAAATAATGACATTTTGGGAATTAATGAGCCAAAACTCGAAATTCTCCTAAACAGGTGAAACTGACACTTGCGTAAGGTCAAACCGATGTATAATGACCTATACGAATCGACAAAATCAAGAAAAGCATCCCTAAATGAGAAATGAACCAAAAAATTAGAAAAATATCGCAAAAATGGACATAAGACGCCAAAAAAGACAAATTGGAGTCCCGGATTGAAACCGACACCCCCGTACAGTCACATTAGGTCCATATGACGTGTACGGTATGACAAAACTTGGCAAAAGTCCCTAGAACAGATTTCGAGCCTCCAAAACCTTAATTGGAACTTGAAACGAGCCGCCGGAGGTCCAAAATCCTCGTTGAGCGTGACATCCAGAATCCGGTGCTTCGACGCAGTCCCAAATACCCTTTATGACTTGTATGAATCATCAAAAGTGCAAAACAGGCCCTTGAATTAAAAATGACCATTCGCGTACAGTAGGCTTTAGAAAACTATTTTCTGGTAGATTGGACCACCTGTGTACTGAAATCAGCAGAACGCTGCGGATACGCGTACGCAAGTTTGCCAGTGGATTATACTGGTAATTCTTGCTGTAGGTGCCCTTTTTTGACAAGTCTCCTTTTTTGGGGAATGATGCTTTGTCATTACTCCACACAGTTTGTACACAGTTTTGATCACCAGAGGGGTGTGTCCTTGCATGCAAAGGTGGTAGGACACCAAGGCATGGCTTTAACCCTGGCATGCGATTTGAGGTTGATATCTTTGCCATTTTTGTCTATAAATGGAAGGTGCTAGCAATGTTGAACTCACACTTTTACTTCCCATATTCAGCAATCCTTGGCATTCTTGATGGAGAATCCACTCCCAACTTTGATTAAGCCTTGGCTAGTGGAATTCTTGACCATGGATTGGTTGAACTTCCAATCACATGGCCTTGCTTCATTATGATATCTTAGACATGTGTCGCTCCGCCCTGAGCTCCTAAGAGCTGATCTTAGGTTTTGGGACCTTAATGTTCACGTCTTCCGCTTTGGTGATGACGAGATGTGCCCGACTGTCGAGGAGTTCCAAGCCTATCTTTGGAGCTTTACATCTCATACAAAGCTCACCAAGTGAGCATGCCAGGACTGCTAGCGACCTCACTCAACATTTCTCGAGGATTGGCCAATACCTTGCTTGAAGGTGGTCAAATTAACATCCTCCGCTTGATTGACAAATACTGTTCAAATGGCAACTTGGGTAACGATACTGTGCAGGCCCGGCGTCGCTTTGCCTTGGTGATCTGTCTGTTGGCAGCCTATCTGTTGGTTCCTGCCGATGGGTAGGTTAGTACTCTCTTGGTGAGCGTTGCTACTAAAATGGGGGTTCGAAAGAACATGATACCCCTAGTCCTTACGGAGACACTTTTGGGTTTGGATTTGATAAGCACGGGTTAGACCAATGTCTTCAGCGGCAGTCCACTTCTTCTTCAGGTAAACTCACTCAGCTCACCTTTTTTCGATTTTCACACTTTCTCGTTTTGCCTCGTCACTCAACTTAGGCTGCTATTAATTCCGTACTTGTTTTTCTCGCTTAATTCTTTTATGGTTTCTTACTTGTCTTTTCGCTCATGTAGTTGTGGCTTTTGGACAAGATCGAATTGCTTTATCCCCTAGAGGTAGGCTAGAACCTTTTTCCACGAAGGATTCATCAAAGGCAGATGAGGTTTCCCGAGATGGATTTGGAAGGGTGGTATGAGTTTCTAAGGCATATGCAGCCTGATGAGATCGCCTGAAGGTGTCCTTGGTTGGATCTGGTTGACATGGCTACTCACTCTGATGGATTTGATAGGATGGTGATTGCTAGACTGACCCATTTCACCTTCTACGTTCCCGGCCGTATCCTCCGCCAACTAGGCATTTGCCAAGGGAACAACCGCGTTGGTAATGAGAATTTCGTCTTCCAAACTTCAATGCACAGACATTTGGCGGATATCAAAGGCGTTGGGGGCTTAGAGACATCCAAGCAGCAGACCCCGAT
The DNA here is from genome assembly GCA_019656835.1 of Rhododendron ovatum. Taxonomy (NCBI): domain Eukaryota; kingdom Viridiplantae; phylum Streptophyta; class Magnoliopsida; order Ericales; family Ericaceae; genus Rhododendron; species Rhododendron ovatum. The sequence goes on along the minus strand of CM033795.1, from coordinate 26,129,851 downwards.
TTCAGCCCAACGCTAATGAATTGCTATAAACGATGGTTGCAAATAGAGATAAGAGGAAGACAAAACATCGACTGACTCCGGAGCTGACGTTGCTGGACTTAGAATAAGCTGTGAGCCGTTGGGCTTCTCTAGCTTTTTGTTCTATTTTTCATGCTTCTAAGATGTTTTTAGGCTGTTATGCTCAGCTTGTATAATAGAAGTAGTAGTTTGAAATAAAGTTGAAAGACAAAGGGTTTTCCCCTTATAATTTCCCAATGTAGCTTGACTTGTTTTCGACCTTCAATGTGTACCAAAACATTTAGCATGGATCAAATTGAAAGATTGTGACCGAATCTCAATGAGAGATTGCCTACGTATCTTTTTTCAAGGAATCAGGTCAACACATAGTTCGGGCCAAGGTTACTCTCGAGTATTTTACCTCTCTTTTACGCTTTAACTTTTGCCTAGAACCGTATTTTCAAGTTTTTGGTCTAGCGAGCTTTTGACTTTTTGCCTATTTATTTTTGCATAGACCGCCTCCTTAGGTTTTTAGTCTAGTAGGCTGCTCTAATTTTTGCTTGGAACTGCCCACCCTTGTGGTTTTCGATCCAACGAGCATCTCTCAGGGATAATAACGCTTGAGTTGATCCAGGCTGACCAAGGTATTGAATTCATTGCCGTCGAGATCGATGAGTTTAGCAGCACCCCCAAATAGGATGGTCTTGATTATGTAAGGCCTAGAGCGCTTCGGTCGAAACTTCCCACGATGATCAAACACCGAAGCATGGATCTCCTTTGTAACCATATCCCCTACTACCAAGTCCCTAGATTTCACCTTCTTGCTGAATGGTGGGCAATCCTTCGCTGACACCCCTGAACATGGTACAAGGCATGGAGTCTTCTCTCATTAAACAACATTAGCTCGACAAAATCTCCTGCTCAGCCACTCAGATTCTGTGAGACCACATTCTGCCATGACTCTCAGTGATGGTTGAAACGCCCCAAGCAGACCACTGGCCCAGTACCCTGATTTTGATCCACAAGCCACTTCCGATGTGGGACGGGGTATTACAATCTCCCCAACTTTATAGCCTCGCGCCTTCGCGAGGGGTTAAGGGCTATAATCACCGACACTAATCAAACCAATAACCAAATCAAACCAAACTCCATGGGCCCACACGGTCGTGTACATGGATGGCTCTGATACCACCTGTAACGCCCCAAGCAGACCACCGGCCCAGTACCCTGATTTTGATCCATAAGCCACACCACATGGCCCAAAAGCTTAAGCACAAGGTACTAGTAGTAGCCTACAAAATTTGTTATATGCCCAAGATCATCCATGTAGACTTCCGATGTGGGACGGGGTATATTTGTAACGACCTGCTCCATCTTTGTACAATATTGTCCGCTTTAGACGCCCATAGACTTCCCAGTAGGTCACCCATCCCTGGACTACCCCAGGATGAGCACGCTTAACTATGAAGTTCCTATGCGCTTTGACCCGCCCTCACGGCTTTAAAAGGTCTTGTACAAGTAGGAGGGGTCTTTCCTTATAAACCATGACTTGCCCCCTCCCGTCCGGACGGAGCCTGCTTCCTGTAGTACCGCCGGCCACCGGAAAGCGGGGTGTCACAATCTACCCCCCTTAGGGATGCAACGTCCTCGTTGCACAGGCCCAGCAACCTCCCTTGGGGTCCGTGGTAGCAGAGCGCATCCTACTCACCACTTTGCCCAGGGCGGGGCTCTGATACCATTTGTAATGACCCGCTCCATCTTTGTACAATATTGTCCGCTTTAGACGCCCATAGACTTCCCAGTAGGTCACCCATCCCTGGACTACACCAGGATGAGCACGCTTAACTGTGAAGTTCCTATGCGCTTTGACTCGCCCTCACGGCTTTAAAAGGCCTTGTACAAGTAAGAGGGGTCTTTCCTTATAAACCATGACTTGCCCCCTCCCGTCCGGACGGAGCCTGCTTCCTGCAGTACCGCCGGCCACCGGAAAGCGGGGTGTCACAATGGTACCTCAAGCTCGGTGGGGAGTACTGCCTCCATCCCATAGACTAGGGAATAGAGAGTTGCACCAGTCGAAGTGTGGATCGATGTTCGATACCCTCAAAGTGCTAGAGGCAGCTGCTCATGTCAGTCCCTTGCAGATTCAGCAGTCTTTTTGATAATAACCTTGACATTCTTGTTTGCGGCCTCAATTGCTCCATTTGTTTGTGGACGATAGACTGTTGCATGATGGATCTGGATCTTGAATTCTTCGAATAGCTCAAAAACCCTGCCTTTGAAATGAGACCCATTATCGAATACAAATGCCTGTGGGACACCGTATCGATAGATGATGTTCTTTCGAATAAATTGAGCAACTTGAACCGTCGTCAGGGTTTTGTAAGACTCAACTTCAACCCATTTGGTGAAGTAATCTATCGCCACTAGTATGAATTTGTGACCATTTGAAACAGAAGGTCTAACCATGCCAATAACGTCGATGCCCCAGACAGAGAAAGCCAAGGTGAAGTCATGCCATACAAATTTGACAGAGGAAGATGCTATAGGTTGGCATGGATTTGACACTTATGACACCGTCGCACGTAGTCAATGCATTGAGACTCCATAGTAGACCAGTAGTAGCCCTGCCTTAGGATCTTCCTAGCTAGCATTGTAACGACCCGGATTTTTGACCTAATTTTTTTTAATACAAATTTATATTGTTAAATTTCTAATTCAATAATTAATTAGATTGAATAATTAAAATATATTATTACGTGTACAATTGATATTATTTGTGCTATTGTTTAAGATATATATTTAAACTTTAGATATACAGAAAATTAGGGATTCATATTCATCTCTTATCTTTCCTATCTAAATCCTAACTAGAACTCTATTCAAATTAACTCTCTACTTCTCTCTCTCTCATCCTATACATATATGCGTCTAAATACATTCTCACCTTATACATATACGCGTCCACATACATTCTCATCTTATACATATACGCGTCCACATACATTAGATTAAAGAAAATCCCACCAAATGTGGCACTTGTCTTCTATCTCTCTTATCATTATCAGTATCTCTCTTATTCACTCTCCTTCCCCATTCTACCACTTCCACACTTATCCTCTCACATTCTCACTATCTTATTCTCTACCATTATACATACCCACATAAATCTGAAAATTAAACACCAGTATATTATTTCACTCCCAATTCTATTATTGAGTCTAGAATAGAGAGAGAGAGAGAGAGAGAGAGAGAGAGAGAGAGAGAGAGAGATGAATTTCTACATAAAATACCTCCTGTAACAGCTCTGATTTTTGGAAGGTAAAAATTTCGTTAAATATTTGAATTTTATTTGAATTACTTATTTTTTACTTTCAGTAATCCGTCATAATTAGATTCTAGTCCTTCGGGGCCAGTCGAATTAGATTCCAACCGATTACTTGGAGGAACCGAGCAACCAAACTCACCTAGTTACTAGATGAACCTTTTGCCTTTACTCATTGGTCAATAGATGATAGGGTAATTTTTGTCCCTTGGACAATAGGCCTCCTATTAAAATATGTGGATTAGTACATGGATATAGTATTATATATGTTTTAAACACATGTGCAAAGGACTTTTATTCTTTGTTTATTGGGTAATCTCCCAGCTCTCTATGATCCATTGGTTATTAACCATTAGGAGAATTATTATCCATTGGGTAATAGCCCCAATCGTCCAACAAAGTACAAGGTTTTGTTTAAATAATCAAGATTTGGATTCTCATGTACTTTTATGCATTAAAATATTGAGATATATCTAAACCCTAGATTTTCTAGTACTTTGTTGAATAAAATAGTACTTGTACTTTATTATTATTTTAATGGAGAGAATCCTAGCATTTTATTTAATTGGGGTACTTGGTACCACTTTTATATTTAAATATTGGGCATTTGTACACATGTATCAAAACCCTAGATTTGTTAGTAGAACATCTATTTGTTTAATAGGGCATGTGCCTAATTGTAATTCTTTAATGGGGTATTTGGATTTGAAATCTAGTACTTTTTGTACCTAGCCATTACTATATATATATACATATATGTAGTGTACTAGGAGAGAGAGAGAGGGAGGGAGAGAGAGAGAGAGGAAGAAGAAAAGAAGGAGATTTGGTTGTACCTTCCATAATCTTCTTCATCCTTTCAAATCCATGGGTAAATATTCTTCTTAGCCTAAATCTACCTCCCAATTGTCCTTCTATTATTGTTTAAAGACCAAATCTTGTACAATTTATCCTTTCTCTCCATCAAATCTTTCAAAATCTTCCATAACCAAATCCTTGGTACAAATCTTAGCCATGCAAGCCTAGGGTTAGGCTTTGATCTTCCAAGATTTCATGACAAGGGTCAAATTTTGAGCTATGGAGAGAGAGGGGGGGGGGAGGAGGCGGCCTTGAAGAGAGGAGAGAGAGAGCCAAGGTTTTGCCTATAAATAGCAAGCCATTCCATTCCATTCAACTCACATCTTTCCATTCTTCAACTTCTCTCTCTAGAAATCCTTTGTTCTTGCTTTGTTCTTCTTGTTCTTGAGTTCTTCTTGTGTTCTTCAAGAAACTCATTTAAAGCCGCCACTAGACCGCCACTCGACCACCCTCTCGATCCAAAAGTAGTAGTAGTAATAGCCAAGGTCAAGTTTCGAGAGAAACCTTTCTCTTTCGAAGCTATCGGAAGCTCCCGTAGGAAGTTACTCCGTCCAACCGCCGATTACCATCCGTAAGCCGTTACTACCGCCTAGAAGAATGGTAAGGAAATCCTTACTTACTTACTTACTTATTCCAAGTAAAATGTATGTTGTTGATCTTTGAGAAAGAACGGTTTTCGAAAGTTAAAACGTTACTATTTGAATCGAAGTATTCGTATTTTGATATTTCAAGGAGTATGAGCTTGCATACATGAATCGATTGTGTTACTTGTGGTATATTATAGAGTTGGATGATCTTGTTAGAATGTTTCATGCTTACTTTTGTCCTACCACGGAGTCTTTGCATGTAAACGAGACACAAGAACCGAGAAAGTAGAAACATGGCACCTAGGGTGTGATTAATGAAAGGAAATGTTTATCGAGGAAGGAAATATTTTTGAAACTACATTATGACCGGTTTTGGTGGCATAATGTGAGTTGGGTGTGTGTTCCAATGGGAATCCATAGCAGCGGAACCATTGTGAGGTTGTGTGTGTTCTAATGGGAATCCAGAATAGTGGAACCATTATGAGGTTGTTTGTATTCCAACGGGAATCCGGAATAACAAAACCATTGTGAGGTTGTGTGCGTTCCCATGGGAAACCGGAACAGCGGAACCATGGTGAGGTATGGCTTGGTTATCCGCAGTACGGAGCCAATGCAAGTTTTGTATGTCAATGGGAACCCGGTGCGGCGGAATCATTGTAAGGATACTCGGGAACCCGGAACGGCAGAACCGAGGTTGGGTGTTTTCAAAAATGATTTTGGAAATGTTGAACGGTATATGAAAATGATGACACGGTCTACGACGAGTCGCGTAGGAGAAACTCAGAAGATCATGACACCAACGCTAAGTAATGAATGTGGATGTGTGATTGTTATTGTCTGTTGTATATAAACTTTTGTTTATTAGTTATGGGTTAGCGGGTATGAGATTGTTCTGCTGAGCTTTTGTAGCTCATGGTGTTACTTTTGGTGACCCTGACATATTATATCAGTGGCGATGCTGGTATAATGTGTCAGACCTTGTAGATGTTCAAGACGATTAGTTCACCGTGGAAGCTTTTGGAGCAGAGGAGCTTGCTAGGATGGAAGAGCATGCAGAGTAGTATTAGGAACCCTAATTTCCTTCCTTGTTGAATAAATGTACCCTTTACTTATGATGTATTTATGATGTAATAATGAGCCAGACTCTCTTTATTATGTAATAAATGCCTCATTAACGTACCCAAAAATTGGGGGCGTTACACCTCCGTACATCATATTCAGGTTCTCAATCAACCACTACATCACCAAGCATCCACAAACCACCTTCCAATTAGCCCTGAGTCCCCTGCTGCCGCCACCGTCTTTTTCATTTTATCGAAATCGTCCGCAAACTAGTACCCGCTCTTTCGGCCGGATTTAAGGTAGAATAATTGCTTCCCTATTTTTTCCTAAGTATTAAATAATTTCTATATGATGAATTTGAAAAGTTATAATGAAATTTATCATACCCGTGAATCAAACCAGAAGTACTCTGTTTTCTTAAAAATTGAAAACCGAAGGCTACTATAGCATGCACGTTTTTTTTTTAAAGTGAGATATTATGAAATTACAGTTTGCCCCCTGAATATACTTTAGTTCTCAATTTGAACCTAAATTATGTGGTTGATTTATTTTTAGTAGAATAAGCGCATGCTATAATTTATTAATTTACTTGTTCAACGAATCTTAAGGGCATCGGTCCAATCATAAAATATTATGTGTTTACTTACTCGCACAATATTATTTGATATGTACTTTTTATCTCATTGAAATGTATTATGTTATGAATCGAGCTGTTATTGATTGTATCATGTTGTTCGTGTTGGAATGGGCTTGGGTTCATAGGTGTTTCGAGTAGTGAACACGTAGACGTGGTTAAGTAAAGGATAAAATGGTAAAGTTGATTGAGGATGTTGGGTGCCGGTAAAGGACCCTAGTACGGTAAAGTGCCTTTAGTTGAGTTGGGGAATGGTAAAAGACCCCGAGTACGGTTAAGTACTCAGAGTGTGTGGAGGACGGTAAATGACTCCGGGTATAGTATTTGGGATACGGTAAAGGATCCTAAATACGGTACAATACCCAGTATGTGTGTGGAGGATGGTAAAGGATTCTGGGTACAGTATTTGGAATAATGTAAAGGATCCTAAATACGGTACAGTACCCAGTGTGTGTGTGGAGGACGGTATAGGACTCTAGGTATAGTATTTTGGGAAACGGTAAAGGATCCTTAAATACGGTATAGTACCCAGTGTGTAGATTAGGGGTATGGTAAAGTACCCAGTGTGTAGAGTTGAAAGACGGTAAAGGATCCTGACAATGAGATAGTGCGACCTCTAATGCTGAGTTGTCATGGTGAGCTGTTCTTTTATTATGGTTGTAAGCGAATCCAGACTGGATACATAATTTAGTAGTATTCGCTTAGAACCGGTGTAGGACAAATAAAGTGAAAGTTATTCCATGGGACGGTCAAAGTTGGTGGATATGGGAGGAAAGGATCTTGTGGAGAGGATCCTTAGATTTTATGTAAGATAATGGATAGTAAAGGAAAGGGCGATGTGTTATTATTCTGTACCTCCTATGAATTGATATTTTGTTGACCTGCTAAATGTTGATCTGCTAAATGTAGAGTAAGGGGTTGGTAGGATTGGGATTATTCTACTGGGTGAATTATCACTCACAGATACATTTGTATCTTGGTAAATCGTTTGCTTCGGCGATCAATTTGCCAGAGGGTGCAGGGTTCAATGGTGAAGCTGTTTGACATAGGAAGAATACTAAGAGCGAAGACCGAGTATACTTGAGATCTGAATCAAGGCTAGAGTTGCTCTGAAGATATTTAAATAAAATGTTGGATTCTTTTTTTTGTATTTTTTTAATGTACATTTTGTATAACGACAAATAGGGGCCTAATAGTTTATAAAATTCAGTGTATTTTAGGGTTAATGCTTTCGAAATTCCTTGAAAAATCGGGGCATTACAAGCATGACACCACTCATGTGAGGGCTGCAGACTCTTTCGTGAATCTCCTTCATTATCCTTACTACATCGGCATCGTTGACACACCGCTTGTGCATTCCACAATGAGATCTTCGGTGCAATTTCCCCCCACAAATGATGTACGGGGCAGCTAACCATTGCAAAGCGACTTGATCCTTTCTGGTGGCCTCAGCGGGGAACTCCCCATACTCCACAAAGTTCCATATGTCATGGTACCCAGGTAGGACATCATCGATGGCGTTGACGTACTTAGATGCGGGCAAGTCCCTTTGTTCAATCACGATCGACCGTAACCTAACACCTGCTGGAAGTTCAATCATTGAAGCCAGAGTCGCAAAAGCATCGGCGAATTGATTCTTCAAACGTGGAATATGGGTGAAAGTCACCTTATTGAAGCGAGGAATTAGTTCTTCCAAATCTCGGTGATAAGGCTTCAACTTTTCCTCATGAACCCTCCAATCTCCATTGGCCTGAGAGACTACCAGGTTTGAATCTCCGATTACTTCGAGCTTTTCGACTCCAAGAGCAATTGCAGCCTCAATTCCGATAATGCAGGCCTCATACTCAGCTTGGTTATTCATGACATCGAAGTTTAACTTAAAAGCAAGCGGAACATGAGCACCGACAGACGTGATCAACAACACCCCAATCCCAAATCCTTTCTAGTTAGCGGCCCCATCAAAATAGAGTGTCTGAACCTCCTCGACCACCTTTAAAACCTCCTCGTCAGGAAAAGTGAAATCCACATCCTTCGGTCCATTAATCGGGTGATCGGCCAGAAATTCTGCCACGGCACGTCCTTTCATAGATTTTCTTGTGACTTATTGAAGATCTAACTCCACAAGCAAAAGCAACCAATGCGCTAACTTATGAGTAAGCACATGTTTCTCGAAAAGATACTTGATAGGATCCATCCGAGAAATTATTCTCATCGAATAAGCCAACATGGAGTGCCTCAGCTTTTTGGAGGCCCAGACAAACGCCCAACATGTCTTTTCCAAAGGAGTATAGCGCTCCTCACATCCCACCATCTTCTTGCTCAGATAGTAGATAGCTTTCTTGACTCCAGCATCCCCTTCTTGTGCTAGCAAACATCCCATAGTTGTCAAAGTTACAGACAAGTACAAGATCAAAGGTCGACCCGGTGTAGGAGGCATCAGCACCGGTGGGTTCTGCATGTATTTCTGGATTGACTTGAAAGCGGCCTGGCACTTATCTATCCATTCGAACGGGACATCCTTCTTGAGTAGAAGAAACGTTGGCTCTCAAGTTAAAGTCAACTTGGCGATGAATCTGCTTATGAATTGAACCTTCCACAGAAAGTTTCTCACTCCCTTTTCAGATTGTGGTGGCTCCGTTTCGAGAATCGCCTTGATTTTAGACGGATCTACCTCGATCCCACTTGCAATGATTAGAAACCCTAACATCTTGCCTGTCGTGACCCCCTACTGCGGGTTGAGACGCATTCGGTACTTACGGAGTCTCTCGAGGAACTGCTTAAGTGCCTGAATGAAATCCTTTCGTTCCTTTGCCTTAACAATCATATCGTTGACATAGACCTCAACCATCTTATGGATAAAGTCATGTAACAAGGTCGTTTGGGCCCGCTAAAAGGTGCAGCCAGCATTTTTTAGTCCAAATGGCATCATTATGTAGCAGTAGGTACCCCATTCAGTGATGAACGTCGTCTTTTCCTTGTCCTCCGGCGCCAAGAAGATCTGGTTGTATCCAGAGAATCCGTCTACGAATGAAAGTAAAGCATGCCTCGCCGTATTGTCCACAAGCACATCGATGTGTGGTAAAGGGAAAAATGTCTTTGGGGCTTGCTTTGTTCAAGTCTCTAAAATCGATGCAAACTCGGATCCTTCCATCCTTCTTAGGAACAGGCACGATGTTGGCGACCCATTTAGGGTACTCTGCGACCCTCAAGAAACCTGTGTCAATCTGCTTGGTGACTTCTTCCTTGATCTTTTGTACCCAGTCCGGCCTAATTCTGCAGAGCTTCTGCTTGACAGGTATAGCTTCAGGCTTCAAGGGAATCCGATGTTACACTATCTCGGGATCAATGCCAGGCATATCCTTGTGAGACCATGCAAAAACCTCGAAGAATTCTTTGAGCAGGTCGCCCAATGCAATGCGATCTTTTGGGGATAAGATTGAACCAATTTGCATCATACGGAGGTCATCCTAGTCTATCAAATTTACTGAAATTACTTCTTTTAGAGGCTGAGCATGCCTTTTGTTTTCCCTTTTGATGAGGGAATGCAATTCAACAAGGATATTCCCATCAAAATCTGTTCCTTCATCGTTGGGGTTGACACAATTTATATAGAAGTCAGCAAAGTAATCAGAAGCAGGATCATGTATTTCATAAAACCCTTTAGGGTTGCCAAGAGGCACAAACTCCGACTCTGATCTAGACTTAGACTCGAGCGACTCTGTGTTAGACTCAGACGTTGTCAATATAAGTTAGACGCGGTATGAAGATGCAGTTTTTAATACTACCCTTAGCCTCCATGATGAGAGAAGTAGGATCTTCGAGAGTGTCGGGCCCCAGCATTAGCACTTCAGCCTCCTCAGCATCACCAACCAAACCTACTTGGGAGAACAGTAGCTCCAAGCTCCTCTAATCAAACGTCTTCAGCCAGTCGATCTTCATTTTGATCTGAGCCAACTGCTTTTTGAACTCCTCTTTAGCCAGATCCTCATCTTCACTATCAGACCAAGTGTCAGCAGCGAAGACCTTGAAACTAGGCAGCCAAGTATGAGTTTCCGGATCCCAAAATATCTTGACCTGTCGCATATAAGCAGTGCCTCCTCCTTCACGTACAAAGTAACTGTCAGCGTTACCATGAAGGGTTTGAGGCTTTCCCGCACCTTTCCTTTTCTTGGCATCTTTGGCAGGGGGAACATATCCCAAACCAAAGCAGCCTTCAGTGAAAGGAAATATAGGAAATTCAGCGATCCCTTGCTGGTTGATTCTGAGTCCCAAGCCAAGCATATAAGATATTCTCCTTATTATTTCAAGGGCAGTTGAACTGATGATAAATTCATCATCCATGGTAATGGCTAGGACCAAACTAGATGTGTCAAAAGAGAAACCTCCAAAGTTGGCATCCTCCTCTCCATGCAGAATTCCCAAGATCGGTGCTCTATCTTCAGTGTGTGGATGGATACTAGAGTCCTTGCAAATTGTCAAAGTCCCAGATGTGAGCCCTAGCATGACCTTTTGATGAAGAGTAGAGAGCATGACCATGATGTCCGAGTAGAGGGCACGACCATGATGTCCGCCCTGTGAAGCCTTGGTCTACCTAGCAATGGATTAAAGGTAGCGGGGGATGTCAACGACATGAAATTCGACATTCAGAGGGCAAACATTGATTGCGGAGCCATTATTGATGAGGACAGTCGGCACCCAACGTCCTCTGCACTTGACAGTTATGTGTAACGGGCGGTTATAAGCAGTTCCATCAACAGAGAGGTCTCTCTCGGTGAAAGTGACAGAGTGCTTTGAAATGAGTGGCAATATGAAGGCAATCGTGGCCTCTGAAGTAATGTTGAAAGGCACTTTGAGATGAGCAAGAGTTGAAGACAACTTCTCGCGATGCTCTTTAGAGGAACGAATCAATCCCCAAACGGAGATTGCAGCGGGGATCTGCTCGAGTTGATTATAAATAGTGTCAGTCACCAGGACACCACTTGAAATTATAGGAACAACAACAGGAGCATTCCTTTGAGAATTAGGAATGTTGGGCCTTTGAGCAGGAGGATTGGAAGAACTTCCTTCTTGCTTGCAGATTTGCAGGCTTAAAAACTTGGCCACTCCTTGTGACATTGGCAACATCCCATAGAGAAGGCACGCCTTTGACATCTTCAATTCTATCCCATAGGTCCGCGGGGACTTCCCCAAGCTTGTGCTTTCCTTTGTCAACTAAAGCTACCGTTGGTGACGCATCCTGCCCCAGAGCTAAGCCCATTGCCAAATCCTCCATAACCAATCCCTTCAAAAAAGCAGGGTCTTGAGCAGTAGCATCTTCGAAAGGTATTCCCGGGTTGGTAACAAACGGAACATCCCAAAGACCTCCATCCACCAAAGCCGAGTTGACAGTCCAAATTTCATCGCTAACAGTTACGTCCACAACCGTATCGATATCCCAGAGATTAGCTGGTGGTAAGGCTTTACCCACATCGACAATCTTGTCAACTTCCCAAAGATCATCAAGAGGTGCACCCTATAAAACCATGATGCTACTGGTATCACCGGGAGCGGTAACGATAGGGCGTGGCTGATCCACAGAGATGATGTTAAGAACAGGGTCGAACTCGCAGATGAGATCATCAACTGCATTTGAGATGGAGTTTACTAGAGGAAGCATAGCTCCAAGCGGGCAATGTAGATCGGGAATAGACTCCCCTTCTCCATAGTCACTCCAGTACTGCTCATCGACATCGCTTTGATCCAAGTTGGGGTTAAGGCCTAATGCTAATTGTCTCGCATCGGGCTGTGAATTCCACACATATTCTTCGGCTTCCTCCTCAGGATTGTCCAATTCAGGTTGGTGGTAGAGCATGAACAAAGAAAGGCCATCGAGAGGATTGTCCTGTGCCGCGTTCCATTCCCCTTCCCAATGGTCTATCCATGCTTGATTGATATGGTATGTAGGGAAACCCATGTTGTATTACTCAATCCAGTCCTCGGAGAGCTCTATCCATTCTTCGGCTTTGTCCTCCATGGCCCAACCTGCTGCCATCATGTTGATGTTTGGTTCAGACGGAACGGGTATGATCGGCTTAGGGTGGTTTTCTAGGACAATGTAGAGGGTAGGATTGAATATGGTAGAGCTTGGGTTGTTTCGAGTGGAGCTTAGGGATATCTGGCTGATTTGTAGGTTGAAGTTGTGTTTGCGCATGGAGTTGGAGATGACATTCGGTTTTGAAGGAGGCGGGGTTTGAACTGTGCCATCGTCTATTAGGTCTTGAATCGCATGACGAAGGCAATAACAAGAATCAGTGAGGTGGCTTGGCATTTGATGATAAGCGCAGAAAGCATTGGAGTTATGGCTAGGGGGTGGATTTTGAGAAAGAGGGGTCAGAGTCAAGGACCTGAGATGACTAGACTTGACTAACTTTTCCATCACTGAGGAAAGAGGTGCCTCGATAGCAAAGTTTTGGGGTTGTTGATTTCGATTTCGGCTTTTCTGTGGAGCTTGGACCTAATTATTATCTACAGCGCCGTTGGAATTCTGAGCAAGGGCATTGTTTCCACTGGAGATCGCATTGGCGTAGTTGTTGCTACCAAACAAAGTAATGTTGCTTCTTGTGTAAGCACGGGGCTTAGCCTTTTGAACTGAAGTAGAAAAGGCAGGCTCGCTTCTTGGCAGAATCCCAGTTTGTAGTGCTTCTTTGATGCCCAAGCCAGACTCAAAGAAAGTCCCAAAGTTGGTCGCCTGAACCAACGCAAGGTTCTTAGCATAGTCGGGCTGCAAGTTACGAGAGATAATGCGGATCTGATCCCTTTCACTCTTGCGATCAGTCTTTAGGGCAGCCTTGCTTCTCCACCTTTTGATAAAGTCTGCAAAGGACTCCTTTGCATTCATTTTGGTTGACTCCAACTCTTGGGTAGTCATCTGGAGCTGAGAGTTGTAGTTACTGAGTGACAAGGCTGCTCCAATGTCCTCCCAAGTTCTTCTTTTTGATACGTCGAGAGACAAGAACCATTGGAAGGCTGGCAAAAAGAGAGTTTGCGAGAACATTTGAGTCGACCGCCAACAACTTCATAGCGCCATGATAACCCAACAGATGAGTTTTTGGGTCACCGGTTACATCAAACTTAGTGAAGTCTAGCATTTTAAACCTTTCAGGGAGTTTGGCATTTAGGAAGAGACAAAGTTGGTCCATGTCCAAACCACCAGTACCCACCTTTTTAGAATTAGAAACAGCTGCTTCAAGCTTCGCCATCTTTGCGATTAAAGCTGTCATTTCTGGGTTAGGGAGAGCCAATTCGGGATGAGGAACTTCAACTTCATGATTGGGATTAGCTCTTTCTTCCTCGACTCTTTCTCCTCTTGCCGGGAGTAGCTCATTGATCAATTCGTGCAAGTTAGCCATAGAAGCCTCGGCCTGATCAGCCCTTTGTTGCATGATAGCCATGTTATGCTGGAGACCTGTCAGAATAGCAGCTTGATCTTGAGGAGCATTAGCCATGATGAGTGCTTTAGTGAACTTCGGTGATGATGTCGAAGAAGGAAAGGACGGAAGGGTCTCGTGAGGTGTGGTCGGCGGTGAATCTCCTGTTAATGGTGAACCAGCCAGAGCTTCTGTTATCACCGACTAAGGAGAAAGCCTAGCAAGTCTTCTTCTGCACGCACCCAATGGATGCTCTCAACTAGGTTTGGCTCTTGTTTTCGAAACTTTCTTTAATGGTGCAATGGCTCACGGCTAGACAGTAAAGCAAATGAGAACTCAGTGGTACTCCTGCAGCAATTTATTTAAAAGAATTGAAAGAAAGGAAATGCGCATGTCATCGTCGTTGGTGTCCTCCTAGACTCTACAACTAAAGAGGAGTTCGTCTTATGACATTCGGACACTACCAAAATCCTCGAAATTCTTTTCAGGAGTGTATCCCTGTCTGAATCGACTGATACTAAGAGATGTCAAAATATACTAAGCCTTTGACTATTCTGTTCTTGAAGTTTTAACTTTTGGAATCAGAATAACTCGGTGTAGATGATGTGATACCTTAACCGAGGTGGCGTAAGCAACACTGTGCTGGAGCCTGAGAGGTGTAAGTGATTAGCACTTAACCTGGGTGGTGTAAGTATCACAACATTCTCTCCGTTGTTCCTAATTTTTTTTTTGAACCTCGATCGGGTTTTAAACAAGGACTTAGAAAGTATAGATTTTCCAAAGCCTCACTAATCTAAGGAATTTTGAAATTTGATAATGTGCATCATCGAGATGCACAACTCTTCATTGGGCCATGACAATGTCCTAATAAGCATAAGACAAACTCGACAAGAGACAACCTAAAAGCCGTCCTATCATGCTCCTACGCAAAATGGTGCGTATGTACATTGCATCTGATAGGGAAAGCAATAACATGTAGACAGAATATGGGGGTTAGATGCAAGTATGCGGATATCTGTCTTAGTTTGGAGAGTTCTATTGCCTTGTACATGAAGAGGCTGATTTTGGTTTGAGGGGGTTCCTCAGACTAAAGCCAAGACATACCTCTCGCTACCCGCGTATTGTAGTGCAACAGTCGAACGACAAAATGACTTATCATCGTCCAAGGTTGTTGGGCATTCAAGGACCCCGGGCTCCAGTAAACTGTCCTAGTTACCCAAAACACCTCAACCGGTCTGGCCAACATCGATGCACATGAAGAATGCCAAAATTGATCTGAGAGACGATCGCAACGTTTGCAAAAATGCCTTTTACAATATGGCTCACTTTTATTAATCGATACTTGGAGAAAAACTACTCAAATGAACAACCGGTAAAGTCCTAGTTCGGATTGGTCGGATGCGGAGATCCTGTTAAGTTACCATTCCAATCTTCAGCAGCGCGAAGCGTACTTTTTTGACAAACTTTTGAAGGATTGTTCTCAAGAGTATTAATTTTCAAGTATAGACTAATGCAATAAGTCCCCAGCAGAGTCGCCATTGTGGGCACATGCCCCTAAAATCTGGTTTTAAAATCGGGTGTGCCCTTTTTGAAAAGCACGACGAAACGCTTTGATTTAGAGTCGCCACTCGGATTTTTGCAGTAAACCACCCAAGGAACTGAACTTGAAATGCTTGCTACGTTTTGATTGGAAAGGTTTTGTAGACTGGTCCGTCATCACCTTGATATCTGAGGTTTGGGAGCCAAGTTACGAGAGGAGAAGGGTTTTAAGACACCCCTCTCGCCCAATCCGGAGATCGATCTCTACTTAGGCATTTATAAAACATTTGACTCTCTCTCAATAATCAATATTTTAACTAATTAGGGCGGGGGAACAATTTAAGGGGATTAAAACTGTAACATGTTGGCATGATGTGATAAAATGGCATGCTTGCTTATTGAAACAATTAGCATAGGATGAAAACAGACTCCTATGGAAATTTTAAACAGACTGGAAGATAGTTCCAGAGTGACGTGTGCAGGAAGAAACCAGCATGTACTGAACAAGTCACTGCATGCTAATCTCACCTGCGTACGCCACTACCAAACTTGTGTACGCTAGTAAGCTTAAACCCACAGTTTTTATTTTCAACCCTCTGGACTCTAGAAATGACCAATGCACACGCAGGACAAACCAAACAATTTATATACAATTCTAAGCAGTTTTAAATGGGCTTAAAGGCCACTGAAAGAATAGAACACCCCATAAACAGTGTGGAGAGTAAAACAAAAGCCAAGGCTTAGTTGCCATGCAAGGGCCAGCCATTAGGCCTCGCAAGTATTTTGTTATGTTTTTCATGCTAAAAATGTATTAAGACTTTTATGCTCAGCTGTGTAATAGAAGTAGTAGTTTGCAACAAAATTGAAAGGCGAAAGGTTTTTCTCTTCTAATTCTCCAATGAAGCTTGTCTTGTTTTCGACCCTTCTCGACCCTTAGTGTGTACCAAAACGTCAACCATGAATCCAATTGATAGCTTATGACTGAATCTCACAGAGAGATTGCCTACATAACCCTTTTCAAGGAATCTGGTCAAAATGTAGTTTAGGCCAAGGTTCACTCGTGTTTTTTACCTCTCCTCTTACGCTTTAACTTTTGCCTAGAATCGCCTTTCCAAGTTTTCGATCTAGCGAGCTTTCGAATATTGCCTATTTACTTTTTCCTAGACTGCTTTCATAGGTTTCTAGTCTAGCAGGCTACTCTAACTTTTACTTGAAACTACCCACCCTTAGGGTTTTCAGCCTAACGAGATTCTCTCAAGGAAAAAATAGCTTTTGAAATGATCCAGGTTGACCAAGGTATTGAATTTGATGCTGTCGAGGATGATCTACGGCCGCAGCCCAGATAAAATGGCTTTGATAATGATGGATCCAGAGCGCTTCAGTTGGAACTCCTTACTTGGGGTCTTTTCAAACTTTCTAATTTGCGCTCAGCGGAACGCTGCCATTGTTAACTTTAACATGGTATGAGGCCCCGAGCCTTCTGAGCTTCTGCTTTTTATGATTTGGCACCCAATAGCAAGGGAATTCGATGCTCCACTATTTTAAGAGCGATATCAGGCATGTCCTGATGAGACCATGTAAAGTCTCTGATTGGGCGCAGTGCTCCTCTGGGGACAGCGTTGAACCAATTTGAACCATTCGGGGGTTTACCTCATCTTTCAAGTTTATTGATACTACTTCTTTTAATAGGCTGAGCATGCCTTTTGTCTTCCCTTTTTGCGAGGGAACGCATTTCCTTGGGGATATCCCCATAGAAATCTATCCGCTCATTATCAAGGTCGACACAGTTTATATAAAAGCCAGCGAAGTACTTAGAAGCAAGATAGTTCATTCAAAAAGAAAGCCCCTCGAGATTGCCAAGTTCAACAAAAGACTCAAATTGAAAATAGAAGCGACGACATGGAGGGCCAAGAGACACAAACTCCGACTTAGAGCTAGACTTAGACGACTTGACTGTGTCAAACTCAGACTCAAAAAAGTCAATGCAAAATTAGATGTGACTTGAAAATGCAACTTTTATAATTACCCTTGGCTTCCTCATAGAGAGGTTGGATCTAGAGGATATCTTGCCCAAGCAACAGCACTTCGGCTTCCTCAGCTTCTTCAACCAAACCTACTTGAGAGAACTCCTTGAACAGCACCCCCAAGCTCTCATGATTGAAGGACCTCAGCTAGTCAGTCTTCTCCTTTGTAAGCTCCTACTTACTGGTAGTCTAGGTGTCGGCAGTGAAGACCTTGATTGCCTAACCTACAGCCATCATGTTAACCTCCAGTTTAGACGGGATGGATATGATTGGTTTGGGTTGATTTTATGGGATGATATAGTGGCTAGGGTCGAATATGGTGGAGCTAGGATTGATTTGAGCGGAGGTGAGTGATATCTGGTTAATGTGAGGGTTAGAATTGTGTTGAGGTATGGAGTTGGAGATGACATTCGGTTTTGATGGGGGTGGAGTTTGAAGAGTACCATCATCAATGAGATCTTGAATCTCATGTCGAAGACAATAGCACGCGTCGGTGGGATGGCCAGGCATTTGGTGGAAGGCACAAAAAAGGTTAGGTTCGTAACCAGCAAGGAGGACTTTGGGTAAGGGAGTTGGGGTCAAAGACTTGAGATGCCCGAATTTGACGAGTTTCTCCATCACCACAGACAGAGGTGCCTCGAAGACTGTGAAACTCTGAGGTTGGTTTCGGTGTCGGAAGCTTTGAGTGCTTTGAACCTGATTAACATTGACGGCATGGTTGGGGGAAGCAGTAGCGTTGTCCCTACTTATAACCACGTTGGTGTAATTGCTACCGTCAAACAACGCACTACTATTTCCAGAGTAAGCCATTGGCTTAGCTTTTTGTGTAGAGGAAGAAGAGGATTCTCCTCTTGGCAGAACTCCACTTTGCAGCGCCTCCTCAATGGCTAAACCTGACTCAAAGAAAGTCTCAAAGTTGGCAGATGCTTGAACTAGCACGAGGTTCTTAGCATAGTCGGGTTGCAGGTTTCAGGAGATGATGTGAATCTGATCCCTCTCGCTCGGGCAATCAGTTATTATAGTGGCCTTGCTCCTCTACCTCTTGATAAAATCAGCAAAGGACTCCTTTGCTTCCATTTTTGTAGACTCCAACTCTTGAGTAATCATCTTGAGTTGAGAGTTGTAGCTATACTATGAGACAAAGGCAGCCCCTATGTCTTTCCAAGTCCTTCTTTTGGAGATGTTGAGCAACAAAAACCAATGGAAAGCAAGTCCAGAGAGAGTTTGAGGGAAAAGTTGAGACATGGCCTTACTTTCCACTCTTGGTAGCTTCATGGCGGCATGATAGCCCAATAGATGAGTCTTCGAATCACCGTTCCCATCAAATTTGACAAAGTCGGGCATTTTGAACCTTGAGGAGCCTTGCATTAGGATAGAAGCAGAGTTGATCCATGTCTATTCCTCCTGCATTAATCTTCTCGGACTTCAAGACAGTCTCTTCCAACTTGGCCATCTTATCTATCAGAGCGGCCATTTTAGGATTGGGAATAGCTGCTTTAAGGTGAGGAACGTGAACTTCGAGCTTGGGATTGGCCTTCTCCTCCTCAACTCTTGCCTCAACTCTCGGCGGGACTCACTCATTTATCAATGCATGCAAGTTGGCCATAAAAGCTTTAGCTTGATCAGCCTTTTGCTGCATGATGCCCATGTTATGTTGGAGGCCTGCTAGAATAGCGGCTTGGTCTTGTGGAGTGTCGGCCATGACGAATGCTTGAGAGGGAGTTGATGACATCGAGGAAGGAAAGGACGAAGGTGTCTCATGCGGTGTAGACGGCAGTGAATCTGCCCTTGACGGTGAAACTCTTAGAGCTTCCGTTGTAATTGACCGAGGAGCAAGCCTAGCAAATCTTCTTCTCTACGGACCCAGTGGACGTTCCCAAGTAGGTTTGGCTCTTCTTTTCAATACTTTCTTTGACGGTGCAATGGCTCAAAGCTAGACAATCAAGTAAGTGAAAGCTCAATGGTGTCACTGCAACAAATTTTTTATTTTTTTTTAGTAAATTAGCTTGAAATTTAAAAAGGTTAACCGAATGTATAGCCTACAAGGGACATACCCCAGAAGAAAAAAAAAAGGAAAAACAAAGAAAATTGAAAAAAGTGCGATAACCCATGCACAACCCGCATGGAGAGTAGGTTAGAGTAAGTAAAATAACAAAAGTGCCATGTGTTGAGATCATACCCCCGTTACATTATCCATCTAAGCAGAAGGATAGTACAACGGGGTATGATATGTAGTGATACAAGTAGTAATAACATGAAAGCGAACTACTACCTGGCACATCCCGCCAGGCTAGGAAATAAAATAAATAGCCACAGTTAGAATTGACCAAATGATAACCATTACTGAGGACAAGCAGCGACACAGCAAATCGGCATCAAGGGAGGCTGAACATCTACTACAGAGGAACAAGGTACCAAGAAGAGGCTCAAATCAGAGATGTTGGCATCCGACAGGGGGTCTCACCTTGCACACCACGCCCATTCCATTAGGCCTAATACTCCCTCATCCAAGCCTAAGGCTGCCAGAAAACAACCCGCTCTGAACCAACTATCAATGACCACAGACTCCAGAGATGGAATAAGCAATTCAAGATACTAATACTCCAACTAAACCCAGAGAACAAGCATAATACCCACTTCTAAAAGAACAACTACTACAGAGGGACTAGGCACTGAGAAGAGGCTCGAATTGGAGATGTCGGCATCTGACAAGGTTACCCTCCCAAGTACCCTGCACACCACTCCCATTCCATCCATACTACTACACCCACATCATAATCCCCTAGGCTCGCTATAATCTAAAAGCGGGACAGCTCAAGTACCAAAACAGCGCATAACCATCGAATTATGGCCACTCGAACCGCAAGGGAAACCAAGCTGCCCCTTTCAATCAGTGCACGACCACCAATCTAATCAATGACAATCTGTGAAGGTGTCCCTTTCGATCAGAGCATGACCACCAATCTAGTCGAAGATAACTCCAGTCTCACCACGCTACGCTAAAGAACTAGGCCAGTGAAACAAAGAATCAAGGAATTAATAGAGCTCCACAACAAGTTGCACAGCATTTGAGCCCCAAATTGGGCAATATGTGCGCAGTAACTAAACTGGGCATGAGTCACAGTGTCAAACTACACTACATCTGATGATGATGATGATTGCAGCACCTGAATTGAAACCTCAAATACTAACAGTACACTGGCCTAAAAGTCCAGCAACAAACCCAAATGTGCCCAAAAACTAATTTGGGCATGATAATCACGTTAAGATGATCTGTTCCCTGCAGAAATATAATAGCAGAGTAATGGGTAACTTATAGGAACTAGACCCACACTCATTTAGATGATGATAATGCATGGGCCCATAGCCAGCCACATGCATCTAGTTTCTCGGTACAAATATTATAATGGATATTGCAAACGATATAGCCCCTTGTTTTATAGAACCCAGCCGGTTTTGAAAACCACCAAAACTTCGTTGTCGGAGTTACAACGACAGCCATCCAACCAGATCTATGAAGTAATTCCAGCAATTAATCCAAGCTATAAACTCGGTTTTAACATTAATCCAAAATACCTCAAATAGAAACGAACGTTGAGCTTGCAAAAATTAAGAGAACCACCTAATGGAGCTGATACCAGATCTGAACAAAGTGGCTCCACCACGTTCGGCGGGCCACGACCCTTCGCCGTGTACCACAGCCGAGCAGATCTGTTGAGTAAAATAAACCTTCGCTGGCGGCAATGGATACACGTTTGACATTCAGTGAAGACAGCCGTGGACCATCTTTAGGACTAGATGAAGTATTTGGTTAGGTTCAAAGCTTAGCATATGTCCACCCTCCACCGACAAGTAGCTTTTGAGCCCTCAAATGAGCTCTGATGGCCATATGCATCTGCGTACAATCCGACCCCGGTGATCGCCAGCAACCGTATGTGAAAACTCTTCCACCATACTTCATCAAATGGACTAGAGCATTGGTTGCCTCTCATAGAACAAGATTACCTCTAGCCCGTTATAGAATCGGTCCACGGGGTGGACTGAATCGGTGGAATCGACCCATGGGGAGTGCACTCTCTCTCTAGGGTAGAGAGAGAAGCTCTCAACATAGCTGGCATTGGCCTTTTGCATTAAGTAAGGGCACTGAAACAATTATTTGCAAGGAGAATGCAATGAATTGTCGTCGTCTGTGTCCTGCTAGACTCTACAACTAAAGATGAGTTTATCTTATGATGTTTGGGCACTGCCAAAATCATCAGAATTCTTTTCAAGGGTGTATCCTCATTTGAATCAACTAACACTAAGAGATGTCAAAATAGTCTAAGCTTTTGACTATTCCATTCTCGAAATTTCAACTTTTGGAGTCGGAATAACTTGGTGTAGATGACGTGATACCGAAACCGAGGCGGCATAGGCGACACAGCGTCGCAGCCTAAATGGTGTAAGTGTTTCGCACGATAACCAGGATGGTATAAGTATCACGGCATTCTTTCCGTTGTTCCTTATTTTCAATTTGAAACATCGGTCGGGCATTAGACAAAGACTTAGAAGGTCTTGATTTTCCAAAGTATTGTGATCCAAGGACTTTGAAAATTGACAACATGCACCATCAAGATGCACGACTCTTCATCGGGTCATGGCAGCGACCTAATAAGTATAAGACAGACTCGCAAGAGAGACAACCTAGAAGCCACCCTAAACATACTCCTATGCAAAACGGTATGTATGTACAGTACATGCGCTAGGGAAAGCAGTAACACATAGACAATATATGGGGGTTAAATGCAAATAATCTTACCCTGTGGGTACCTGTCTTAATTTGGAGAGTTCTAGTGCTTTGTATATCCAAAGGCCGGTTTTTGTTTGAGGGGGTTCCTCGGACTAAAGCCAAGATATACCTCCCGCAGTAATGCATATTGTAGAGATACGGTTGAACTGTAGAATGACTTATCATTGCCCAAGGTTGTTGGGCGTTCGAGGACGCCGGGCTCTAGTAAACTGTGTTAGTTACCCAAAACACCTCAACAAGGCTAGTCAACATCGATGCACATGAAGATGCTAAAAGATTGATTAATGAGAGAGAATCGCAACATTTGCAAAATACCTTTTAAAATGTGGCTCATTTTTATTAATCGATACTTGGAGAAAACTACTCAAGCGAACAATCGGAAAAGTCCTAGTCTGGATTGCTTGGATACAAGTATCTTGTTAAATCATCATTCCGTTCTTCAGCAGCGCGAAGCTCACTGTTTTGACAAATTTTTACGGGATTGTTCTCAAGCGTATTAAACTCGAAGTACAGACTAATGAAGGAAGTCCCCGGTAGAGTCGCCATTGCGGGAACACGCCCCGAAAATTGATCATGATAAGCGGGTGCGCCTCCTTTTAAAATGCGACGAAACGCTCAATTCAGAGTCGCCACTTGGGTTTGAAGGTCCGCCACCCAAGGAACCGAACTTGAAACACTTGCTACATTATTTGATTTGAAAAAGACTTGTAGACTGGTCTGTCATCACCTTGATATCAGAGGTTCGGGAGCTAGGTTACGAGAGGGGAAGGGTTTTAAGGCACCCCTCTCGCCCAATCCGGAGATCGGTCTCTACTCGGGCATTTGTAAAACATTTGTGATTCTCTTTCATTTATCATTTTTTAGTTAGTTAGGGCGGGGGAACAGTTTAAGGGGGTTAAAACTGTAACAAATTTGCAGGATGCAATAGATGGCATGCTCACTTATTGAAACAGTTAGTATAGGATGAAAAGAAACTCATGTGGGAGTTTAAACAGACTGGGAGGCTACTGTTTTGGAGTGACATGCGCAAGAAGAAACCAGCATGCACTGATCAAGTCACTGCATGCTAATCTAACCTGCACGCTGTAGACACCCCAATCTGGGCTTCCAGATTAGTTTACTTAAAGTATTTGATTCCCCGATGATGAATTAGATCAAGAACACCCCGGGAATGATAAGTGTTTGAGTTTTGAGTGTTTGCAAGACCCTTGAACCTAATCCTAGCCTAAGCCACTTCAAAAACCAAAAAACCTACTGACGCGAGCTAATTTGAAGCCTGCGCGCATAGATCAACTTGACAGGTTTTGGTCAATGGTCAAAGCTTGACCGTTGACCAACGCGTGAGTAAGTGGTACACGCGCGCCAGGGCGCAATTATCTGCGCTGGGGCACACCATCGCGCGCTGGTCAAACTGCTAGGTGGTGGTCAACATTCAAAGCTTGACCATTGACCATCACGCGCCAGGGCACACCATCGCGCGCCAAACTGACTCCATCGCGCGATGGTCCAAGATGTCCCCATCACCTTTATCAGCTGGGAAGTTTAGCCACCAAGCAAACTTCAGACAACTTCGTGGACTGGCTGAGCTCCTCTCCTTGCACCAACTAAATTTACCACCATCCCTCTCTATATATATACACCCATGGGTCTTCCATAAAAGGGTTCCAAAAATATTCAAAGGGTTACAAAAAGCCTCACACCCCATTTTCATACTTCAACCAAGCAACAAGCTACCTTGTACTTTGCATCTACCACTCAAATAAACACTTCAAATCCTATTTTCAACCTTAAAGCTCAAACATCATTCAAACTCAAAAATCAAAGGTATAGCTTACCTTGGTTCTGCTCTCTGTTTTGATCCCTAAGGGGGGCTGGCAGGGCCAAGACTGGTAATCAATACCAGTCCTGGTCCTAAAGCTGGCAAGGTTTCAAAAATCGTTGTGGTAAGAACCAGCGCGCGATGGACCTAGTCACGCGCGCGACTATACTAGGTCTCGCGCGACGGTCCTCGTGGGGATTGGTGTCTTGTTGCTTTTGTGTTTATTTACATATTTATGTATAGATCACTGTTAAGCATGTTAAAAACCAGTTTACTACTTTCCTTTGTTAGAAATTGCTAGTTTGTAGTTAATTTACATTTCTGCTGTTATGGAGTACCACTGGGATCATTCTGGACCTATCCCAGAACCCAGAAACGTGTAAACCAAACACTGGTTAAAAGGCTCAGACCATCGCACACCAGAACGCGAGCATCACACGCCAGAGTGCATCATCGCGTGAAGGAGTGCCATAGTTGCGCGACAGTCTGCCTCTGACCATCGAGTGGCCTTGCATGGGTAGCTTGGCTTTAGGTCATTATTTTGTCCCTACACTGTTTATGGGGTATTTTGTTAATTTGTAGGGCTTTTTAGCCTTTAAACATTGCTTAGAACTGTATATTATGTTGCCTATAAACTGCTTGGTTTGTCCTGTGTGTGCACTGGTCCTTCCAAAGCCCAGAGGGTTTGAGAATAAGAGTTGTGGGTTTGAGGTCACCGGCGCGCGCGTGTCTTGGAGTTGTGTGCGCAGGAGTAAACAGCATGCAGTGACTTGTTCAGTGTATGATGGTTTCTTCCTGCGCATATCACTCCAAAACAGGGGCTTCCCAGTTTGTTTAAACTCCCACAGCAGTCTGTTCTCATCATATACTAACTGCATTCATGCTATCATTCAAATCCTACAAAACTATTACAGTTTTAATCCCCATTAAACTATTCCCCCGCCCTAATTGGCTAAAAAATTGATTAATCAAACAGAATCGCAAACATTTTCGCAAATGCTTAAGTAGAGACCGATCTCCGGATTGGGTGAGAGGGGTGCCTTAAAACCCTTCCCCTCTCGTAACCTGGCTCCTGAACCAAGATATGGTTATGACGGATTGGTGCCTTCACAATTTTCAAAAATCAAACAGCGCAGTGAGCGTTTCAAGTTCGGTTCCTTGGGTGTCAAACCTTCAAACCCAAGTGGCGACTCTGAATTGAGTGTTCGTCTGCCAAAAGAAGCGCGCTCATCGATCCGCCCTATTTTTTCCGAGCACGCTGCCCACACACGCGCTACACCAAGACACGCGCGCGCCAGTAGGTTCAAAACCACAGCTCTTATTTTCAACCCTCTCGGCTTTGGAATGACCAGTGCACACTCAGGACAAAACCAAATAGTTCATATGGCAGCTAATATACATTATGGATAGTTTGAATGGGCTCAGAGGCCACAAAATGAACAAAACACCCCATAAACAGTTTGGGGATAAAAACAGAGGCCAAGGCCTAGTTTCCCATGCAAAGACCAGTCATTGATCAAGGACGAACCTGTGCGCGCAGGTAGACCATTGCTGCTCGCAGGTTTGAGTCATCAAACCAGTGCTTGGTTCTACATGTTTCTAGGTTCTAGGACATGTCCAGAAAGACCTTAGAGGTATTCCATTGCAGCTGGTAAGAATATTAACTAAAAACTAGTAGTTTTAGCAAAGCAAAGCAGTAAACTGGTTTTTTTTGCATGCTCACAGTGATCTATATATAGAGGAGAGCATAAAATAACAAGACCCCAGGCCCCACGCAAGATTTGCACGCTCAGCCACATAGTGGCGCACGCGTGCTATGGACCAGCACACGCTGGTCCTTGCAACGACGATTTTTGAAACCTTGCTAGCTTTAGGGCCAGGACCTGGTATTGATTTCCAGCCTTGACCCTGCCAGCCCCCCTTAAGAATCAGAACAGAAAGCAGTACAAAGGTGTTATACATTTGGTTTTGGGGTTTGAATGGAATGATTGAGCTTTGAGTTGAGGTTGGATGGTGGTGTTTGATGATTGTTGAGTGTTTGAGGATGAAGAACAAGTGGTGTATTGCTTGAAACTTAGGGTTGCTTGAGCTTTTGGGTGACAAAGTGATCAACCAAATTTGTAACAAAGTGATCAACGTTTTTGTTTGGAGGTGTATGAGGGGTATGTATAGAGGGAGAGGGTGAGATAGAGGAGTTCAATCAGCCAAAAATGGTTGGCCTTACTTCCCTCCAAAGGCTTCTCTCTCATTGGATGAGAGGGAGAGGGAAAGGTGATGGGAAATGTGTGGGAGTGGGGGGACATCCCCCTGTCCGAGAATCACCCCTCAGACGAATAAATAGGGTCAAGTGAGAACCACCAAAAGATCCACCTTGACCAAAAGTTCTTCCAAAAGGTCTATATCCCAAATTGGTACGATAATAACATGTAGAAGCTAGATGATTGTTCTTACCAAAAATTTGACAATTGCTAGGTGAGGAAATAATAAGACCAGAGGAGGAAGAGCCATGCATATTAGGAACAAAAGACATAGTGCTTGGAAAAGTAAAACCTTAGTAACCAAGAGAAAAAAGTTTTGGAGCCCTTAAATTTGTTGTTGTTGTTGTTGTTGTTTATGTTAAACCTTGATCCAATATGGTTTGCAGAGGGAAAAGAGGGAAAGGAGAATTGTGAAGGAAATTGGAAAGGTGCACATGGAGAGGGAATCAGTGGATTGGTAATTAGGACAGAGCTAGATCTTGAAGATACAGGTGTAGAGGTAGGGTTTGAGAGTTGGTGTGGTGTAACAAGAATGGTAGAGGAATCCATTTGATCTTGGTTAACATGAAGCTCTTATGCCATAAGTAAGAAGATAAGGCACTAAAAGTGATGTGTTCTGTTTTAGTACGAATTGTCTGTTTCAATGACATGTAGCCTTTCTTCAAGCCATTTAGAGTATGGAAAATTAGTTCTTCATCATCAATCTGAACACCAGATGTAGCATGTTTCTGAATAATTTCCTTAATAGAATCAAGATAACTCGCCCTGATTCCTGTTTTATTCAAACTATATAATGGTCTTCTAAGATCATGGATGTGAGATCGAGACAAAACATTAAATTTCTCTTCAAGTTTAGTCCATAACTGGAAAGTGTGATCAGATCAACATGTGGCAAGACTGAAGGAATAAGAGTAGCAATAAGGCAAGACAGTAACATACGATCTACTGTGTTCCATTGTGTACATTCAGGATTTGGAGTTTTGGTGCCTGAGCTATGGATATGGGGAAATAATTTGGTAGTGACAACGCGCTTAACAATGCCAGAGCCACAGTTGCTGCATTTCAGCAAATGAGGCAATTCAGTGAAGTTGCTGCCCTACGTGGGATCCCAATGAAAGAGCTGTGGAAGTGAGGCATCTTGAAAATGTGTATCATTGTAGCATTGCTATTGTTGTTCGTTCATTTTGTTGGAACATTTCTCGATTTTTTTGTAGAAATTTCTTGGTTGATTCTTAGCAAGTATATCGAATTGTCTACTTGTTCTTACTCTGAGTGGCTGAATATATGGTTCAAGTTTATAAATTAAAGTATCCTGGATGATTTTTATTGATTCTTCTATAATTCTCTTATGGACTTTCAAAACAATGCACAAGAATTGGAATTGGGAAATTTCTCAATTCTGGTTGGTTTCGGATAGTAATGACTGAACTTGTTTATGCAAGATAAAGCTTTGTTACCTATTTGATTTACAAGGAAAAAGGTGCAAAGAGATGGTTACACTATTTGTGCGATGAAAAGACTTTTGTGTGCAGATCAAATGTGTACAGAACCATTTGATGTATATGGGTCCAAAAAATGAGTGTAGCGGACGGTTTCCAAACACATCTTTGATCGAACATGTGCATGTAGCATTGTTCCTCGCGAAGTAAATTTATTGCAATGACTGAGAAACAATTTGAAACACAAAATTCCACAACCCCAATCTCATGTCATTGTTTCATTTGTCGAAGCAGTGTCTTGTGTTCTCTTTATTGCGCTCCCTTTCGATCCTTACCTACTTTGTGTTTGTATCCACTTCGTGTCTGTCTAATTTGGTATTAGAGCCAAAAATGGTGTTCATTCTAGCTTAAACCCCTTCTGAAAACTTCTTTTCCAAAATTACTTCAAATCTTTTTTAAGAAGAAAAATTGAAGCGTATGCTCTATGGTTGCCTTTTAAGGATCCTCCACATCAGAAACTTCATTAACTATTTTGGTTAAAGAATTTTATATCAGTGGTTAAAAGGACCTTGAGACTTTGGCTTTTAAGCGGTGTGTCTCAGTTTATCTACCCTAGTATATAGAATTTTATTAATCAAAATTGGTTAAAAGATTTTACATTGAAAAGGAAAAAGACTTGTTGTATGAGGAAACGAAGAACCCAGATTATTACCTAAAAAATGAATTACCTGTTTTCTACCCATTCCTCTGCCACCTCATCTCTTGTTCCTTCACGATCTTCCACCAGTAGAAATTCTTCTGCCTCTTCTTCTAATCTTGGTACCTGCATGAATTTGAATATCTTCTTGATGATAATAAGGTTCCTCTTACTGATCTCCCTTTCTTAAACCCCTATATAATGCCTTTGCAAGACCACAAACCTCTGTAAAAAAAGACCGTCACCCAACTCTTCTCTACAAAACGACCAACTTCTGTAAAAGAGTATGTCCAAACCTCTAAGTTTGATCAATGTTTTATAGCAGCTACAGAAGTTAAACAACTTTTACCCTTGGAAATTCCAGTTGATTTGCCTCGCCTTTGGCAACAACAAAGATTTACTCATCTTCACTTTGGAGCAATCAGACTGGCTGTTACTTTCTATGGTAGAAAAGGTTTACCTGTTACTTCTAGACTTGCTCTGGTAGACACCAGATTTATACAGTACCAGCACGCATGGATTGCTATAGTCCAAACCACGTTAAATGCTGGAACTGTGGTCTTTACCTTTTACCCCAATTTCAACATGCCACTAGCAGATCCTCATCTACTAATAGCTCTGAAGGTGCAAGTTCAAATTGGTGGTGCCTCCCAAATTTCTACCACATATGTAGTAACCCTTCACTACCAAATGGCCTATTGCCTTCAAAATCATGCCCTAGACATGTCATTACCTTCCTCCACAGATGAAGCCCTTTTTCTAACTGTCAACGCACCTCATCAAGCTTCCTGTGTCCATGTTCCACGTCAGATTTCCCGTCCTGAGCTTCTCAAGCTTCTCCCAGAGTCATGGGTTACAGCTTATGAGAAAAACCAACAAAAGCCCATCCAGTTCAATCCTCAAATCCAACTTTCATCCCAAAACCTGATGGTACAGTGGAGATTTCATTCTCAAAAGAAGTCTCTGCCTCATCCTCCACCCATCCTGTTATTTTTCCCTCGAAAATTGACATGTTTGTAGATGGTTCTAGACCTGGCCCTCCAATTAAATATTTTCAACCCAATAGCCTCCCAGTCTTCTATTTCAAAAATTTAGAAACAGGTCATTGTTATTTTGATGCCTATGACTGTGATGAGTGTCTAGAAGACAGTCTTCTAGAAGATGTAGAGGACTTTGAAAATCCATGTCCACTATGTTCTCCTTTACCCCCCACTCCTTGTAAATCTCCACCTCCTCCTCAACCTCCATCTGATAATGGTTCTTCGAGTCAACCAAGTGGGTGTTTTATGTTCACCTCATCCTTCTCCTGGACTGAAGCAGATTTTCCTCCTTTAGAGTTTCATAATTCTCAAGAAAGGACAACCCACCATCATAAAATTCTAAACTCCACTACCATTCTCCCTGACGGTGGCACCAAAACAGTGTCAGCAGCGGAAGCAGCAATAAATTGGCAATCGGTTAATTCTCTAGCTCAAAATAAAATTCTTCAGAGAATTGCTAACTCTCAGTAAAATTTGAAAAATATTGTCCATAAGAAGTTGTCATCTTTGGAACTTCTTATCAGAAATTTGCAGCAGAAAATTTAAAATGTTCACCAGAAACTTCTCTAGATGGCATATGCCAACCAAGTATTTTCAGCAGCATTTTACCAAAAAGATGCTGAAATGAAGCATCTAAGGAATCAACTTCAATCTCTCTAAGCTTAGTAGTATTCTCAGGAAAAGAGCCCATTTGACATGTTCACATCTTCCTCTCAACAAAGTTTGTTTGGGTATCCTCAAATGTCTCAACCGTTACCTATAAACCCTACCTCAGAATTTGGTGAGTCAAGCTCCATCTTTGGAAGCTCATCAACTTTTCTTCCTCCACCAAAAAGACCATATCCTCAAAATTTCTTTTCTTAAAGCCCCAGATAAAACTTATTCGACCTCCAACAATTTCGTTTCCACCATCTATATCTACCTCTACTCCAACTATTTCCACTTCTTTTAAACCATCTGATCCAAATTCAAAGTCACCTCAATTAATGGTTCAGTCAGCTTCTAGTCCTTCCAAAAATCCAATCTCCACTCTCGTACATACCTTAGCCACTATACCAGAAACCCCATCTCCTGAACCAACCATTGAGTCTAATTCAGATACTGAATCCACTGATTCTATGCCAATTCCTTATGTTTTCATGATGAATCCAGAACATTCTCCAGAGGAACATGTTGAAGATCCTATTATTGAAGAAGGTCCTGAGTTTGATACACCTCCAGAAATCCCAACCTTTGATTCTTTCTCACATTCCAACATCCATACCCAAGGTTTCTCCTTTGATAACATTCCCCCATCAAAATGGCTGGATAAGCTTTATGAGATTCATGATTGGTGCACTGCTGTTATGCTCTCTCCAAATGCTACACTAAGTATTGTCATTACTAAGTGTACATCAAAATTTATTGGCCGTCTTCGTCAATGGTACTTAGCTCTTGGTGAGTACCGACAACTACAGCTTAAACAGCTGCCAACCCTTAATCAATTCATCTCAGTCCTGCATACTGAGTTTCTTGGAAACCATAACAACACAAAAGAGTTTGTTCGAGAAGAATATCTCAGCATGAAGTGTTGTTCATTCAAAAGAAAAGATTTGGAGACTCATTATGACTGTATATCTCAGAGATTTTATCTTTTCAACGGCATGGATGATGTCAATCTCAAACAAGTCTTTCTCAATTCCCTTCCTGAACCATTGGGAAATGAGACAACAAGGTTACTTCAAACAAAAGGATTGACGCTAAATGCAACATCTCTTGGCGGTATTTACAGTACTCTTTGATTGTCTTGGAAAAACTGTGCAATCATTAGAAATTTCTCAGAACTCTTGAAGAACAGGGAAAACTTCTTGGCAAAACATGTGACCAGCAGACCTATCTATAAAGTGTAAAGACAAGAAGTGCACTTGCCGTCCTTCATACCGGAAGTCCAAACACTTTCAGAAATGGAAGTTTCAGTCTCCTAGCAAGTTTTCAAAATCTGGCAAGTTCTCATGCCAAAAAAATGGAAAATTTTCAAGAAGAAAAAGTTTAGAGGGCAGCGAAAGTCTGATCGCTGCTACATATGCAGAAAGAAGGGGCACTATGCCAAACAGTGTCCAAATAAAGCAGCAAGGGACAAAATGGTGAGCTCTTTGGCTCTCATTGATGATGATCTTGAAGATGCCGATGTTGAATCACTATTTTCCATTGATAATGAAGCAACAGCTGAAGCAGTCCTTGCATTTACCTTTGATGACTCTTCATCAGAATTAGATGATTCTTCTGATGATTTTGACTCATTCCCCTATGAATCCAAACATTTGAGTTCTCAAACAACATGATAGCTCAACCCTTATCCAAGGTTAAAATCTTGCTTGGAAAGTATGAGAAACCTATACAGTTATCGTTTTCTTTGATATTGGTGCAGCAGCCTCCATTCTCAACCCAGCAATCCTCCCTAGGTCCTATTGGCAATCGTGTTTCAGACCATTTACCGCAACCAATGGAGAAACTTTTGTCATCACTCTGATCAGTAAGCCTATTACCATCCAACTTTTCCATAGATACACCATAAAACACCAAGTCTATGGTTCTGATCTCCCAGGAAAAGATTTATTGTTAGGCTTTGATATTCTCCAAAATCTCAGCAAAGTCTCCTAGCTCAAAAAAGGCATGAAATACAAAAACTACCTGTTACCCTGGACTACCCAACCAAATCTCTTTCCCATAGAAAATTTCTCCTCTATCAAAAAAACCATAATTCTAACTTCTTATGTTGAATCTCATTCTCAATTCCTCACCAAATGTTCAAACCCTCTATGGAAAAACCCAGATTTCTTCATTTCTCTTCCCTTTAAGAAAAGTGAAGACATTAATTGTAACGACCCGGATTTTTGACCCAATTTTTTTTATATAAATTTATATTGTTAAATTCCTAATTCAATAATTAATTAGATTAATTAATTAAAATATATTATTATGTATACAATTGATATTATTTGCACTATTGTATAAGATATATATTTAAACTTTAGATATACATGTAATCAAAGATTTATATTCATCTCTTATCTTTCCTATCTAAACTCTAGGTAGAACTCTATTCAAACTAACTCTCCACTTCTCTCTTTCATCCTATACATAAAAGCGTCCAGATACATTCTCACCATGTACATACATGAGTCCACATACATTAGAATTGAAAACCCCCCCAAATGTGGCACTTGTCCCCTATCCTTTTATCATTATCAGTATCCATCTCCTTCACTCTCCTTTCTCATTCCACCACTTCTACACTTATCCTATCACCTTCTTACTATCTTATTCTCTCTCATTATACATACCCACATAAATCCGAAAATTGAATACCAGTATATTATTTTACTCCCAAATTCTATTGTTGAGTCTAGAATAGAGAGAGAGAGAGAGAGAGAGTGAGTGAGTGAGTTGTGGCCGTAGGTGTGTGCACAGCATGAGTTTCGTTGGCACACTGTCGCTGTGGGCCCTATCGGAGTGCCACCGGACGCTGTCTCGAGATTTCAGAACCACCACGGCAATCTACGGACACCGTACAACACTTATCTGGACTTAGAATAGCGTTTGAGGTAGTTTTCCGAAAACCCGAAACCTTAATTTGCATTTTAATGAAATTATTTAGGTTTAAAGTTTATTGAAGATGATGACCTGCTGTTAAATTGTCAATTTATTTTTAGCCCTTTTTATATTAATATTTAGTCCAGTTGTGCTAGAATGATTAGTGTTATACCCTGTAAAAAATTTATGATCGTTTAACAAGTGTTTGATTGCGAAATTACTATTAATGATGTATTGTTGATTTGTATTTGAGTGAACGTTTATGTATTTAATAAATTATTGGAGTAGATAAATGTTTATGAAATATGCACAAGAATATTTTACTAATAAAAATTTATTTAGATTGTAAATAAGAAATATTTTAGATTATATATTAGTTAATCTTTAACTCTAATAAATATTGACTAAAATATCCTCGCATAATTTTGTTGTTATAAAAATATCATATTAATATTTAATATAGTTAGTAAGTACTAAATTTATCAATAAGTATTTTCCAATAACAATTAGTTGTAAAATCTATGAATAATATGTAAGTTAAAGAAAATGTTTAAATAGTAGAAATGTTTTATAAAATTTCTAAACGAGAGAAATAGACTTAATTTTAAGTGTAGTAATTAATTGTTTGACTGAATATTATTTTGTTACTCGCATGATTAATTCTATGACATGATTAATTTTATCGCATGGTTATGTGTTGTTAGTACTTTTAGTTGAAATGTTGAACCGTGTGATATTTTGTTGTGACTGTAGATTGGACAAATAGGTTCCTGGGGTGGTTACGAGTAGTGAATTATGTAGACGATGATAAGTAAATGGAAAATGATAAAAGTGTTGAAAGTGTGAGTACTGTATGGATTGTGAATTGAGCCATGGCGATGGCAAGGGTAACCTATGGGGCCCTGTGTTGAATGGGTTACCTGCGGGGCCTAGTGTTGTGACACTAACGTATGATACGTCATGGGAAGTTTCTCTTCGAGGAAGAGAATGGGTCCCATGAGACGGTTATAGTTAGTGAGACGCTAACGTATGATACGTCATGGGAAGTTCCTCTTCGAGGAAGAGAATGGGTCCCATGAGACGGTTATAGTTAGTGAGACGTTAATGTATGATACGTCATGGAAAGTTTCTCTTTGGAGAAGAGAATGGGTCCCATGAGACGGTTATAGTTAGCGTGGGGTAGTGGATGTCCGACCCTAATGTACGATACGTCATGGGATGACTCGATCCTCCTGTTATGGTCTTAAGTGAGAACATACTCGGTACATAACTTAGGTGCGCTCACCTAGGACCCTGGTGCAGGATAAACAAGAGGAAGGGTGGACCCATGAGACGGTTGTAGTTAGTGGATGTGGGAGGAAAGGATCTCGCGGAGAGAATCCTTAGATTACATGTAAGATTATGGATAGTAAAGAAAAAGACGATGTGTTATTATCTTATAACTTCGGTGTATTATGAATTATTATATTGTTGATCTGCATATTGTGGAATTGGGTTTTAGGATTTCTACTTGGTGAATTATCACTCAGGATACGTTTGTATCCTGGCAAATCGTTTGCTTCGGCGTTTAATTTGCCAGAGTGTGCAGGATTTCACAGTGGAGCAGTTGATACAGGTGGGACCCCCTGGAACGAAGTCTGGGCCAACGTTGCTTGGAATTTGTGTCAAAACTAGAGTAGCTCTGGAGTTGCTTTTGTTAAATAAATGTACATAGATTTTTGTATTATTTTGAAATTGTAATTTTTGTATAAGGATAAATATGGGCCTAATAGTTTGTAAAATTCAGTGTAATTTATGATTAATGCTTTCAAAATCTCTTGAGAATTCGGGGCGTTACATTAATCCCATCAAAGCTACTCATCATGGAATGAACCTAGAACACTACTAGCTTGCTCTCCAATAGCTCCAGCAACTTCAGACAACAGGTTTGATTGGGCCCACAACCTCTCAGTGGGCATGTGAAGCATTTTGTGTAAATAAAAGGACAGAGTAGATAAGAGGAAAGCTTCACCTGGTTATCAATTACTAGCCTCTTAATCATTTTTTGCAGGATAACAAATTTCCTCTTCCTCGGCGAAGTATTCTTTTTACAAACTTGCCTAAAGCTCAAATTTTCTCAAAGTTTGACTTGAAAGCAGGTTTCTGGCAGCTGGGCATCCATCCAGATGATTGTCCCAAAATAGGTTTTTGCATTCCAGATCACCATTTCCAGTGGTCAGTTATGCCTTTTGGATTAAAAATAGTCCTATCTTTGTTTCAAAAGGTCATGATTCGGGTATTTTCTCCCATTATGTCCTCAGCACTAGTCTACATTGATGATATCCTACTTTTTTTCTCCAGATATTGAGTCTCATGCTGTCTTACTACAAACTTTCCATTCCCTAGTCCAAACCTATGGTATCATGCTCTCAGAGAAAAAAATGCTTCTTGCTCAACCAGAAGTTGATTTTTTAGGGATGCATATTTCTAAAGGTCAATATTCCCTCCAGCCTCATATAGCCTCTCAGCTTGACCATTTTCCAGATGAAAATCTTACAGTCAAATAAGTTCAACAGTTTCTTGGGATTGTTAACTATATGGTTGATTTCATTCCTAACCTTGCTCAATACCGTACTCCCCTCTGAGCTCTACTAAAGAAAACCCATCCTCCTTGGTCAGTCCATTGTACCAAAGTTGTCAAATACCTCAAAGCCATTGCCAAAACCCTTCCTCCGTTAACCATACCTTCAGATGGGAAGAGAGTCCTCAGACAGATGCCTCTGATTTATATTAGGGAGCAGTTCTTTTGGAAGAAAATTCAGAACAAAAGCACAAAATTTGTGGATACAAGAGTGGTGCTTTCTCTCCGGCAGAACTTCATTACCACTCTACTTACAAAGAAATTCTGGCAATTAAAAGGAGCATTGAGAAGTTTGAATTTCATCTAATCGGTCATCATTTTCTAATTGAGACTGATATGATGAGTTTTTTCAGCATGCTCAAGTTCAAACAAAAGTACCTTCCAAAGGTACAGTTGTTCAAATGGGCAAATTGGTTTTTCAATTGGAGTTTTGATGCTATTCACATAAAAAGAAAAACAAATGTCCTTTCTGATTTTCTGTCAAGGCTTAAAAAAGAAATAACTAATTTTCAAAAACAAGACCACACTTCTTTGTTCCTGGTTGTTTCCCAATGATTTCCTATTTCCACCTAGTTAATCTTCCTGTCCACCTTCAGTGTCAAATTTTAGAGTTAACCATTCTTTCCAAGTGTGTCCAAATGTGTCAAAACCTTCAACATCTCTGCATTTTCAAGTATGGTCTTGATGAAGGTCCCATAGGAGGTTTACCTTTTCATCCTATCTATCCCTTTGTCACCCAATTTGAAATATACAACTGCAATGTCTTTTATTTTAAAAAAGTGGCCTACCTCCTCTTATGGTATTTGGTAGATGTTTATACCTTAAGTGTCTGTTTTAATAAATCAGCAGTATTGGTTTATCTGGCACATGCGGCGTTCAATTAGGTCCATCCTCCAGAAAATTTCTTTTTGAAATTTCTCTTGCTCTTTGGAAGCATATCCTACTGGCAACAGAAGATCAGACAAATCCCCAATAGTGCAGGCGAAAATCTCAAATTTGCTTTTTGGACCAATCGCAACAACAGATATCTTCCTAATCCAAATGATCTATCACTTGGCGAAAGAAGTATCATACTATATTCCTCTCTGCACATCCAGAGTCTCAGAGAATCCAAATCGACAGTGGGAATTATCTTGTCATGACTCAAACATTGTGTTCACTCAATGGATTGACACCTACAGAAGTTCCCTCATCTCTCCTCCATTATGAATCTGCAAACTGGAAATTCAATGATACTTATTCGGAAAAATGGCGCCAAAATATTCGCTATCTTTTGGAACAGTATTACTTGACTGACAGAAATGAAGACTATTCTGGAAGGACTGATTCAGAGAATTCAGAAGAGTAACAACCCTGTGCTCATGCCAGCTGTTTACTTTGTGTGATGTATCAGTTCTTTATTTGGAGGTGGTGAAAGTAGGATTGACTAGTAATAATATTAACCAATTATGGTTGTACGTAGCAAGTTTGGCATGTAGTAGACTTTAATAGGTGTGAACTTTAGTCAATGTAGTAATAGTAGTGTGGCAGTATAAAGCAGTGAACCAATTATATGTCTATACTGTTTGTATGAGGTAATCAGTGATGCGAGCAATTATGTTTATATCTCCTCCTTACGCCTATAAAAGAAGGGCTCTTTCCCATTGTAAAAAACCAAGCAAGCAAGCAAGTCAGTGTTTGCAATAATATATCCAGTGTCTTGTGTTCTCCTTCGATCCTAACCTATTTCGTGTTTGTACCCATTTCGTGTCTGTCTAATGCTACGCATCGCAAACACTTTCGCCTTGTAATTGTGAAATAAACGTACTTCCAAGTCCTGACTACCTAAAGGGCATATGGCACAGCAATCATAAGTTTCATTCCCAGTATCATTTAAATGAACTTTGTGATCTCAAATAAAAATTACTGCTGAAAACACCATTACAGTTTTTTTTTTGGTTGACAAATGAACATCATTTCATATATTAGAAACGAAATATAGCGAGTTAATCATGATACAAACCAACACCATTACAGTTTTAATGAACCAAAATCATACATACACCAAAACATTCTCAAGCTTGAGAAAAACCCTACAATATGTGTTATCAGCCAAACAGGGCGCCCCCACCCAGGTCCGCCCCTGGCCGGCCCATAAAGCAACCATGCAGCAGCCTCCAAGAATGATAGCATGTTAGCAATTGCTTCAGTCATAGGGAACAAATCGACTGAATAGAATCGATTGCTAAAATATAAAAAATTCAAGCCTTCGAACGTAACAATAATAAAATTTCATTGCTCAATTTCTTTACATATACAACTTGTTCTTTGTTTTCCAATCGTTATTTTCTTTTTCAGATTAATCATCTTTATATTCAAACAACAATCACTATATCACAACTAGCATAACACACAAAAGACATCAAAATTGATCTTCACTTGCACAAAAAGATGATTATACCTCTCCATAAACTTTATCTAAAGCTCAACTCCTCCGAAATATTGCATGCAGTCGTCTCCCTTGGACTGTCACTGGCTGGAGGCGATTCTTTCATACTTCTACTTATCAAGTTGATGGGCTTAATTAGCTCATTGTCATCTTGATGCATGTCCATAGGGCCATCATCACTGGAGGCTGTAGTCGTTTTCTTGCCCGCCGAATCATTAGTTTCTGCAGCCTCTTCATCAAAAAAACCTAGATCGATATAATCAGCAAATCTTCCTTCTGGATAGAAAATGTCATCACTGGCCTTTGCAGAGTGCCTTTCAGACACTGCTGTTCCTCTATCCAATGTATCAATATGCTTGGAGCCAAAGTAACGCCCTCGAGTATTCTTCTGTTCCTTGGAAGTATCTGTCTTCTTTCCCTTGTTTCGTTTTTTTGGATGGTGAAGCTTGCATTTGGACCCTTCAGTACAAATTCCTGTTGCTTCAAAAGTGGGGCAGACATAGCTGTGCTTCTTTCGGCACTGTAAGTTGAGAAATACAAATACATTATCAGTTTATTAGTTTTATATTCAATGAGTTGTGTCCATTCGATTTGGGGAATAGAAGAAGGGAGAGACAGTAGGAATTAATCACTTCATACTAATTTCAAAAACAACATTAACATTCACCAAACACTTTAAGTGCAAATAATTGATATGATTTGAATCAGCCCATCTTTTGAACAAAATCAACAGAAAAAGATGATAGTGCCTCTAACTAAGAACCGTGCCAGATTATTTGAGCAAAATTGACAAATCAACAGATAAAAAATGATCAGCAGCAATAATCCTAAATGATACCTGAATACTAACCTACTATGAGATGCCAATCCTTGGGGGGATGTCCCTTGGAATGTTTATTCCTTTGCTAGGGGGATGTCCCTAGATTTAATGCTCTGATATGTTTTGATTGAGAGCTTGGAACTGTGTGGTGATTTATAATTACGAGTCAAGAACAGCTCAGTCAGGTCCAAGGCATGTATCAGATATCAAGAACAGCTATGTGAGAAGTTGCTATGCGTAGATGGTCTGAGTCCGCTTGGCTGGTCTTATACAGTTGATGTGGTATTGTATCCAAACGCAAAGGTTCATCAGCTCATTCCAATGCATGATTTGACTACTTTTAGTTCTATCACCAACTTGGTTACCCCATCAGGCAGGAGTTCATCTTTGGAAGTCTCAGAGTGTTGAAGTTGTGATTTGTACTCCACTATGCTGTATCCATTATGCCCAGATTTTGTTGTTACAATATTTTGTGCTGTTTCCACATAACACTTGGTTATCTTGTCGATGTTTTCCTTCCCTCTTAATAGATGGATTGAAAACATCGTGTTTCACTTAGTTATATGTAGCTACTTGGCGCAGGCAAAATTTATCTTATTTTCTTTCCTTTTTTATTTTCTTTTCCTCCAGGGGTATGCCCTTTGTAAGCTGTATATTCGGTTAGCCTCTTTCTAATTTCAAGCTGATTTACCCAAAAAAAAAAACCTACTATGAGAACATAAAAGAAAAGTCCAATTCATAGTTTCCACTCCCATGAAATTCCCTGTCCCACTGCCCCTATGCTCTCACTTCGAATACATTCAGAGCTATTCTTTAGGGGATAATTTTGGATAATGGATGATCTTATACTAGACTTTTCAACTAGGGTCAAACACCATGGGAGATTGTCAAAACGAAAAACTTGTACCATTGATTCGGGAAGGAGGGAGCATTTATGGCATCTGACAACTACATTATAGAAATACCTCATTTCCATCAGCACAATAGCCCCTGAGAAAACCTTCACAAATAGAAGCATTTGGATTCACGTTGACATGTCTATAAGGGCAACTCTCGTTGGTGCATAAACCTGCCAGAAAATGAGTCAGATATGTGTGTTTTGGGCAACCTGAATGGAATTCAAGTAAATATGCTAGCAAATCCACCTTGAAGAAAATAAGAACAATCCTGCATTCTTTCAGGAATGGCCTGCATTTCAGAAAAGACAATAAAGGTAAAACCAAAACGACAGGATATAATCCATTCAATCAACCATCTTGAATCTATCAGAAAAGTGATACACCTTATGGGTCAATTTGCAGTTGATATCCAAACATGAACCCTTCAAAAATTTTGTGCAAACCGCGATTTTAGAGCGATCGTGAGTATAAGGACATTTTCCATCGTCCTTGTTACATTTTCCAAACCGCGTGAAGAACTGACAGTATTTCCTCTTTCTAGCCAACCGCAGTCTGGCATTATGTAAACTCCATCGTACTTTCTCACTTGCCAATATTCGCGTTCGTTTTCTCGGATCTCGAATTAACTGGTTACCATTGCCAATTCGTACATACCTGCCAGTAGCAAAATACATTTATATTCAACGAATTCGATATTGTCCACATTAGAAGCAAGAGTTTAAAGTTCTCTACTTGCTACTCTTTTTTTTCCCCTACTAGATCATCATATTCAATGCACAATGTTCAGGATCAATTATAGCAGTATTTTGTGCATTTGGAGTAGACCATAAACATAACTCAACATACTCGTCATTGCCAATCAGTAACCTCTTTGGAACAGCAGATTTCTTTGCACCAGGTTGGAGAGCAGCTGAGTTTGACAACTCCTCGTCTACACAGCACATGGAAGTACTAATAAGCAAATTCTAGATAAAAGAACGAGAAAAATACTCATATCTAAATATGTCCAGATATCATTCAGGAAAAAATATAAAAGTGAACATCGAGGTCAACAACTACAATAGACAAATAGTCGTTTGAAGGAGTTCGCTTAATGAACTACAATGTGGCAATTCCAATGAATATTTCAATCAATTCTCTACAATTTTTGATTTATCATTAAAAAAAGCCAGCCTAAGCTGAACAAAACAAGAAGTTGCTCTGCAATACATGTTTGCTACTGTGCGAATACTCTTCTTGCTAGCTTCTTTTTCTCTATTCTCGCTCCTTTGCAGTTTGCATATATGTAACTCTACAGAATAATTTTCTTGCTTTGTGCGAATCAGAAATGAATATGGTAAACATTACAGCATAATTTTATAGTTGGTGTTTTGAAGATGAAAAGAAGATTTTTTATTTTTTTTTGGACCAAACATAAACTCGATATATAAAAAATAAAAAGGACACTAAAGGTCCAAAATACAAAAAAACAACAAAAATACAGAAAACAAAAACAAAAAAGTCGCCTGGAACCAAAACGCTAGAGCTGGACCTATCGATCACACTCGTGAGGGTGGATGGAGTGGCCAAGTGGAGAGGCCAAGTAAGGGTAGAGCAACTCTCAAGATAGACCCGCCGCACCAACTTGAGCTCATTCCCGCCATAGGCTGAAGGCCGAAGCTGCTGGTTGACGTCGCTGCTGAGCTGGTTCCAAAGACCCAGATCTCAAACCCTAGATCTGGCTCCTAAGTCCAAAATGATGGGGAGAATGGGAGATCTCAACTTTCTAAGAACTGATTTTTTTGAAGCGGACCCTTGAATGGTTTTTATCAAAGATGGAAAATTGCGAAGGAAGAGGAGCTGTGTGCAAACAACCTTTCCAAAGCATCCAATAAAGAAACGGAAAATAAGAAACTGGCAAATGTGGTGGCAAAGAAGTGTGGTGGTAGGGGGCATTCAAGTGGTGGCTGATTTTGGAAGGATAGGAAGAGGTGGCTGGTCAGGTTTTTGAACAACGGTTAAAAGAAGAAGATGAAGCCAAGGATTAAAAACACTTCTTGCATCATTTTGCTCATTAATGAGATTCCCCATTCTATTAAATGTCTCACAAAAGGCGTTAAATATCGTGGCAAAATGACTAGAGTGCCCTCAAAGTAAAGACCAAAAACCAGGTGTGTAATTCGGACCTCGTAGTTTTCTCATGTGCAACTAAGATTTTTTTGGAAGGGCAAGTAAGATTTTGTTTGAGCGTTCCTTTTTCTTTTCATTTTTACTTTTCTCAATTGGGCTGATTCTGTTTTTGGTGAATCTTTTATATATTTTAATCATTTTGATGTAGTCTCTTGTATTTTTCTTAGAGCTCAAGAATTGAAAAAGTTAAAGACAACAAAAACATATTGGATGCAAAACACATTAAAGAGAGAAGCACAGTGATTTATTTTTTGATTACTTTTCTAAATTTCGTCTTTTGTGAATGATTGTTTTGAATCAAAAATTAGTGTTCTAAAAATCAAAATTAATCGGCAATTAATTGCTGGCGGGGTCTATTCTACTAGATTTGACTAATTGCTATGAGCTGATTAATCGCCAATTATTAATTGGTATGCGCCGACTAATTGTTGATTACTAGACCTCAAAGCTCGAAGGTGGCTGATTGCCCGACTAGCGCCTAGCGACTTTTAGAACATTGTTAAATTTATGGGGTTTATTGATTTTAGCCGACCCCAAGTGATTGGGACATAAGACTCGGTTTGGTTTGGTTATGAGGTTTATTGATTCGTTTTGGTGAGAAAGAAAAGTTAAAAATTACCACTAAGAACTTTTAAAAGTTCACTAAGGGTAAATATAATTTAAAAAAAAAACTGTTTGGTTTGAATTATAGCCCACGAGCATTACCACAATCACACACTTCACATCTCAATTTGGTCTTACAAAAAGAAAATTTTCGAGGATGATTGGACAAGGGGTTCTTGTAGTGCACTAACGCACTACGGAGTGTAGTGCATCTTGGTACGCTCCATTGAGATCTTTTCATTTTTTTAATTCACTGAGGGTGCGTTTTCAACAAACTAAATAGACCGCCCATGTTTTAACAAATTTCTAGGCAAGTCATTCTCCACAGCCCATGTTTTAACGAATTTCTAGGCAAGTCATTCTCCTCACATACATCAACTAAAATATCATTATTTTGCAAAGCAACTAAAATATCATTTAATGGAAACAACTTGACTATTGCCGTTAGCCTATAGTCCATTTAGTTCAGCGGAAATGCACCCTGAACACTATAGTTGTGTAACAAATTAAGTTATATGGGTATTCGTAACCTTGCAATCAAGATAAATTT
Organism: Rhododendron ovatum; assembly: GCA_019656835.1. Lineage (NCBI taxonomy): Eukaryota > Viridiplantae > Streptophyta > Magnoliopsida > Ericales > Ericaceae > Rhododendron > Rhododendron ovatum. Next base: position 26,086,721 of record CM033795.1, on the reverse strand, counting down.
TTCTTATAGTTTGTTTTTTATATTACACTTTCCGTTTATTTCTGTATAATGAATATTTTCCGATAATGCCATCAGATTTCCGCAACGACTGAGTTTGGATTCGGAGCAGTATTTGACGCATACCTTATTCTAATAGAACACAGTTGGGAATTCCAATCTTAAAATCGGAATTGTCCACCAGTGGGAAAAGTACGGGAAAAGTACAAAAAAAATTAAAAAATGCTTGCAGGGGTTGATCTGTTCAGGTCTCCATGGATTGATTATTATGGAGCCTAATGTAGTAACAATATTAGGAGAAAGCAAGGTGTAACATATAAATGTTACATGTTTTTTTTAGTGTATGTTTTGCAAAGGAGCATACCATGGAAGTATATATGGTACAAATAGCACGCATTTTTTCCATGCCTGGTACGCATGTTTGTGTGTACGAATAGAGGTGTAGGGTAACCAAAAATAGTTACATATCTTTTAGGTTAGTTAGTAGCTACACATATCTTTTTGATATATTAGTTATACATTTATTGGGCCGAGCAACAAAAAACTTGCACATTTTTTTGGTGTTGTTTACACATTATTTTATAAATTATAACCAAAATTCTTGTCACCAAAATTAAATGGGATGTGTACCATAGGCTTCTCCTTTGATATTAGTATGTGGCTATTTGTGTATCTGACATTTAAGTCTAGATATGTATGAGTTGTGATACGATTATACGAACATAAATTAGCGAGAGTTTGTGTGGTTGGTGATGGCTGTTATTTGGTATTGATGAGACATTAATGAAGTCATGTGGTGGGTAATTTGGACATACTAAATTTCCTGAGGTCACATGATTCCATCGAAGCCATTTCATGGCAGTACCACAGAAGGGGGAGTTTGTCAATCGTCAGATAAAGTAAGGGAGCTCAGTGTCATTTCAGAAACCTCAGATTCTGTGGAGTTTGTCAATTGTCAGATAAAGTAAGGGAGCTCAGTGTCATTTCAGAAACCTCAGAGCAGGTCTCTGTATTAGTCAGAAACATCAGGGAGGTCAGTGAAATTAACCCTAAAAACGGTAGATACTTAAGCTGTGTTAGTTCTATCATACCCTAGGGGCATAACATCCAAAGGAGGACAAGAAAGAACATAGATATAACTCAAGCCCAACGAAATGAATTAGTAGGGCACCTGAAATCCTCTGAAGTGTCCGTCTTGTCGGATCCATTTTGTATCGGACGGAACCAACACGAAATATACGCTCTCCTGTGACGTATTTAGATACTTTAGAAAGTTAAAGCATTACAGCAATATCAAGAATAATTCTTCAATATTCTTGTCAAAAAACACACGGCCAGAAGGTTTTAGAAAGTTAAAGCATTACAGCAATATCAAGAATAATTCTTCAATATTCTTGTCAAAAAACACACGGCCAGAAGGTTTTAGAAAGTTAAAGCATTACAGCAATATCAAGAATAATTCTTCAATATTCTTGTCAAAAAACACACGGCCAGAAGGTTCTATCAGATGCAAACATATAGACTTCACGATAGCAAACTGTTTGATATTGCTTAATTTGTGAACTTTCTAGTTCAATACTCACTGGAGCATCCTTGTGAACCACACGTAGAGAAGGGAGCATTCAATCCACAATTGATGATAGCAGTCGTTCTATCACATTTTGTTTTGACAAGTATTCATTCTCTCACAAAGTTCAGTTCAAGTAACACTGGGGAAAAAAATGGATCTGCCACTCCAGGACTATTTAATGGCCATACCTGGGCATAGCTCTATACTATGAACCAACTTACGGGAAGAACGGTTTCTATTTTTTGCTCCAGTTGTAACAGCACCAGCACCATCCTGTTCTCTTTTCTTCTTTTCTACTGCAACCACAGCTAGTGTAGCTTCCTAAAAAAAACACAGAAGTCAATACCAATTAAGTAGATTGAAAACAGTTCCCTTCCAGCAGGAACCAACTATCAGTTAAAATTCGAAGTAGTTAAAAAAGGAAATTCCAGGCTAATAGTGCCACACTAACCTCATTTGCCTTTTTTAACTTCCTCTCGATGGATTTTGACCACTTCAAACTAGCCCCACCAACGCTTAATACCTTGGATTTTCGCAAAGAAAATCCCTGGGTAGACCTTGTGTAAATAGTCTCCCTTTTTCTCGAAAGCAGCAATTTCCGACTGAACAAATACAATCATCCATTATTTTCTTGGGTCTAACATGTGGAGTTGACGTAAAGTATGGAGCCAACAGAATAATGACAGAAACAGAACTAAATGCTACCATACCTGATTGTAGATAAGGAAGTATTAGGAGTGGACGCTGATGCATGCATTAAACTTCTCCGGTAAGTTGCTCTTTTCCACGGAAAAAGGTGTGGCCAAACCTGATGTATCAATGTATTGTCTTTCTTTAATGACTGTGCACCACGTAGTGTCCACACCAATGAGGATTTTGAAGGTTTATATGTCTTTCCCAAACCTGTAAAATGTTGACCTGCCTAAGTCTTGCCTACCTATTGATCATGTCATATGGAACTGTACAATTATTCTCAGAACAACACACTATAATCCTCAGATGCAATATGTAAACATCGTGAACTTAAGAGATGTTTTAGCCATAGATATTCAATAGTCGCAATTGATTAGAAGGCATGACTCAGTTGTACTGATAGTGAACAATAGAACCCGCTAAAAGGTAAGTCATCTTGGAAGCTTACTATTTGCCAAAGTACCTTTAAGGCTTTAAATATAAGAAGAACAGCAATTAAAGAGATGTTAAGATCCCCAGGTTTCAAACAGATCAAATAACACATACAGCATGACTGAACAAACACACACATTGAAAAACTAGCTAAATTAAAATCCAGCATTAATTATTCAATTACCATAATCTCTCTTTTTTTTTTAAAAAAAATTGCCAATCTCAAATCCCTGGAGTGGGACAACCAAGAAACATGATTTCCCACCATGTGTGACCAACAATGCTGATAAATGAGACCAGTGCTTCAACATACGTCAAATCAACAGCAGACAGCAGTTGGTCAGAATTAAGCAATAGTCAACTGCACAACATAAACCTTGGTGTTTTTGTGTCCTCATCTCAATTGACCAGGAAACAGGCAAATACTGACAACTAACTAGGATGGAGCCTCTAAGGCATTTGTATTAGATATTCAATGAAGACAGCACACAAAAATCATGTCCGTATTGCATGACGCATCTATAATTTACTCACATAGAAAAGACCAAATTAATGAATCACTTCGTCAATGCAAGCCTGCTTCTATGCTAGGAACCAAAAGAATAAGCAACACTTGATGAACTAGTTCCGAAATAGTACCTTTACCAGACCGCCCTCCACTAGAACTGCTTTGAATAACTGGTAGAGCCTTTTTCCCCTCTAAGATTAACATATCATCAGGCAAGCCCACTTTTTGAGTGATTTTGAATGACTTTCTGATGATCTGGTTTTTTTTCCTTTTATAGTAACCACTGGAGGATGGGGCTTCAGTCTTGTCAACATTCTGATGAGACACATCACTAGAACCTGAAGCTGCAACCAACTGATTTGATTTTCTCTTTACATACAATATCTTCTTCAATTCCCTAGACACTGAGTTTATATCATCTTGCACACTCTGGCTTACAGAGTTGTTGATTTGACCATTTTGATATTCACTAGTACCTGTAGAATTTGGAGCATCATGGTAAACCTTTGACACGTCCGCATTTACTTTTCGTGTTAATGGATCTGAGTCAGTTTCAGAGCAACCATCTGCCAATGGTGAAGAGATCATGCAATTTGATAAATTGGTGCTGCAGGGTAATGGTGGTGTTTTGGACCTTTCAAGAGTAGCGTCCAGTCCTGTCTTTTCCTTTATTTCATTTACAATCGGAGGGTACAACCGATAGACAGATGAAGTCAAACCATGAGAGACAGTAGGAGCAGCAAATGGAGAAGGTTTTCTCACAAGACTGTTACCTTTACGAATGTAAGCAGCAGTTTGATCCTTTCCGATGTTTGAAGCCTGCTGCCCTTGTGGAGGAAAAGGGTTTGGATATGAGCTTTTCCCCAGATGAGACGAAGCAGAGGGATTCGTAGATCGATGCCACGTTCTTGGTTTTGTTCTGTGGCTTGACGGGGCCATTTTCTTTAACAAATGACCAGGAAAAATGCTAGGGGCTACTGAAGCCAATTGGTTCTTTCTCGTGTTATTCATAGAATTCAAACCATGAGTTGTTTCTCTAGCATCCTGAGGCCCCACCTCAGTGTTTTTTGAGGAAATACTTCCCACTGCATGACCTGGTTTCTTGTCGGTTGTGGTATTCTGCACAGATGTATTCAACAAGTTTGACGACAAAAGATCTTCAAGGACAAGCTTTTCATCTTGTTTTCTTTCATGCACGTAACCCTTGTCATTCAGTACTTGACCAAGTGTTATTTCAGTATTGACAATCTTTGATGCAGTGGCAGTGGACGGTGTTCCTTTAGCGTCCATGTTGAATAGTTTATCAGGTGCAGACTCCATGACTGAATCTTGCAAATCGGAAGTGGTGACACTGTCATCATGTTCATATAAAGACAGAGTGTTTGAGACAGAGGGCAAGCCATTCTTAACAAACAAATCAGCGTCACATTCCACATCTTTAAAAGGCAGGCTCTGATCTCTGTCTAGAGTTCGAATTTCTACCGGACTTCTCTGCTGAACAATCTCTGTTCGAAGCACTCCAGGCTCCTCCACAGACCTACCCTTACCTCCTTTTTCCTTACCAAAAGCATTCTCTATGGTCATAACCAGATCACTTTTTTCGTTCTGCTCAAGTTCTGAAACATTATTACAACGGCCCCCTCCCACAAAGGCTACAGCCTCAAATGAGGCTCCTGCCTTAGAATTTTCAAGCAACACAGGGCAAGACTCTGAACAAGATGGAAATCTAGAACCCTCTTGGTGAATGTTACACACCATGTCTCTAAGTGAAGGCAGTTTCACACTCGAAGTGAAGGTACCAGCATTAGAGCTCTCCTCCTGGGTCTCAGACAGCATTGGCAAAGGTGAAACTGGTGCAGAGATTTTCCTCTTCTTTGTATACTTGGAAGAAGTTGTATATTGGCTAATCCTGATACTTCCTTCTCCTGAAACATCATTGTCAACTGAACCTTTAATTGGACTGTAACCACGCACAATCCCGTCCTTGTCTGTACAGCTTTGAGAGCCAGCACTAAAGTTCCCAGCACCCAGCAGATCCTCTTCTGCAAAATTAAGATCCATGGCAGCAAAACTCAAAGTTGTACCTACAGGATTCTCAGGCATGTCACATGAGCTTGGACTTGGCAAACGGTGACTGCTATCTTTCCTCTTATTAGATGTACACCCCTTCTCAAAACCAGCATGTAGATCACCTCCCACTAGCATCGTGGCTTTTGGAGCTCCTTCCAAGGCAACATTCTCATGCAATACAGTGGCACTATCGGGATCTGACTCCTTGCTAGTACCATCAAGGTAACCATTCCCAGAAAAGGAAAACTTGCTTTGAGAATTTCTCGAACCATTGTCAGAACCTGAGGTGGTAGTTGCAGAATCATTGGAGCTATATCCATCAGAGACACCCTCCTGGATACTGGTTTCCTCTAAACCCACAATAGCCTTGCTTTCAACTAAAGGAACAGCCCTAGGAAATCCTACCACATCAACACTTCCTGCCATTACAGTAGCCTCATTAAACATGGAATCAGTGCCCACAGCATCATTGTCTGAAACAGTAATTTTCAGTTGCCCTCTAAGAAGCCCATTGTCGGAACTCAAATCATTATGTACATTAATAACAGTGGTGAGTAAATTGACAGGAACCCCATCACTTCTGATTTCCTCTGGACTAGAAATATTGTTAGCCTCTAACTGTCCTTTTAAGAAACCATTCTGAAGAAATACAGGAGGTTCAATCTTGTGGCTAAAATCACCCACCTGACCACTACCAGTAAAATCACTTCCATTTTGTAATTCAGCTGGACCCCTGGCATAATATGAAATGGTCTGCAAATCAATTGATGTATCTGCTATGACAGTACCCTCGTCAACATTGATTTTTAAAGGATTTGAAGAACCAAAAGGACGGGTAGAGCTTTTTCTTGTTGTCTTACTATTCTGGACATGAGATCCACCAGAATCAACTTCACTTCCATCTTTATCTGAAACTATAGACCCCGCAGTATAATTCTCTATAATATGATCCAGGAACGCAGTTACTTCATTTGGAGAAGGTTTCATATCAACATTGTGCACCAAAACCATACCAGCTGATGCACTTTGCTCTCTTGAATGCATACTTTCTTCACCAACCTGTGAGGCTGTGGGTGGACCACTAAGGGATCTATTCTCTTTGACGAGATCAACATTTTTGTCCATCGCCAGTGACCTTAATACATATGAGTTGACTTCCTTCTTCTTAACCCCAAGTGAAGATGTCCCAACTGAGCCAATAGTATCGACACCCTTATCTGAAAAAGGCTCTTTCATATTGTTTCTTCCAGGTAACTCCAATGTGTGGTGCGAAGAAGGTTGTGAAAAAATATCACACACATCTCGACCACCAGGATCCTTAATATTCCCTCCTGACTGCTTTGATTTCTTGTAAGAAATAGCGGGACAATCAAAACCATTTGTGGAGCTGTTCGATTTGCATAGTGGTGAATTTGAATGGTCTAACTCTGGCCCCGGGAGTTTCCTATTAGATTCGACTCCACAACTTGGAGAGGCCACAATAGCCTTGGCTACCAATGCATTAGATTTGAACGACACATCAAGCTCCACTGGGCTTCCCTCTCCATCTGGCTCCACTTTGGTATCGGTATGAACAACGGGACCTCTACTTCTAAAGGTACTGGGGCCTGAATCATTAGAGCAAAGTGTAGGAAATTTTTGTTCACCATTTCTATTACGCTTAGTAGACTTACGAAATTGAATCCTGCGTAAGACACTCGTCCTCTCTATTTCCTTTCTGCGACTTTGACGAAATTCTTGGTTACCTTCTCTACTACCCCTAAATTTACCAGAATCATAAACATAAGGCACCCTTCTGGAGAACCCAATTTGGAGCCCACTGGAATTATCAAAAGCTTTGTTCTCACCATCCATGGGACAAGCAGCAGATGAACTTCTGGAAGGCGGCCGAGCATGACCAACCCATCGCCTATTTTCGTCACTACCATTACTCCTAATCCTATCATTGTCCATCGCGAAACCACGAAAAGACTGATAACTTCCCACAGTTGACCCATAATCTCTCGATTTTTTATTAGGGCTACAAAAATGTGAATCACCAAATGCAAAGTTCCTAGAAGATCCGCTAGAATGAGGTTCGTAAAGATGGTAACGGCGGATACGACAACTAGTATCAACATCATTGGTATTATTCCTTAAGAATTCTTCATCATAATGATCAGGTTTAAATCCAACGTCGTCAATGAAATCATCTCTAAACTTAAGACTAGAATCTGGAACATGACTAGTAGGGTTATCAAATTGGATAAGATTATGGGGCGGAACCCTAGGCGGGTCCATCCAGGAGGAGTCAGAGCGGGAAATTGAGAAGGAATTGTCAAATTTTTTATCGAAAATCTTAGGCGGCGGCGGGTGGAGGAGGTGGTGGTGGTGGTGGGAGGGGGGGATTCTAAGATGGTCCTCAATCGGGCGGGGATGATTGGGGAAAGGGAAGTGCGATTGGTGGTTATTATAAGGCGGCGGAGGTAGTGGTGGGGGAGGGGGAAGTAGATGGGGGTAGAAATTGATGTCTTCGGAGTGGTTTGGTGGAGGACGGTGGTGGGGAAGAGGGACATACCTGGGAGGGTGGTCGAGGAAAGGCGGTGGCTGCTCCATCGTCTGCGTCAAGAGGCGCTTTGCTTTCCAGGCTCCAAAACTGTCCCACTATATTTTACGTCTCCCATGCTTGGCTTGGTGAACATGAGCTAAAATATGGCGGCCGCCATTCGCAATCCAGTATTTTCTTCGTACAATCCGTTAAAAAATTTTCAATTAATTGCAAAATACAACTCCAATGTGAAATGACCTAATTGCCCTTATAAATTTCCACACATAACCTAACCAGCTAAAACCCTTCACAAAATTTCTCCCCAGGGCCCAGACAACTCAATAAGGTGGTGTTCCATTTTTTAAAAAAATACTTTATTTTCAAACGAAGATAATTTCAAACTCAAATATAATGAAAAATATTTTTTTAATTTTTTTTGCACTGTTTAAAAGATCTTAATGAGATCTATTAAATAAAATCCATATTGGTAGGAAAATTATTTGCGTAAACACATTATTTTTGAGCTTGAAATTACTTTCTTTTTCTAAAAGCTTTTTTTCCAAGAATCCGAAACACCCCCTAACTCATCTCATTCCTCCCTTTCCAAACCGTGAACATTCTGTTTTTTTTTTTCCCACAACGATAACTGTAACGCCCCGAATTTTAGGTACGTTAAATAAACAGTTTTATTGAAAATCTCAAAATAGAGTCTGGCTTTTATTACAACAAACTCCCACAAGAGTTCAATATTTACACAAATGAAGGGGATTCTAGGGTTCCTAACTACAGCTCCTCTTACTCCTTTATCTGAGCCAGCTCCTTAGCTCCAAAAGCCTCCAGAGTGTACTGTTCATCTTGATCATCTACAAGGTCTGACACATTATACCGGCGTCGCCACCAATATAATATGTCAAGGTCACCAAAAAGCAACACCGTGAGCTACAACGCTCAATAGGATAAACCTTACCCACCAACCTTAACTTACGACAATAGGTTATAATAACACATCAATTTCCACATGATACGTATATGCATAGCTACAAAAGACAATATTCAAACACATCCGCAATCGTTAATCAACTATCGTTAGTGTCCAAGATTCTCTTTGTTTCTCCTACGCGACTCATCGTAGACCGAGTCAACATTTTCATATACAAATCAACATTTTCCAAAATTATTTGTTTAACTCACACAAATTTGCATTGGCTCCGTACCGTGGATAACCAAGCTACACACCTAACCTTTTAAAATCATATGCATTGGTTCCGTACCGCGGATAACCAAGCTACACACCCAACCTTTTAAAATCATTTGCATTGGCTCCGTACCGCGGATAACCAAACTATACACCCAACCTCGGTTCCGCCGCGCCGGGTTCCCGAGTATCCTCACAATGGTTCCGCTGCGCCGGGTTCCCATTGGCTCCGTATCGCGGATAACCAAATACACACCCAACCTTTTAAAATCATTTGCATTGGCTCCGTACCGCGGATAACCAAGCTACACACCCAACCTCGGTTCCGCCGCGCCGGGTTCCCGAGTATCCTCACAATGGTTCCGCCGCGCTGGGTTCCCATTGGCACACAATTGCATTGGCTCCGTACTGTGGATAACCAAGCACACACCTAACCTCGGTTCCGCCGCGCCGGTCTCCCGAGTATCCTCACAATGGTTCCGCCGCGCCGGATTTCCATTGGCACACACACAACCTCACAATGGTTCCGTTTTTCCCGGATCCCATTGGAACACACACACACCTCACATAATGGGCAAGTCCGGCCACATTGCGGATTTCAAAACTTTTCAATCTTTTCAAATATTTCTTTTACACACGCACACACACAACTCACATAATGCCACCCAAAACCGGTCATTTTGTACTTTCAAAATATTTCCTTCCTCGAAAAATATTTTCTTTTATTAACCACACCCTAGGTGTCACGTTTCTACTTTCTCGGTTCTCGTGTCTCGTTACATGCATAGACTCCGCGGTAAGCATGAAACATACTAACAAGATCATCCAATTCTATACTACGTATCATGCTAAATCATCACTTATAGCATAACGTCATATGTACGGACGCCTTTGGAGTGTATCACTTATGCTTTATTCAAAGCACAACGCCACATGTACGGACGTCTTTGGAGTGAAATCACTTATGCTTTATCACACCACAAGTAATACAAGCAATTCATATATGCATGCTTATAATCATCAAAATACAAATACTTCTAAATAAACGATAAGTTCTATCCTAGCAATTCAAAACAACAACGTTATACTTGAGTAAGTAAGTAAATAGGAAGTAAGTAAAGGTTTCCTTACTTTATACTTGGGGTGGACGGTAAGGAGATTCTACATATACGTAGAGATAGGGGACAAGGAATCCTACCTTACTTCTTGGCGGTAGTCGGCTACGGAAAGTTAGTCGGCGGTCGGACGGAGTAACTTCCTACGGTATGCCTTCGGGAGCTTCGAAAGAGAATGGTTTCTATCGAAACTTCTTCTTGACTAACACTACTCTACTTTATGGATCGAAGGGTGGTCGAGTGGCGGTTTAGTGGCGGCTTAGATTGAGTTTCTTGAAGAACTCAAGAACAACTCAAGAACAAAGGAAAAACAAAGAAAGAACAAGATTTTTCTAGAGAGAGAAGTTGCTAGGTGAAGGTGTGAGTTGAATGGCAAACATGGGGTGCTATTTTTAGGCAAAACCTTGGCTCCCTCTCCCTCTCTAATGGCCGGCCCTCTCTCTCTCTAAATCCTCCATGGATTTGCTCCATTAAGTCATCAAATCAACCTTTCAACCAAGTCATAGCCCTTTCTCCAATCTTAGGCCAAATCTTAGGTGTAAGGCTATGAAACCAACTAAAATCTTTAGCCTTTCTAGGTAATTATAACCTAGGTCTAGCTTGTAGTCAAAATCTTAGGCTAATAAAAGCTAGGTTTGTGTCATAATGGCCCATCATAGGTTGTCTTTAGGCAAAATAGACTTAGGCCTAATAAGGTAGCTTGCAAGGCTAGATTAGTCCTTGGATTGGACTATGGGAGATTTGTTGGAAGGAAAGGAGACAAGGGGTACAAGATTTTATGCTAAACAATAATAGAAGTACAATGGGAGAGTTAAGTTTGGTTAGGAGAAAGATTCACCTAAGGATTAGAAGGATGAAGAAGATCTTGGTGAGTACATCCCAATCTTTCTTCTTTCTTCTCTCTCTCTCTCTCTCCCTCCCTCTCTCTCTCTCTCTCTCTATCTCTCGGGTCTCTCTCTCTCTCTCTCCCTCTCTCTCTCCTAGTACTACATATATATAAGAAAAGTACAAAGTACAAGATTTACAAAATCAAATACCCAATAAAGAAATTCAATAAGGCACATGATTGATTAAATAAATAAACAAGTGTACAAATGTACTCTAGAAAGATTAACTCTCCAATAAATTAATCCAAATGGGTACAAAATCCCAAGATAAAATAATAGAAGGGTACCTTTGGAAAACTTAGGTCTTAAAGGCTACTAAGTACTTTAATAATAAAATATATGCACTTCATCCCATGGGTAATTAGAAAAAAATGACTAGTTTAATAAGCCCATGTACTTGGTTGAAAGACCAAACTATTATCCAATGGATAATAAATACCCTAACTTTTATTATCCAATGGACAATAATAACTAGGGAACTTTTTATAAAAAAAATTCAAAAAGTACTTTAAAGTAATTATAAAAGTCTATTCAAGTACTTTGCTCAAATCTTTCATTAAACCCTTTTAATATAAAGAATTGGGTTTCTATTATCCAATGGATAATAGTTCCCCTAACTTTTATTGTCCAAAGGACAAAGAATAAAACCAAATTAATAAAAAGAAATAAATAAGTAATTTCTAGGGTTGAAAAGGTTGACTAGTCAAATCAACTTTATTAGAAGATTTCCTAGTCACATCGGTACTTTATTTGGTCAAAAGACTCTATTATCCAAGGGTCACTAACTTCCCTAATGGTTATTACCCAATAGATAATAAGTTTTCTTGCGGTTAATAACCAATGGATAAAAGGAGTAAAGTACTTTTATCTTTAAAATAAGATTTTGAAAAGACTACATGTACTTTTATAAATAAAAGTTTATTGTCCAATGGATAAAGATTACCCTAACATTATGGACCAAAGGGTAAAGGTAAAACGTTCAAAAGTTTCAAAAGGTCCAAAAGGTTCATCTAGTAACTAGGTGAGTTTGGTTGCTCGGTTCCTCCAAGCAGTCGGTTGGAAACTAACTAAATTGGTCAAGTAGGGTTTCTAGTCGAGAGTTAACCAACGACCAAAATCTAACTACGACGAAAATTAACAAGAATCATAGAGCCACTCAAGAGAAAATAAGTAATTCAATAAAATTCAAATATTTAACGAAATTTTTACTGATCAAAATTCAGGGGCGTTACAATAACAATTTATAAATTACAAAAAAAAAAAATCCATTACATCAAGGATGGGACTCGTCCCAAAATAATAGAACAAGAAACCACGACGGCAATGAAACAATCCAAGGACTAGACCCCATACTAAACAACCTCGACACGCTAGCAGATAAGCAATCGGATCTGCTACCCAACAAACACCAGTGGAAATCTCTCGGGAACTGCTACCCAACAAAGTCAAAATCACTGGCATGCTCCTGTCACAAGACCATGAATCGCCAAGAATCAAACGCCAACGGACAGGTCCTCATTGCCACGAACATTTGGACGCTACTCTAATGCTAGCCCCTGCTGTCAGAACGAGCTCTAGACGTGAGATGGCAAAAGCCAACAAATCTCACAGACACGACGAGACTGGATACCAATCCAGAACCACAAACTCACAACCAAACTTCAAATTACTAACCTGTAACGCCCCAAATTTTGGGTATGTTAAATAAGTAATTTTATTGAAAATAAACTGAGTCAGGCTCTTTATTACAACAAAACTTAAAAGAAGTACTTTTATTACAAACGGAAGGGAACTAAGGTTCCTAACTACTGCTCTGCTCATTCTTCCATCCGGGCTAGCTCTTCGGCTCTAAAGGCCTCCAAGGTGTAAAGTTCACCCTGTTCATCTATGAAGTCTGACATATTATACCGGTGTCGCCACCAATATAATAGGCCAGGGTCACCAAAAAGGCAACACCGTAAGCTTGAACGCTCAATAGAATAATCCAAACCCTCTAACCCTTAACTTACAACGATACAACACATAGTCAAAGAATTCCTCATAGCATGTTTATCCTAACAACAACACATTCGTATACGATAAACGATCAACGTTGGTATCCAAGATTTGTGAGTTTCTCCTATGTGACTCCTCGTAGACCGTGTCAACATTTTTCCACATTTCAACACCTTTTCAAAAACCCATTTTTAACACACCCAACCTCGGCTCCGCCGCACCGGGTTTTCGAGTATCCTCACAATGGTTCCGCCGTGCCGGGTTCCCATTGGCACACAATTGCATTGGCTCCGTACCGCGGATAACCAAGCCATATTACCAATGAGGCTGCCATGTCCGACCGCATTGGCAATCTTCACAATGGGCTACCAAGTCCGGCCGCATTGTGGTTTTCACAATCCACGCAATGGGCTACCAAGTCCAGCCACATTACGAGTTTTCATACACACAATGGGCTACCAAGTCCGGCCACGTTGCGGTTTTCACAATCCACATGATGGGCTACCACGTCCGGCCACATCGCGGGTTTTCATATACACAATGGGCTACCAAGTCCGGCCACACTGCGGTTTCAAAACACATCTCATCATTATCCACACCCTAGGTGTCATGTTTCTACTTTCTCGGTTTTCGTGTCTCGTTTCTCATGCATAGACTCCGCGGTGAGACTTTTCACATACGATATCATTCATTGTAATATTCATTCTAACAAGATCATCCATTTTAAACTACTTGACATGCTTGAATCACTTAATAATGAACATCATGCATTTCATACACTTCCAACAAAAGATAACATTATCTACTTTAAATAAAGTGATCAAAGTTCTTCCTAATCAACTTATATTCGGGTATAAGACTATATTTGGGGAAAGTAGGTAAAGATAACTACCATTCATCTTGGCGGTGGTCGGCTACGAAGATTCGGTCGTCGGTTTTGGATTTCGGCGGCGTAACGGCGTCGGTTTGCTTTGAAAGGAAAAAAGATGTACTTTCTTTTCCTAGAAATAACTTTACTAACTAACGTGGACTACTTTAAAGATCTATGGGTGGTTTTGGGAGGTGGTTTGGTGGTATTGCTCAAGAACACTCAAGAACACAAGAAAACAAGAACTTTGGAAGCAAGAACTCTTGGAATTTCTAGAGAGAAGTGAGAGCAATGGTTGAAGGTGTGAGTTTGAAGCTTGGAATGGCTTCTATTTATAGGCCAAGACTTCCCTCTCTCTCTCTCTAGCCGAACCCCTCTCTCTCTCTTTCTCCCTCACCTTTCTTTCACATGTCATGGTTGATTGAAAGGTTGGAGGCTAATTGGTAGGCTTGCATGGCTATGTTAGTCTTTGGATTTGATCTTTGGGAGATTTGTTAGAAGGAAGGGAGACATGGGTACAAGATTTGGTGTTTGAATAACAATTTAAGGACAAAAGGTGGTAGATATGGAAGATATTCATCTTCAATGTTGAAAGGATGAAAGATTATCAAGGTACAAGTCCCATCCTTTTCCTTCTTCCTCCTTCCTTCCTTCTCTCTCTCTCTCTCTCTTTCTCCCTCTCTCTCCCGGCCTCTCCCTCTCTCTCTCGGCCTCTCTCTCTCTCTCCTCTCTCTCGGCCTCTCTCTCTTTTACTAGCTATATATATATGTGTGTGTGTATTACCATGAGCAAGATAACAATTAAAATAATAGATACTCTTTGTACTAAAGATCAAAGAAGTTTAAAAGACTAAGATTTTCTCAATAAACAAATAAATGGGTACAAGTGTACTAAGGGAAATTACATCATCCAAGTACTTATATAAATATATACATATGTACTAATGTACTCTAGGGTTAAAAGGGTCAAGATTCACCCTTTAAACTAATATAAAGGTATGAGTACTTTAATTAATATAATAATGTACTTTTGTAATCCTGGGAATCTTAACAAAATATTAGTTTATTAAGCCAAGTACTTAGTTGGAAGATGGACCTATTACCCAATGGATAATAAATCCCCTAACGGTTAATAACCAATGGTTAATAAAGGACGGATACTTTAAATCATAAATTAAGTTTTTGAAAAAGACTACATGTCCTTTTAAATACACATGTGTTTATATATATATATATATATATATATATATATATGTACTTAACCAAATATAATAAGGAAAGGCTATCGTCCAATGGATAAAGATTACCCTAACGGTCATTGTCGAATGGTCCATAGTTACTTGGGTATTTTTATTAGAAAAAATAATCAAAAGTACTTTTCAAAATAATTATAAATGTCATTCAAAGTACTGGTTCAAATCTTTCAAAAATCCTTTTAATATAAAGAATTGGGTTTCTATTATCCAATGGATAATAGTTCCCCTAACATTCATCGTCCAATGGATAAAGAATAAAATCAAAACATTAAAAGAAAATAATTAAACAATTTCTAGTCTAGGGTTCGAAAAGGTTCAAAAGGTTCAAGATGGGCAAAACGGTCCATCTATGATTAGGGAAAAGTAACTAGGTGTCTTTCTAGTTTGGGTAGTCCATCAAGCTGGTTAGAAGCTAACTAGGCTTGCTAAGTAGGGCTTAAAAGTCAAGAAACGATTCTTAAGGGGCTAAAGTGTAATTAGGATTTCTAGTCGGGAGTTTAACCATTGACCAAAACCTAACTATGACGAAAGTAAACAAGAAATCATATAGCCACTCAAGAGAAAATAAGTAATTCAAATAAAATTCAAATATTTAATGAAATTTTTATTGACCAAAATTCAGGGGCGTTACATAACCACTGCCCGGGTCTGGAAAAACTAGATCGAGAGAAAACGTCGACGTGGATAAACTAACTGGAGAAAGCCCCACCAAAAGGAGAAATTTTTTAGTGTTAGGTGGGTACCATGTCACCGAGCAGACGTGGTGCCCGAGCGGGTACATTCGAGCCGTCCAAAAGTGTATTGGACGGCTCAGATTGAAACATGCTCTCTCTCTCTCTCTCTCTCTCTCTCTCTCTCTCTCTCTCCTCTCACCCCTAAACTCTCTCTCCTCTTTCTCTCTCCTTTTTCTCTTGCCAAATCCGAGCCGTCCAAAATCGAAATGAACGGCTTGAATGCATCGAGCAGACACCACGTGGTATCCACTTGGCACTGAAAAATTTCTCCACCAAAAGGGAGAGACCCACGACAGCCACCAAAAGCTGAAATAACTAAAAAAGAAACCATTGGCAACCTCGCTTCTGCAACCAAATAAGCGAAGCAATGCAGACGGCAAGCATTTAGGGTGGAGTAGGGGAAAGGAAACCACATCTGAAGGCAAGGCCTAATTCCTCCCCTCCCGCTGCCCCATTTGGATTTAAACCCTAGGGGGAAGGAGGGGAAAGAGAGGAGGAAGAAGGTGTAACGACTGTGTGAATATTTGTTTTCTCCAAATCAATTACATTGTGCCACGTCGCCATATTCTATTAATTGGTGGCCACTGTTTTGATGACATGGGGCAATGTAATTGATTTGAAGGAACAAATATTTACACTGCCGGTGCATATAATTTATTTTCTTCAAAAAAAAAAAAAACAAAGAAAAAAATCGACTCCTCTCTCTCTCACTCTCAATTCCTCCCTTGTTCATCTCAGTGTCAATAGCAAACTATTGTATCAATCTCTCTCCATCTTCATCATCACTCAATTCCTCCCTTGTTTATCTCAATGTCAATAGCAAGGAATGACTATTGTATCAATGAAAGGTTCATCTCCTACCATCGAAAATGAAAAATGTTGACACATCTCTAGGTTTTTTACCGGTTGATGATATAGAGATAGAAATGGAATCAAATTTGATCGGAAATAATTGTATACTGGTGGAGAAAAAAGTTGTGATGGACATCGTACCTTGGTAACCGAAATTGTGTGATGAGGTTCTACCCGTATGAAATTTCGTAATTTTTTTCTGACCCCGAATTTTGGATTTTCAAGGTCAAAAATACTGTATTTTTACTAGATTTAGAAACCGAAATACTATTCTCAAGTACAATGGTTTTAAAACGATACGGTTTATTAAACCCATATATATTAGAAAATTTCGGTATTTACAGATCATAAATATTGATACCAAAAGGGTTTTCAAAATCGAAATGAATATCTCTCTACCATGTTCAAATTATTTTTTCAGAAAGCATGTATTGTTTTAATATTTTAATTTCAACTATTTCGGTTTTTGATTTTTGAAAAGTGCACCAACTACTGGAATAGCTATACGTAAACTTGATCTTCCAAAATTTTGTTTTGGATTTGACATTCAAAAATTGAATATTTTATGCTATTTCGGTTTCTGTCAATCGGAATTTACAATTTCATACAGTACTTCACTTTCATTTTTTAACTTTTTACCTACATTGTTTCAGCTTGATAATTACAGGTTTTATTTAATTCCCATAAATGGTTAACAAATTCGGTATTTAAATGTCGTTAAAGGTTAATTATTTCGACATTCAAAAACTGAAATCTATTCATTGTCAACTCATATTGTAGTTCGATTTGCCCAAATCAATGAACTAACATAGAAATGGGTTTGCATTTTCAATCTCACAGAGCTCACAACACAAAATAATTTTCTCAGCTTATCTTCAACTTATTAATTGGGAAAATTCTCAAAATGGTGGTGTTCATAGGCGATGGTGGTGCGGTGCTTCATGGTGATGATGATGGAGATAGAGAGGACTCAGAGGAGGGAAGGAGATAACAGTAAACTGAGTGGGGGGAAGTCGATTGGGACAGAAGAGGGAGGGGGAAGTTTTAGTTCTAATTTAAAATTTCTTATTTTGTTGTAAAGTATAATTTTTAGGATAGTTTACGGGTTTTAAGAGAGGACGGGTATAAAGGAAAGTTTTGGTAAATTTAGTTAGTTGTGTGGAGTAAATTCTATTTTTAAAAAATGAGTGGTTGGTTGTATGAAGAAAGTGGCTTGCATGGAGAAAAAAACTGGTTGCGAACAGCGGCCGCCTAAAATATTTCACTACAAAAGCGTGAATGAATTTAGAGTTTTTTTTTTTTTTTGCTTTTATCCCCTAAGTTGTGCACTTCTTTTTCTAGTTATTCCCTAAACTACCAATTTGACGATTTCATCCCCTTAACTATCATACTATTACCTACTTAGTCCATAATAGAAATTAGGAATTTGGATAGAAAAATGCCACGTAAGGCTTTGTTTGGTACTCGCAAGAAATTCATGGTTTTTTATTTTTATTTTTGCGGGTCCTATTATGAGTCCTACAAAGATGATTCAAGCTGCAAATTTTTTTTTCGTAGGTTCCTGATAAAAAATTACTTAATTCGATATCGATAAGGTCTGTTTCATACTTCATAGGAAATAGCCCTTACCGATATCAGATTGAGCTAATTTTTTTCAAAAATCCGTAAAGAAAAATTTTACAACCTCCGGTAGGCTATGCTGGCCCAAGGAATTTGGATGCCCAAGATTAAATTGTGGGGTGATGCCCTACGTATTTTTAGGGTTAAACAACAATGATAGAAATGTTTCTTTATATTACTACTTTACACTTTATAATGCATGTTAATTGTTTTGGCAAAGTGGTTGACTTGAATTCTACTTGACTTGGTTCGAAACCTGGCTATTACAATAGTATTATTTTGGGGGGGAAACATTTCAAAAGAAAAGGCTGCCTAGAAGACTTGAACTCAGACACTCCACATGGACTAAAATCAACTTACCACTTGTAACGACCCGGATTTTTGCCCTATTTTTTAAATACAAATTTGAAATGTTAAATACTAATTCAATAATTAGTTAGATTAATTAAGTAAAATACATGATTAGGTGTATAATTGATATTACCCATTTAAATATATATGATATATATTATACTTTAGATATACATTTCATCCATACTCATTCCTTATCCTTCCTATCTAAACCCTAACTAGAATCCTATTGGAACTAACACTCCACTTGCCTCCCATCTCTCTACAAAACAAAACCCCATATATTGTAACGCCCCGAATTTTGGGAGCGTTAAAAAGGACATTTCATTGACAACTTAAATAGAGTCTGGCTCAATATTACGTCATAAACTTTACAAAAGTACTTTTAATCAAATAAAGGAGGGAACTAGGGTGCCTATCTACTGCTCCACCTGTTCCTCCATCCTGGCCAGCACCTCGGCTCCAAAGGCTTCCAAGGTGTAGAGTTCACCATGTTCATCTATAAGATCTGACACATTATACTAGTGTCACCACCAATATAATATGTCAGGGTCACCAAAGGTAACACCATGAGCTACAAAAGCTCAATAGAATAACCTATACCCATTAACCCTTAACTTACGAATGAACGATCATAAATTCAATGATTTCCACATAGTTCACACATATTCGACAAAACAATTAACAAGGACACAACCACATTCACTTATCCAAACTAGCGTTGGTGTCCATAATTCTTTGAGTTTCTCCTACGTGACTCCTCATAGACCGTGTCACCATTTTCCCATAACCATATCAACACTTTCAAAATCAATTTTAACACATCCAACCTCGGTTCCGCAGTTCCGGTCTCCCGAGTATCCTCACAATGGTTCCGCCGCACTGGGTTCCCATTGGCACACGAAAACATTGAATTTGGCATTGGCTCCTCTCCACGGATAACCAATCCACAATTCAAATCCCTCGGTTCCGCCGCTCCGGGTTCCCAAGTATTCCCACAATGGTTCTACCACTCTGGGTTCCCATTTGGGTTTTCGAAAATCACAATTCATCCATCGGTTTCGCTGCTCCAGGTTCCCGAGTATACCATAATGGTTCTGCCGCTTCGGGTTCCCATTGGGTTTTCAAATCATTTCTTTACACACACATACCACACAATGGGCAAGTCCGGCCACATTGGGGTTTCAAAACCACACCTTGCCTTTAACACACCCTAGGTGTCATGTTTCTAACTTTCTCGATTTCTGTGTCTCGTTTTCATGCAACGACTCCACAATAGGACTTTTCACATGCGTACTCATAAATCATTCATTTAAATCTAGCAAGATTATCCAACTCTATATTAATAATCATGCTCAAATCCCTACTTAAAGCATAACGCCACATATACGGACGCCCTTGGAGTGAAAATCACTTATGCTTTATAACAAGTAATACAAGCAATTCATGCATTCCAAAACATTATAAATGATAGATAACCTTATCTACTTAGAGAAAACGGTTAAGGATATTCCATATTATACTTTGAACTAGAGAGTAAAGATATTCTACTTTTCAACATACGGTCCTATGCTATATGTGGGGTTAGTGGACAAGGGATTCTACCTTTCTTCTTGGCGGAAGTGACGACTACGGAGAGAATAAGTACGTCGGGCGTAGTAACTTCCTACAGTAAGCTTCCGGGAGCTTCGAAAGAGAAAGGTTTCTCTCGAAACTTATTTTTGACTGAAACTACTAAGCTTTATGGATCGAAAGGGTGGTTTAGGATGAGTTTCTCGAAGAACATAAGAAGAACTTCAAGAACAAAGAAGAACTAAGCAAGAGCAAGTAAGAACACAAGCTTTTTTAGAGAGAGAAGTTGAATGGGTGAAGGTGTGAGTTGAATGCTTGGACAAGGGTCCTATTTATAGCAAAATGTTGGGTTCTCCCTCCCCTCTCTTGGCTGGCCATATCCCTCTATCTATCTCTCCCATGGATTTGCTCCATTGTGTTGTCAAATCTCACCTTTAATCATGCCCATGCCTTGTCAATCCATCCTAGGTGTAACGCTAAGTAATCATGGAGATTTTCCAAGGCTTTAAAGAAGATCCTAGGTAATTATACCCTAGGTTGGCAAGCCTTGTAATTAAGAAAGAAATGATGGCTAGGCTAATGTGTAGTCTTTCCATGTTTAGTAAATCCTGGGCTAGGTTGTAGTCAATTTCTAGGATGATTAAAGGCAAGGTAGTGTGCTTGAAATTGACTAGAAATGGGTTGTCAAGTCATAAATAGTGGGTTGTCAAGTCATAAATAGGCTTAAGGCTAAAAAGGGTAGGTTGTGCAAGTGTACAAAACACAACACACACCTCACTCCATCTCCCTCTCTCTCTCTCTCGGCCTGTCACGCCCTCGATTTTCAACATAATTAATAATGACTTCTAATAAACAAAATCTCTCAAATACGCGCTACTATACCCCAAAAGATACTTCATTCCCAAAATAGGCAAATTGAGTTCAGAGGTTACATCCTCGACTCGACAGCTCAAAGTAACATAATACTTATGCTAAAGGAAGGAGTTATGAGTTTATAGTCATCCATAGTAAAAACGAAAATGATAATTGAAATTACAATTACACCTCGAAAGGGGTTTTACAAAAAGATGCTAAAGTAATTTCCCATGTTAGTTTTCAAAAGAATGATCAACCATGCACTCCATACACGTCATGTCAATGCCCCTGTGGTGTACCTGAAAATAATAATAAGGTTGAGCAAACACGCGCCCAGTAGAGAATTCTATACTTATGCTATATGTAATGAGATGATCATGCACCAATAGGAAGACATATGGAAGAAAGATCAAGAATTCAATGAATCAATGAGAATACGAAACAACAAACTGAAAATGAAACAATCAACTAGTTCTCTGTCACATTCAAGGTGTCCCGTGTGTCATAGTTAATAAGTCTTTTGTTCCAAGTGCACATTCAAGGTATTTAGGACCCCGTTCGTCCCCTGCCGGTCATCGCACCAATAGGTGGACCCGTTCACCCACTACCGGTCATCACACCAACAGGTGGACCCGTTCATTCCCTGCTGGTCATCGCACCAATAGGTGGACCAGTTCATTCCTTGCCGGTCATCGCACCAATAGGTGGACCCATTCATTCCGGGTATTTAGGACCCCTTTCATCTCCTGCCGGTCACCACGCCAATTGATGGGCCCGTTCAAGTTTCCTTAAGCCGTTTCATTACTCATGTCGTCAATTATTATTACATCACTATGTCATGAAGTTCACAAATTGCGTTCGGTGTTCGTGTGCTCCGTTTCAATCATATACCTCACATAAAGTGGCTTTAGTTCTCTTTTCGGCATTCGGCAATCGTATACATCAAGCTATCGTCATACTTCCCGTTAAGTGTAAATTAATGTCCTTGAACTCATAAAGATACATACCATCACTTATGAAAACGAACCACGACATTAGAATATGAGAATAAGAGTTTTTACAAAAATCTGCAGTGGCTACGGGTAGGACCAAAAACGGACTACGGGTAGCGCTTGGAAATTTCAGCGTGTTACACAGTTTTCAAGGACTAACAATACACTTCAAAACAATGATCAAACCTGAGATTTAGGCACAAATTCAACTCATCAACGCATAGAACAAGTAAGAAATCCCTACCTTTTGTCAAAGATTGAAACCCAAAAAGATTGATCAAGCCCTAGAACTCCAAATTCGAAACCGAGCAAGAAAACTCCTCTCCGAGCTAATCCCAACTAGATGCAAGCTCAATAACGCGAATAGATGAAAGATTGAAGGTCATTCGTCATGGGTTTTGAGAGATTGAATGAAATTTTGGATTTTGGAGAAGAGAGAGATAGAGAGATCGGGAGGTAGAGAGAGAGTGAATGAGGAGTATTTTTACTCCCCTATACACACCCACACATATATATACAACCTATACTTAAATTACACATGCACCCTCCTACAAACAATTCCATCACATTCACCCCAATTCATTTAAACTCAATAAATCACATATTTTCTTCCATTATGATAACCAATAAACCTTTTTATTAATTTCCGAAAATACAGGTCCTTACACGGCTTCTCCTCTCTCTCCCTCTCTCGGCTTCTCTCTCTCTCTCTCTCTCTCTCTAGTACTACATATTTAGGTCTAGGTAGTCTTAAGTCTAGTTGAAAGAGAAAAAGTCATGGGGAGCTTTCAAGTGACAATTCAATGGAAGGAAATGATTAAGATTTTCCTAGAAAGTGTACCTATGCACGTGAAGGCTCATATAGGTATGTATAATATAGCTTATGAGGTACTTATATATATATATATATATAATGTCTAGGAAAGTAACCCTAGGATAAATTAGGCTTGAGGCTATACCCTAGGTTTGCATGCATGGCATGCATAAGATTACCACCTTTGGAAGCAAAATGATGGCCATGACTTGTCTTGTCCAAGTCATACACGCATTAGCAAATCTAGCTTCCATTATCCAAGGGACAAAAAATTCCCCTAACATTAATTATCCAATGGGTAAAGGAATAATGATGATGACTAAGGTTGAAATGACTAGACATGGAGTATAATGATGACCTCTCTAGGTCTAAAAGGTTCAATTAGGGTTGGAGGGGTTTATAAGGCTCAAAGACGGTCCATCTAGGGTTAGGGAATTTGTAACTAGGTGGATTGGTAGTTCGGTTTCTCCAACTAATCGGTTAGAAGCTAATCCTACTTGCCATGTAGGATTTCTAGCCAAGAAATATAAATTTTAAGGACTAAAATCTAATTATGATGGATTATTAGAAATTAAAAGGAATTTTAAAAGTAAAAACAAGTAATTAAAATAAAATTTAAATATTTAACGAAATTTTTATTTACCGAAAATCAGGGTCGTTACAAACTATCCCCCTTAAAATAATTTCGTCCTTGAAATTGGTGCGTGACTACGATTCAGACCTCGTCGCTAAACTGGTCTTGAAATGCCCAAAAATGCTTTGGCATCACACGGCCACTATCTAAGGCTCTGACGGTCCTAGAAGTATCTTGGAGTAAGACAACTGTGTTTCAGGCATCCATCACAAAACCTCTGCATGTTTTGTTAATTAAGACTCATCACCTGCTTAACAAAACGGGGTTGAAGTTTCTGCAGCCGTCGAATAGCTTGCCTCGTTGTACGCCTTTGATGAAGTTTCCATTGTGAATGCCAACGTCAAATGCAAAACTTCTACCAAATCATCATGCGGTCTGGTAGCCCACAACGTTTCCTTAGCACGACCCTGTCGAATTAGCATGCCTCCTCACCTAATGATATTAAACCCATTTCCAAAACTAGGAAACAATGGATTCACTTGAGCAGAATAACCTCATAATCGTAAGGCGTAAGTACTTCATCCTCATTCAGGGGAATATCGAACATCAGCAAGTAAGCCTTACGATATTTTACAAACTCGGATATTATTAGCAAAGGCACTGAAAGAACCTATGCAGTCACGGAGAAAATGAGCCTTTGGTAGCGTCGACTTCTGACGGTAATTTCAGCGTTATGACTGCTTCCAATTCAGTACTGCTTCGACCTTACTTACTTTCGTCCACTACGATTCTGTCCTTGGATCCTACGTTCCTCCAAGAACTTAACCACTTTTTGCCAGAACTCGCATTTACTTGTCTTGTCATAAAGTTGGCTATCTCAGAATACTTGTAATACTATCCGAAGGTGTCCTTCGTGCTCCTCCTTATTGATAGAGTATATCCAGATGTCATCAATGAACACCACTACAAATTTGTCTAAGTAGGGTTGAAAAATCTTGTTCATGAGACACATGGATACTGCCAGAGCATTGGTCAGCCCGAATGGCATCACTACAAACTTGTAGTGTCCATATCTCGTACTAAAGGTTGTCTTAGCGAAATCCTTATCTCGGATCCTTAATTGATGGTAGTCTGATCGAGGATCGATCTTGGAGAAACTGGTCACTCCTCTCAATTGATCAAGGAGATCATCGATCTTAGGCATTGGATATCGGTTCTTGATTGTGACTTGGTTTTCCCTCTACAGTCGATACATAGGCGAAAAGTTCCTTCTTTCTTCTTCACGAACAATGCCGGCGCTCCCCATGGTGACGTACTCGGCCTAATGAAACAACTCCTTTAATTGGGTCTTGAGCTCCTTTAGTTCTGCAAGGGCTATTAGGTACGGTGCCATAAAGATAGGAGCCGTTCCCGACTGGAGTTCTATGGAGAAGTCTATCTCTCTTTGGGGTGGTAAGCCAGGATGTTCTTTGGGGAAAACATTGGCAATGATGTGTGGTAATCCTACTTCCATTCTGTTGGCTCCTTCCAATTGGAGACTAGCAGTCACACCCTCGATTTTCAACATAAATATACAAGATTTCCATAAATAAGCCTCGCCATAATCCATACGATAACCAAAATAATGTAGAATTCCCAAAATATTACACCTTTGGCTCCAAGGCCCAAATTAACACAAGTACTGAATATTCAAGAGTTAAGGATTACAATATTCCATAGTCAAAAGATTTACAAATAAAGTTACAAATACATCTTCAAAAGAGATTTACAAAGATGCCTAAGTAACTCTTCTATCGTTAGCTTTCAAAATAATTCCACCTCCAAGCATTCCAACCATGCACGCTATTGCCCAGTGTTAGTACCTGAAAATGATAATAGGCTTGAGCTACACTAGCCTAGTAGGAAATTCTACGCTAACATTACATGCAAGGGAGATGCAAGGATGATCATAAGGCGAGGATGGGATGGAGACCCAACAATAGGCAATAACCAAAGTTCAACAATCCATTATACTCGATACGAAATCTAGTAAACACCTCAACCTTCATTCATCTCAACTCCCCATGTGTCCAATGTCACTTCTCATTGTGTGTCATGAGCCGAAGCTCCTTCCAGGCTAATTATGGAACCCCGATACCCCTTGCCAAGCGCCCACCTAGAAGGTCGGGCCTTGAGTGTTCAATATGA
Organism: Rhododendron ovatum; assembly: GCA_019656835.1. Taxonomy (NCBI): domain Eukaryota; kingdom Viridiplantae; phylum Streptophyta; class Magnoliopsida; order Ericales; family Ericaceae; genus Rhododendron; species Rhododendron ovatum. Next base: position 26,061,058 of record CM033795.1, on the reverse strand, counting down.
GCATTAGCTCTTGCCGGGCTAATTATGGGACCCTGATATCCCTTGCCAGGCACCCACCCGTCGATGGGCCCCGAATGTTCTTGTTGTGTCGATATGTGTCCGAGAATCTCGTACTCACATAATGGGTCATTTCAATTCAATTCAATTGAAGTTCATGTATTAGTTGACGTCAAAATTAATCGAGCAAGGACAAGGAATGCAAAGGACACACTCAACGAATATGATTAACAATGTTATGGAGTGGTTTGGTGATATTTAAAATAGGTTAAAAATGATCGGGGGTCAAAACAATGGAGTTTGGAGCAAAACAGCAAAATCTGTCACTAAGCTCTCCGTATCGATATGAGCTTAATAAGTATCGATACGGGTGAGCTTCAAAGCAGTCCAGAGAGTGTTGTATCGATACGGATTAAGGGCCGTATCGATACAGATGGCTTTCGAGCAGATTTACAACAGATTTTGAGGATTTCAACCACAACAACAACTATACCAATCAAGCACATGATTCAAGGCAAGGAAAACACTTCTATTACATATATTGAGAGGTAGAATCCCTACCTCGAAGTCGAAGCACAAAACCCAAAAAGTTATGAGCCCTAGCTTCCGAAAAATCATGATTCGAACGATATACAACTCTTTCGAGCTCAAACCAGTGATATACGGGCCACAATATACGTAGAGGGTGAAGGATTGAAGGTTGTTTTGGTAGGTTTTGAGTGAAATATGGAGAGAGCGCAAGAGAGAGGCAGAGAGCCGGGGAGAGAGACGTGAGAGATGGAGAGGAGAAAATGATCTCCTACTCTCTCACCCTCCTATATATATACTCACATATATGTAAACTACACATTGTACCCCTCCACAATCAATTCCTTCACTTTAGCCCCAAATCACATAAATGCTACTTTTCTCATTTTCCTCATTTATAAACATTAAAACTAATTAAATTAAATATGGGTCTCTACATTCTACCCTCCTTAAAGAAATTTCGTCCTCGAAATTTTCAAGCCAAGACCAGCTAACATATACATCACATATGCATGCAACAATCATAGACATCAATATTATGCAACAAATCTAACATCATGACACTTAAATCTTAACACTTACATTGGTTCATTCTGGGAATAGATACGGATACTTCTCTCTAACTTCATCCTCCCTTTCCCATGTTGACTCTTCTCTACCTTGATTTCTCCACAAGACTCGCACCAACGGTATCATCTTACCCCTCAAAACTTGATCACGCGAATCTAGGATACGTATCGGTTCCTCCCCATAAGACACGTCGGCCTCCAACTCAAGTTTGGACCACTCTAGCATGTGCGACGGATTCGGTTCGTATTTCCTCAACATAGACAAGTGGAACACGTCATGTATACCCGATAGCTTTGGTGGCAAAGCCAAACGATATGCGACCTCCCCAATCTTCTCAATGATATCAAACGGCCTAATATAACGTGGTGAAAGCTTCCCTTTCTTCCCAAAACGCGATAAACCCCTATGAGGCGATACTTTAAGGAATACGTGGTCCCCTTCAAATGACAATGGGCGACGGCGACGACGACGATCAGCGTAGTTCTTTTGTCTACCTTAAGGCGAATTACCTTGACTTGTTCTGTTGATCTTTCTTGTGCCTTCTTAAGGCGTTGACGAATCACTTTCATACTCTCGAAGGTCTCCTTGATCATATCAGGTCCCACTAACGTAGCCTCACCTAATTCGGTCCAACACATAGGCGATCGACATGGCCTCCCATACAAGGCCTCATATGGTGCCATCTCGATACTAGATTGATAGCTATTATTATACACAAATTCGACTAGCGGCAAGTGATCCTCCCAACTACCCCGGAAATCCAAGACACAAGCCCAAAGCATGTCTTCCAAAATCTGAATCGTTCTCTCGGATTGTCCATCGGTTTGAGGATGATACGCGGTACCAAACAAAAGATTGGTGCCTAACGTGGCTTGCAAACTCTGCCAAAAACGTGCAGAAAACCTCGAATCTCGATCGGACACTATAGATATGGGAATCCCATGAAGTCAGATAATCTCCCGAATATACAAACGGCTAAGCGTATCCACGGAATCGATAACTTGAATAGGCAAGAAATGAGCGGTTTTAGTTAAATAGTCCACGATTACCCAAATAGCATCGTGCCCCCTCGGCGATCTCGGTAAACTCGTAACAAAATCCATGGTCACGTTTTCCCACTTCCACTCGGCCACAGGCAACGGTTGTAACTCCCTCGCGGGTCGTTGATGTTCAGCTTTCACTTGTTGACAGGTAAGGCACTTGGATATGAAAGTCACAACATCCCTCTTCATTCCGGACCACCAAAATTGCCTACGTAAATCATGATACATTTTTGTTCTCCCCGGATGAATGGCTAATGGAGAACGGTGAAACTCTTGCAAGATTTCTTCTCGACACGAAACGGGTACGAATAACTTTCCTTGATAGCGTAAGCTTTGATCGGCGTGCATCATCCACCCCTCTTGAGCATTTCCACTAAGGAATTTAGCACAAAGTTCCTCTCCATCTTCATCATGTTGCTGAGCCTCAATCACTCAAGTTGATAAGGTCGATTGCACGATTAAGTTGCATAGCATAACCCCTTCCCGAACTTCCTTGAAATGCGAAGCACAAAAGCCCAAATCATTCATCATTTTCCACTCATAGATAGCTAAACTTGCCTACCGGGAAGCAAATCAATGGTGAACTCAATCTCTCTCTCGGGAGGTAAGCCAGGTAACTCTTATGAAAGCACGTCCAGAAATCGCAAACCACTAAGGGTAACTCTCCACGCACAGAGGCATCCTCATCTAACGTCAAACTTGCCAACCAAGAATAGATTGACTCACACTCTCGAGACCCATATAGATACAGTTCCAATGGCTCCCGACGTTCCCCAAAGAATTCAAAACAAGGACCCTTAAGAGGACAAATACGAACTCGACGCTTGAAATAATCGATAGTAGCATGAAATGTGGATAACCAATCCATTCCCAAGATAAGATCAAACCCCAACATTCCCAAAACAATGCAGTCGAATACAAAACGACGGTCACAAATGACCAACTTACAATCTCAACAAATACGATCAAGAGGCGTTTTACCCCTTAAGGTGTCTCAATAAACAAAGGAGGACTAAGACTCTCTGTTTCCAATTCCAAGGCACACACAAATGATGCAGCAATGAATGAATGTGATGCTCCAGAATCAAAGAGTACTTTAGCAAAGGAATTGAACAAGAGAAATGTACCCTTCACAACAGAAGCCTTTGGAGCCTGAGAAGTGGTAGATGGAATAAAAGATGTGATGTTGTAAACTCGCCCCTAGGTATCCTGACCCTGCATAAAAGCTCCCTTCTGCCCAGAACCCTGAGTAGGCGAGGAACAACTCACTCCCTTATCACCCCCAGAACTTTGAACCGACATAGTCTGGCGGAAGTGAGGCTGCTGTTGCCTCTGAGTGCCCTTAAACTATTTGCCCACGTTATGCCCCGTTCTCGGCTGCTGCACAGAACCCGACTCACTACGCATTCCTGACCCATGAGGACAATTCTTGGCGAGATGATTAGTCTTCCCACGAACATAACAAGCCTTCTCGAGATAAGGACACTGAGCACGAATGTGTCCAGATTGATTACACTTGTAGCACACAGGTGGAGGTCTAGACAAAGTACCTCGAGTCCCTGAAGAAGAAGGCACCCTAAAGTTGGATTGATTAGATGGTTGTTGAGATGGTTCCCTTTGTCTCTTCCGCCCTTGACTCCCAAAACTACCTGATGATGAACTCACATTCACAGTCGGTTGTCTCGGTTCCCAAACTTCCCTGTTCCTTTGCATTTCTTTCGGTATCTCTATACTTCTCGCACACTCAACAACCTCAGCGTATTTTGTCTTGCGTTGCACCATCACCATCCTCCTTATGCTACTATGCAGCCCTTTCTCAAAATGCCTGCATTTCCTCTCCTCCGTCGCCACCAACTCTGGAGCAAAACGAGACAAAGACTGAAACTTCTGAGCATACTTCGACACGGTCATACTCCCTTGCTCCAATTTCTCAAATTGTTCCCTCATATTTTCACGGGAAGTTTCCGAAAAGTACTGCTCCTCAGAGCACCTCGAATTCCGCCCACATCAAATTCTCCATGTCTGGCTTATCTACTTGAGCCGCAGTCCTTACTGCCCTCCTCGCATCCTTTCTACCTTCTAGACCAGATTCCCACCACTCGTCGGCCTCCCTAACTAGCTGAACGGCCACAATAACTACTCTGATGCTATCATCGGTGATATTAAGAGCTCTAAAGAGTTTACGGATTTGAGCTATCCAGTGGTCAGCTACTAGAGGGTCGCTATTGGTCCCATCAAACACCGGTGGATTCCTACGGCTAAACTCTCGCATGGCCACCATGGCTCGATCCTCGGCATTCTCTCTAGGAACTTGGTTTAGAAGATTTGTAGCAGTAAGTGCTGCGACAAGATTCCTAGCAAATTGAGTCTGATTAGGAGGTACCCCTACACCTCGACCGGCCCCAGCCCCCGGATTCCCACCTGGGTTCTCCCCAAGCTTACTAACCTCATCCTCTGGTGGCACCCCACGGCCATGACTACCTCGGGTTACAGCCCCACTTCGTCTGACACGCGACTTTGAAGGCATCTTACTACATGATATAAAACAAAGAAGACTATTAACTGCAACATCATAACTATGAGGTCTAAGCCTCCAACTTCCCAACACGGGTTAATAACAACTCCACATCACTCTACGATATCGAAAATGCAATGCCAAGTAATCACGTAAATGTTAGTCACACAAGCATGCACAAGTTATGTTAGAAGGCACAACATTTTGAACCCATGAGACAGAACGTCTCCCCACGGTCTCTAGGTGTTCTAGACCTATGCTCTGATACCAAGTTGTCACACCCTCGATTTTCAACATAAATATACAAGATTTCCATAAATAAGCCTCGCCATAATCCGTACGATAACCAAAATAATGTAGAATTCCCAAAATACTACACCTTTGGCTCCGAGGCCCAAATTAACACAAGTACTGAATATTCAAGAGTTAAGGATTACAATATTCCATAGTCAAAAGATTTACAAATAAAGTTACAAATACATCTTCAAAAGAGATTTACAAAGATGCCTAAGTAACTCTTCTATCGTTAGCTTTCAAATTAATTCCACCTCCAAGCATTCCAACCATGCACGCTATTGCCTAGTGTTAGTACCTGAAAATGATAATAGGCTTGAGCTACACTAGCCCAGTAGGAAATTCTACGCTAACATTACATGCAAGGGAGATGCAAGGATGATCATAATGCAAGGACGGGATGGAGACCCAACAATAGGCAATAACCAAAGTTCAACAATCCATTATACTCGATACGAAATCTAGTAAACACCTCAACCTTCATTCATCTCAACTCCCCATGTGTCCAATGTCATTTCGAGTTGTGTGTCATGAGCCGAAGCTCCTGCTAGGCTAATTATGGGACCCTAATACCCCCTACCAAGCGCCCACATGGAAGGTTGGACCTTGAGTGTTCAATATGAGCATTAGCTCCTGTCGGGCTAATTATGGGACCCTGATATCCCCTGCCAGGCACCCACCCGTCGATGGGCCCCGAATGTTTTCGTTGTGTCGATATGTCCGAGAATCTCGTACTCACATAATGGGTCATTTCAATTCAATTCAATCAAAGTTCATGTATTAGTCGACGTCAAAATTAATCGAGCAAGGACAAGGAATGCAAAGGACACACTCAACGAATATGATTAACAATGTTATGGAGTGGTTTGGTGATGTTTAGAATAGGTTAGAAATGATCGAGGGTCAAAACAATGGAGTTTGGAGCAAAACAGCAAAATTTGTCACTAAGCTCTCCGCATTGATACAAGCTTAATAAGTATCGATACGGGTGAGCTTCAAAGCAGTCCAGAGAGTGTTGTATCGATACGAATTAAGGGCCATATCGATACAGATGGCTTTCGAGCAGATTTCGAGGATTTCAACCACAACAACAACTATACCAATCAAGCACACGATTCAAGGCAAGGAAAACACTACTATTACATATATTGAGAGGTAGAATCCCTACCTCGAAGTCGAAGCACAAAACCCAAAAAGTTACGAGCCCTAGCTTCCGAAAGACCTTGATTCGAATGAAATACATGCAACTCTTTCGAGCTCAAACCAATGATATACAGGCCACAATACACGTAGAGGGTGAAGGATTGAAGGTTATTTTGGTAGGTTTTGAGTGAAATTTGGAGAGAGAGCAAGAGAGAGTAAGAGAGCCGGGGAGAGAGAGGGAGAGAGGCGTGAGAGATGGAGAGGAGAAAATGATATCCTACTCTCTCACCCTCCTATATATATACTCACATATATGTAAACTACATATTGTATCCCTCCACAATCAATTCCTTCACTTTAGCCCCAAATCACATAAACACTACTTTTCTCATTTTCCTCATTTATAACATTAAAACTAATTAAATTAAATACGGGTCTCTACACTAGCGAGCCATCCAAATAGTTGGTTTTTCCACTTCGATCTTTTCATTGCCGAACTCGCCGTCCATCTATCCCCCCTTAAAAGGAAACGAGTCCCTTTTAGCGTATAAGTTGTCACTATCTTCTGATGGCAGTCTATGACTGCTCGATGTGCCGATAGCCAGTCCATCCCTAGGATTACGTCAAAATCCATCATGTCAATCATTCTAAGATCGCAGTTTAGGCGCAGGTTGGCTACTCCCAGTTCGCACCCTTTAGACACTAGACTAATAGCTATACTCCCCCCAAACGGTGATGTTACTTTCATAATCGTACTTAGGGGTTCTATTTCTAGTGCTAATGCAGTTACGCAGGCAGTAGATCTAAATGACTGAGGTGCACCAAAGTCAAACAAGACTTGTACGCAGGTACTATATAATAGTAGCGTACCTTGGATCACAGAGGGATTCTGCTCTTGTTCCTTAGTCTGCAGCACGAAGATACGCCCTCCAATACCTTGCTGGGTTCCCATGGACTGTTTTCCTTTGTTTTGTCCATTCTGTTGCTGTGATGGACCTCCAAGGTTTTGCCTCACAAAATCGGCCAATCCAGGTTGTTGAGCTTTTTGATTTCCAAAGTTCTCATTCCTTTCTCTTTGAAGTTGGGGGTAGTCGCACTTATAGTGACCCATAGCTTGGCAGTTGAAACATTGAACTATCGCTATGTCTCGACCACCTCTCTTTGGTTTGCCACTTCCAGGGATAGCAGTCCTCCAGGGTTGGTTGTTTTGAGGCAGGTTAGAGGGTTTAGTGGGGTAAGGTCCATGGTTGTTGTTGAGGGTTTGGGTTTGGATTGGTCCACAGGTGCTATTATTTGCCTTCCTCCACCGGGTTTTGAAGTCCATCTCCTCGCTCTCTAGCCGGAGTGCACACTTCACGACTTCGGCATAGGTGGTAAAGGTTTGAGCTACCATTGCCCTCCGAGCTGTCGTCAGCTCCCACTCGAACCTTCTAGCTTTCTTATGCTCTGTTGGTATGGAGGTTAAAGCATATCGAGATAGTTCCTCAAATTTGGCCGCGTACTAGGTAACAGTCATTATTCCTTGTTTCAGGTTCAGGAACTCTTGTTCCTTGGCTAGGCAGAGAGGCATGGGAAAGTACTTGTCGAGAAATAGGGTCTCAAACTCGGCAAAAGTCATTGTGGCTATGGTATGGGTTGCCTCCATCAGGTCCCACCAATAGCGGGCTTCTCCCTTTAATTCGTAAGTGGCCAAGGCCACGCGATCTCCATCCTGGGTAATCCCTAAGGTTCTGAGGATCATTTTGACTTCGTTTAGCCATGTCTCGGCCACGACGGGGTTGGTGTCTCCATGAAAGGTTGGGGGTCGGCGTTTGTAGAACTCGTTCATTGCTTGAATTCAGGTCATGGGTCCGTCGTCGTGATTTTGGTTTTGGCAGTTGGCGTTCAAAGCGGTTATGAATGCTTGCATGATTTGGGTTAGGTCGGGGTTCGTGTTAGAGGGTTCTCCGTTATCGTATCCTAATCCACTGCGTCGGTTCACCATCTACGAGTAAAAATCGAAAGGGGGAGTTTAGATTACCTAAACGATTTTCCTTTTGCAAATGGTATTTAAAAGCAATATAGTACACAATAGTACTCTTTAAAATAAAGCAAGCTCTTCTTAGATAAACAAAAACATACATTTTAAGCATAGAATTCTACTACAAAGCAAGTAGAGACCTAAGATTTTCCTAGTACAAGTGATGACGATACGATCCTACATACTCCTACTACATGGTCCTACAGGTTGTCGGGCTTTATTCGACGCCGCTGCTACTCCACTCTAAGGTAGAGTAGTTCTATAAACCTCTCTCAACCATTCCATGTAATTTGAGCTAACAGGTTTGCTAGGTGGTTTATCTATAAGGACAGAGTTTAACCTCAATTAGTAATAATCAAAGACCAGGGTTTATTGACACTAAAAATGCTTTCGAGTTTGTAAGTTTCACATTTGATCCTTGATTTAAGTCATCATCCAATTGTTCGGGAATTCTCAGCTCGGTGGTACTGCCAATTTCCACACCTTGCTTCAATCCGAAGATTGTTCTGTCAGAATTCCACCCAATTTGGGATGGTAAACTTAAACTCAATTTCTCGTTTGTGCAACAGTCAAACTATGTTATGGTCTACCCATTCTACCCATGGCCGATGTTTTGAACCTAAAGCTCTGATACCAAGTTGTAACGCCCCGAATTTTGGGAGCGTTAAAAAGGACATTTCATTGAAAACTTAAATAGAGTCTGGCTCAATATTACATCATAAACCTTACAAAAGTACTTTTAATCAAATAAAGGAGGGAACTAGGGTTCCTATCTACTGCTTCACCTGTTCCTCCATCCTGGCCAGCTCTTCGGCTCCAAAGGTTTCCAAGGTGTAGAGTTCACCATGTTCATCTAAAGGATCTGACACATTATACCAGCGTCGCCACCAAATATTACTGTCAGGGTCACCAAAGGTAACACCATGAGCTACAAAAGCTCAATAGAATAACCCATACCCACTAACCTTTAACTTACGAACGAACGATCATAAATTCAATAATTTCCATATAGTTCACACATATTTGACAAAACAGTTAACAAGGGTACAACCATAGTCACTTATCCAAACTAGCGTTGGTGTCCATAATTCTTTGAGTTTCTCCGATGTGACTCCTCATAGACCGTGTCACCATTTTCCACATTTCATAACCATATCAACACTTTCAAAATGATTTTAACACACTCAACCTCGGTTCCACCGTTCCGGTCTCCCGAGTATTCTCACAATGGTTCCGCCGCACCGGGTTCCCATTGGCACACAAAAACATTGAATTTTACATTGGCTCCTCTCCACAGATAACCAATCCACAATTCAAAACCCTCGGTTCCGCCGCTCTGGGTTTTCGAAAATCACAATTCATCCCTCGGTTCCGCTGCTTCGGGTTCCCGAGTATACCACAATGGTTCTGCCGCTCCGGGTTCCCATTGGGTTTTCAAAATCATTTCTTTACACACACATACCACACAATGGGCAAGTCTGGCCACATTAGGGTTTCAAAACCACACCTTACCTTTAACACATGTAACAATCCTAATTTAAATAAATAAATAAGTAGTATATATAAAAAAATTGAAATGTTAAATTCAAATTCAATGATTTATTAAATTAATTAGTTGAAACTTATGATTATGTTAGTACATGATAATTTACACTTATTGTACATACATTCATAATTCTATTTACCTTTCTAAAGAAAAAAAAACTTCTAACCAACTACTCTTTCCCCCCATCCCAGCCAAGAATATGGCTACCCATCACGCCATGTGCAGATTTTAAACTCCCCACTTCTCCCTCTATGCCATGAACCCACTACAAGTCTATAACACCCTACCCCCCCACTATCTCATTCTCTTCCATTATACACACCCATATATTCCGAAAATCAAAATAAAAAAAAACAAAGTTACTCATTTCCATTTTCCTACTCAGTCTAGAGAAAGAAAAAGAGAGAAAGGGAGAGAACTTGAGTTCTCATTCATGGAGTTTTAAGAGAGAGAGAGAGAGAGAAAAACGGGTTTCTACATAACACTACTCCATACATCAAATTCAGGTTTCCAATCAACCACTACATCACCAAGCATCCATAGCCCACCTTCCATCATTCCGAGGCAGCCCCGAAGTCCTCCGATTCCGTCATCTTCTCAAATCGCTAAAAATCGACCGAACCCATTAATCGCTTTTTCGGCCGGATTCGAGGTAGGATAATCGATTCCCTACTCTCCCCCAAGTATACTTTTACTCGTATATGTTGGTTTCAATGCTTAGAAGGGACGGGGTTTGGATTCCATGTCGAAATAACAAAGACAGAAGCTATACTCTGTTTTTTTTTTCCGTTACTGGAGTTGTATTAAAAGTTGAACTAAGCTGTTATTACACTGTTAACCCTGAACTTTGTATGCTTGCGGATTCAATACTAAATTGTTTATTTCTTTTATAAGTTGACCTGAAATATATATATATATATATAGACACTCTACTGTATACTCCTGTCTCGTTATGTACGTGGTGTTAACCTTTAATGTTCACAAATGTCAAATACATGGTGTAACTATTTCCAATCTAGATTGAATAAGATGTTATTCACTTTTCTTTTTTTTTTAAGAGAGAGTGAAGTCCTAAGAGGAAAACATAACATTTTACTTAAGAGAAATATGTATAAACAGTACACACTCAATAAACTTTTTACTATCAGCCTAAGTAAAAACCAGTATACTTTTCTATATAAGCAAGTTAAGATTTTAGTATAAGTTAAGAATATAAGAGTACACTAAATATTATCAAAGTAGAAAATCCATTAAGATAGTGGAAGACACAATAAAAATCTATAACAAGATCGAGATGAAAAACTAGATTGGCATGATAATTTAATGAAACCATAAAAATACATTGGTTTAACGAAAGTTATTAAATCTGTGAAAATTAGTTGGTTATTATTTAAAACCTAATAAATAAATAAATAATGAAATGAACTTCCTGGAAACCAAATAAAATGAACACTTTACCTTTGTACTAATAACCTTAGGAATTAGGTTTGACCCTTTAACATAATCACATCAACCTATGGACACGTAACATTTTGTAGACTACCGAATTACCTTGAGATTACAAAATTCCTAATTGAACCCTTACCGAAATAAAATTTGTTAACACCTGTTCAACAAGATTTACGCTAACTCAAAAGACATCGGCCCAATCCTAACATCTACATGTTTATTTACTCGCATTTATATATTGCTATGCTTGTGTTCAAATTGAAATGTATGATGTTATTGGATGAGTCGTTTATGAAATTTTCATGTTGTACATGTTAGCGCGAACTTAGATTCACTGGGTGGTTACGAGTAGTGACTCACGTAGATGGTGTTAAGTAAATGAAAAATGGTGAAGTGTTAAGGTGTGAGATTGTGGATTGTGATTTGAGCCATGGCTATGGCAAGGGTAACCAATGGGGCCCTATGTTGAAATGGGTAACCAATGGGGCTTTGTATTGAGAGATGTTGTGACGCTAATGTATAATGCGTCATGGGAAAATTCACTTCTTTTGTTCAAAAGGGAATAGGTCCCATGAGACAGTTATAGTTAGTGGTTGGTGATGTCCGACCCTAATGTACGATGCGTCATGGGATGACTCGATCCTCCTGTTATGGTCTTAAGTGAGAACATGCTAGATATATAATTTAGGTGAACTCACCTAAGATCCTGATACAGGATAAGCAAGAGGAAGGGTGGACCCATGAGACGGTTGTAGTTAGTGGATATGGGAAGAAAAGGATCTCGTGGAGAGAATCCTTAGATATCATGTAAGTTGATGGATAGCAAAGAAAAAGGATGATGTGCTATTATTCTGTACCTTCTGTATGTTGTCAATTTTATATCGTTGAATTGCTAACTGTAGAATAAGGGGTTAGTAGGGTTGGGATTATCTACTGAGTTTCAAAACTCATTATGGTGCCGTTGGGCTGGCGTTTTATGCCAGGTAATCAAGAGACCGAAGAGCAAAATCATCTTCAAGATGATCAGTATCAGGGTGAGGATCTCCCAGCTGAGGAAGGGGAGTTTGTCGAGCCTTGGATACCCTACCCTTAGAAGCTCTGTTAATTTAAAGTATTGTTATTTGAATTTCCAAAAGTCTTATCACATTTGTCAAACTCTGTTTTTATTTCATTGGGTTGTAAGACAGTTAAGTTGTTTTGAATTCGGTATTTGAGATTTTTGCTGCTAAACTCTGTTTAATAAAATTTTATTTCTTAAATCAATTTTAAGGATTATTAAATCAATTAGAAATGATTTAATTAACGTGTCCGAAAATCCGGGCGTTACAACACACCCTAGGTGTCATGTCTCTAACTTTCTCGATTTTTGTGTCTTGTTTTCATGCAACGACTCTGCAGTAGGACTTTTCACATACGTACTCATAAATCATTCATTTAAATCTAGCAAGATCATCCAACTCTATGTTAAAAATCATGCTCAAATCCTTACTTAAAGCATAACGCCACATTTGCGGACGCCCTTGGAGTGAAAATCACTTATGCTTTATAACAAGTAATACAAGCAATTCATGCATTCCAAAACATTATAAATGATAGATAACCTTATCTACTTAAAGAAAACGGCTAAGGATATTCCATGTTATACTTTGAACTAGACAGTAAAGACATTCTACTTTTCAACATACGGTCCTATGCTATACATGGGGTTAGTGGACAAGGGATTCTACCTTTCTTCTTGGCGGAAGTGATAACTACGGAGAGAATAAGTACGTCGGGTGGAGTAACTTCCCATGGTAAGCTTCCGGGAGCTTCGAAAGAGAAAGGTTTCTCCCGAAACTTGTTCTTGACTAAAACTACTAAGCTTTATGGATCGAAAGGGTGGTTTAGGATGAGTTTCTCGAAGAACACAAGAACTTCAAGAACAAGGAAGAACTAACCAAGTGCAAGTAAGAACACTGTTTATTAGGTGATGTGTAAAGTTGTATGTACTTTAGTTTGAATTAGGCAGTAGGAAAGTTTATGGCAATAAATGGCATACAAATTATGTGTGGCAAAACAGTAATGACCAATTATGTATAGGTACTATTTGATGATGTAATCAGCCTCCTTACGCCTATAAAAGGAGGACTTACCCCAGTGTAATATCCAAGCCAGAGTTTAGTGTTCTTTAATAATATATCCTGTGTCTTGTGTTCTCTCACTCTTTTGATCCTAACCTACTTTGTGTTTGTACCCACTTCGTGTCTGCAAATTTGGTATCAAGAAAGAAGGACCCACCGTCATAAAATTCCAGACCCTACTACCATTCTCCCTGATGGCAGCACCAAAGCAGTGTCAGCAGCAGAAGCAGCAATAAATTGACAGTCAGCAAATTCTCTAGCTCAAAAAAAAATTCTTTAGAGAATTGCTAACTCTTAGCAAAATTTGGAGAATGTTGTCCATAAGAAGTTATCATCTTTGGAACTTCTTATCAGAGATTTGCAGCGGAAAATTCAAAATGTTCACCATGAACTTTTCCAGATGTCATTTGCCAACCAAGCATTTTCAGCAACTTTTTACCGAAAGGATGCTGAAATGAAGCATCTAAAAAATTAGCTTCATTCACTTCAATCTCAGCAGTATTCTCTGCAAAAGAGCCCATTTGACATGTTCACATCTTCCTCTCATCAAAGTTTGTTTGGGTATCCTCAAATATCTCAACCTTTACCTATAAACCCTATCTCAGAATTTGGTGAGTCAAGCTCCATCTTTGGAAGCTCATCAACTTTCCTTCCTCCACCAAAAAGACCATCTCCACCAAAACTTTCTTTCCCAAAGCCCCCAATAAAACCTATCCAACCTCTAACAGTTCCGTCTCCACCATCTACCTTTACTCCAACTACCTCCACTCCTTCCAAATCAGCTGATCCAAATTCAACGTCACCTTAATTAATGGTTCAGTCAACTTCTAACCCTTCCAAAAATCCAATCTCCACTCTCTTACATACCTTAGCCACTATACCAGTAACCCCCTCACCTAAACCAACCATTGATTTTGATTCGGATACTGAATCCATTGACCCTATGCCAATTCCTTATGTTTTCATGATGAACCCAGATCTTCCAAAAGAACATGTTGAAGATCCTATTATTGAAGAAGGTCCTGAGTTTGATACACCTAGACCTCCAGAAATCCCAACCTTTGATTCCTTCTCACATTCCAATATCCATACCCAAGGTTTCTCTTTTGATAACATTCCCCCATCAAAGTGGCTGGATAAGCTTTATGAGATTCATGCTTGGTGCACTACTGCTATGCTTTCCCCAAATGCTACACTGAGTACTGTTATTACTAAGTGTACAACAAAATTTCTTGGCCGTCTTCATCAATGGTACTTGGCTCTTGGTGAATACCGACAGTTGCAGCTTAAACAATTGCCAACCCTTGATCAATTCATCTTAGTCTTGCATACTGAGTTTCTTGGCGACCACAACAACACAAAAGAGTTTGTTCGGGAAGAATATCTCAGCATGAAGTGTTGTTCATTCAAAAGGAAGATCTCGAGATTCATTATGACCGTATGTCTCAGAGATTTTATCTTCTCAACGGCATGGATGATGTCAACCTTAAGCAAGCCTTTCTCAATTCCCTTCCTGAACCATTGGGAAATGAGACAACAAGGTTACTTCAAACAACAGGATTGACGCTGAATGCAACATCTCTTGGCGGTATTTACCAGCACTCTTTGATTGCCTTGGAAAAACTGTGCAATCACCAGAAATTCCTCAGAACTCTTGAAGAACAGGGAAAACTTCTTGGCAAAGCACGTGACTGACCAGACCTCTCTATAAAGTGCAAAGACAAGAAGTGCACTTGCCGTCCTTCATATCGAAAGTCCAAACACTTTCAGAAATGGAAGTTCCAGTCTCCTGGCAAGTTTTCAAAATCTGGCAAGTTCTCACGCCGGAAAAAATGGAAACTTTTCAAGAAGAAAAAGTTCAGAGGGCAGTGAAAGTCTGATCACTGCTACATATGCAGAAAGAAAGGGCACTATGCAAAACAGTATCCAAATAAAGCAGCACGGGACAAAATGGGGAATTCTTTGGCTCTCATTGATGATAATCTTGAAGATGCCGATGTTGAATCAATATTTTCCATTGATGATGAAGCAACAGCTGAAGCAGTCCTAGCATTCACCTTTTTTGATTCAAATGATTCATCAGAATCAGATGATTCTTCTTATGATTCTGACTTAGAGAGAAAAGTTGAATGGGTGAAGGTATGGGTTGAATGCTTGGACAAGGGTCCTATTTATAGCAAAATATTGGGCTCTCCCTCCCCTCTCTTGGCCGGCCATATCTCTCTCTCTCTCTCTCTCTCTCTCTCTCTCTCTCTCTCTCTCTCATGGATTTGCTCCATTGTGTTGTCAAATCTCAACTTTAATCATGCCCATGCCTTGTCAATCCATCCTAGGTGTAAGGCTAAGTAATCATGGAGATTTTCCAAGGCTTTAAAGAAGATCCTAGGTAATTATACCCTAGGTTGGCAAGCCTTGTAAGTAAGAAAGAAATGATGGCTAGGCTAATGTGTAGTCTTTCCATGTTTAGTCAATTCTAGGCTAGGTTGTAGTCAATTTCTAGGATGATAAAAGGCTAGGTAGTGTGCTTGAAACTGACTAGAAATGGGTTGTCAAGTCATAAATAGGCTTAAGGCTAAAAAGGGTAGGTTGTGCAAGTGTACAAAACACAACACACACCTCATTCCATCTCCCTCTCTTTCTCAGCCTCTCCTCTCCTCCCTCTCTCTCTCTAGTACTACAATATGTATATATACACACACACACACACATATGGTTTTCTATGAGTAAAACTAAATAGTTTTAGGTCTAGGTAGTCTTAAGTCTAGTTGAAAGAGAAAAAGTCATGGAGAGCTTTCAAGTGACAATTCAATGGAAGGAAATGATTAAGATTTTCCTAGAAAGTGTACCTATGCATGTGTAGGCTCATATAGGTATGTATAATACAGCTTATGAGGTACTTATATACATATATATAAGTATATATATATATATATATGTGTCTAGGAAAGTAACCCTAGGATAAATTAGGCTTGAGGCTATACCCTAGGTTTGCATGCATGGCATGCATAAGATTACCACCTTTGGAAGCAAAATGATGGCCATGGCTTGTGCTGTCCAAGTCATACACACATTGGCAAATCTAGCTTCCATTATCCAAGTGACAAAAATTCCCCTAACATTTATTATCCAATGGGTGAAGGAATAATGATGATGACTAAAGTTGAAATGACTAGACATGGAGTATAATGATGACCTCTTTAGGTCTAAACGGTTCAATTAGGGTTGGAGGGGTTCATAAGGCTCAAAGACGGTCCATCTAGGGTTAGGGAATCGTAACTAAGTGGATTGGTAGTTCGGTTTCTCTAACTAATCGGTTAGAAACTAACCCTACTTGTCATGTAGGATTTCTAGCCAAGAAATATAAATTTTAAGGACTAAAATCTAATTATGACGGATTATTAGAAATTAAAAGGAATTTTAAAAGTAAAAACAAGTAATTAAAATAAAATTTAAATATTAAACGAAATTTTTATTTACCGAAAATCAGGGTCGTACTTATCCCCGTTCCCACACTCCAATCCCCATTTATTCGGCTGAGGTAAAGGAAAAATAATTACTATTTCATTTTGTATCTTGCTTGGCCGAGAGAGAGAAATGGAGAGATCAGCCATACCTTTACCTATTTGTTTTGTTCTTCTTTGTCTTGATTCTTCATTGTCTAGTTTGTCAATAGAATAATAAAATCCATCTCCACCATTCACACACAAAAAAAAAAAAAAAAATTCGGGAGAAAGAGAGAAGAGTCATCATCCATTGTCTTCTTCTTCCTTGTCCTTTTCTTGTTTTGCCGAGAGAGAGGGGGGCTACTGGGGAAAAACAAAAGAAGGAGAACGAAAAAGAAGAAAAAGTAAGGGAAGAGTACCACCGGGTTCCACCATTGACGCCACCACTCATCTCTATTTATTTTTTTATAATCCTAGCCGGAACTCCAAGGACTAAGGTAGATTTCTCATTACCCCTTAACTCTAAATAAAATGTATTATTTGGACTTATTTGGTTGATTTTAGAAAGTCCAGTTTACACCTCACGTCCGTAATCATGTTCCTATGGTCTACGGACACCACCTCTAGACCATGCGTATGTAACCCCTATATATATCTCATACGCAAACTCGATCCGAGTCAACCCCACATTTTTGTTTTTAACATGTATTACTCTGTTTGTTTCGTTTTGTCATTGTATTTATGCTAGAATAGGTTAATATGTCTTTGTACAAATTATCCTTGGACACTATACTAACATGTTTAATACTTCAATTGCCATCTATATTGGAGTATATAAATGAACCTAGGTTTTAGTTTGAAATCACTTTGACATTACTGTTATTAATTGATTAGAAAATCTTGGACTCTAAATTAGTTTGGTTAATTATAATACTACATCCATTAGAATGTGGGGTTAGCTAAAAGGAATTCTTAAAGGAGAATAAGACTTTTTAACATGTGAAGTGTAGTATGTTTAAGTATAGGTATTGCTACTAGAAATTTATGAGAATAAATAACCAAGAACAACAAGTAATTGTTAGAAGAAAAATTAGTAAAATGAAGGATCTATTTAGATAATGCTATGCAAATTAGTTAGTTAGTAATGACTAGAACAAGCATTTTTTTTTGAAGAAATACTACTTCCCTATGAGTATAAATTTTTGTCTGATTGAGTGAATAAAAGAGTTTTGTAAGTAAAAGAAATATTAATTTAACTAATATAATATTTATGTTTTTGAGTGAAACCATAATTGACTACATCGGTAATATTATTTGAAAAAGTCCAACAGTACTAAAATTACTAAAGCATGCCTAAGGCTTACGAAATAACTTTTCAATCCTCAAGAAAATTAAAAGTTACTAAAATGAACCTATGTGCTAAATCATAAAGAAACCCAAAAGCAACAATGACAAATTCAAATACTTTATGTGAAATTCTTTTGTCTTTTGAACTATTGGTAATGTTATGTTTCATTGATTCTTTTTGAACTGATGTTATTATTGATCCACTTGCAATTACTCAGATATTGAAACATATTGAAATCATTGTGAGGTTTGGTTGGACTTAAGCTCACTGGAGAGGGATGTACGGTGGTTCAATTATCCTGTGTTTGTGGTAATATTAAGATCAGTTTACTCGTCAATTGAAATGATTGCTTTGTCAATTGAACCGAGAATGTAGAAAGGACATTGGATGAGTTATGGACTTAGAGAAATTATGTAGATGTTGTTCGAGTTAACGGAAAAAGGAAATAAATAAAAGATTGTGGGCTTAGCAAGACCTTGGGGGTAGCTTGACAGGACCTCGTGTTATCGGGGGTAGCCTGGTAGGACCTTGGGGGTAGCCTGAAAGACCCGGTGTAGCTAGAGTGGCCAAGCAGGACCTTAGGGGAAGCCTAGTTGGACCTTGAAGGCAGCCTGATGGACCTAGAATTGTGAGACTAGCCTATTAGGACCTCGCGTTATAGAGGGTAGCCTAGCAGGACCTGTATAGTATGATAGGAAATTATGATTTTGGAATTTGTTGATCACTGAGGTGCTGGAATTTTTATCAAAGTTGAGAATCCGACATTTATTTAAGTTGATGGTTATATAATGAAACAAATTCCGTGTTATTCAATTCTTATGTTATTTATTATAAATGCGATTATTGGTAGTGTAAGGGTTAAAGTGTACGACTTATCTACTGAATTTTAAAACTTATTATAGTGCCGTTGGACTGACGTTTCATGCCAAGTAATCAGGAAACCGAAACACAGACTCCTTTCTTTGCCAATAACCTTGCCTTCCAATAAGGTTAAACACCCCAAGCGTATGGCTAGGTCGTCGATAGCATAATAACCGGAAAGTCCGGGATCGTACTCATAGAGAATCGAAAATAGCTTAATCAGATTGTAGGTTTAATATGGTGGATAATCTTAACCCGAAGCACTCAACATTAAAAGCCAAGCATAATCATGGTTTAAGCTCGAAAATGACTTAATCTCATTTAGAAGATATTTAACTCAAACGCCAGGAGCGTTAAAACCCCCCAGGCCTCGTATGCAAGACAAAGGTTAAAACTTCGGGCAACACACAATCAAAGAAGGTATTAGCCCCTTTGGTTTGGCCGAAAATTAGAGTTTAAGCCTTTCCCTTACTAAAATCATGATCAAGTTATAGAAAAACCATTAAAACAACTAAATCATGGCGAAGATATCACCCATAACCAAGCTTAAGAACTACTCACACATTAAACTAGAACTAAGCATGGTATGAAAATGAGCCAAAAGATTTAACCGATAAAAACTGAAATAAACTTGATATTACTAAGGATCCAAACCGTAGCTACAACTTTAATACTGGGGAATTTAACAAACAACTAAAACTTACAAGTGTTCTTGAAGGAAATCAACTTAAAAGCTGGAAGGATATTAATGGAGTTTCTTCTCTAGGAAAAACAAGACTAAAGCAAAAAGGTGTGTACAACTTAAAGGGAGGAGAGGGCTATTTATAAAAAACCA
Organism: Rhododendron ovatum; assembly: GCA_019656835.1. Lineage (NCBI taxonomy): Eukaryota > Viridiplantae > Streptophyta > Magnoliopsida > Ericales > Ericaceae > Rhododendron > Rhododendron ovatum. The sequence goes on along the minus strand of CM033795.1, from coordinate 26,041,346 downwards.
CCTTTCTCTCACTAGAAATATCCAAAAACTTGCCAAAAATAGCAAGTATTCAATAAAAGGAAAGTTGAAAAAGGTGAACAAAAACGCAAAAATTTCTCCAGGCAGTACTGGTACTGGGTCTTCAATGACTAGAAAAAACCAAAGCTCTAGCAAACGGGTACTGGTATTGGCCATTTCCCAGTATCGGTACTGGGCCTCCGGATTTCTGATTTTGGTCTCCACTTGGTTCGAGTGGCCCTCTGATGATCTGAGCACCTGTCGCCACTCAATTAAACATTCGTCGGGACTTAGTAGAGAGCTGCCTTGTGGCCTCGAATACTCGGATGCTTCCGAGATCGATCCATGGCAATAAAAACTGCCTTAGTTCCATGTTTTACTTGAAACTAACAAAAAGCAACCTTACGTGCAATATCGAATAAAAACGATAACTTAAAGGCTCGAATGCTACAAATTAGAGGACTTTAAGCACCAAGATTATTCAATCTTGGTCGCTTATTACACCCCCCAACTTGAACATTGCTAGTCCCTAGCCATGATACGGCAAAACTAAAGGAAAACTAAGCAATCCTTTCGGCAAAACAACTACAACACATGCCTAAACCGTATTCAACTTGCAAGAGTTCAAAAACAAACTAGTTTATTCCAAAGCAACTCACAATAGGATACTAGATGGGCAACTAAATACTAGGCGAGTAATAAACAAGCATCCAACAGGCGTATCCATAATCAAAAGTCAAATATGAAACTCCTAACTACCTTTCATGCAAAAGAAACCATATCCCACAAAAAGGTGCTCGGAATTAGGCATGGTGAATGTAGACACTCCAATTTGGCCTAACGATTATTTTAAGTCCCACCTTGGGGACCATTCCGATGATGAATGGATACAGTGGTTGCTGATTAAGTTCTCGTAAACCCATGGACTTTTGGTGAGTACTTTTAGCCACTTAGAGGACCCAATTCAGAGCCATATAGCCTTTCAGACCGAAATGCATAATCCTAGGAGAATCCATCTGTCGATCGTAAGATCTATCTCACGGCCTCAACTTCATTCTTTCACTCGTGAAACATGTTGCTCAAAAATCTCCCTGAGAGATTGATTCCTTGGTAGCCAGATCAATTCTTTGGTCGCCACATCTATCACTTGGTTGCCAGATCCTTTGCTCGGCCGCCATATCGTATATTTTCTAGATTCTGGAATGTTCTGTCAAACGTTTGATCCGTTTTCAAAACCTTAGCAGCCTTTTTTCGATACGTTCGGTCTACAAAGCAGATTTTGTCTAGAGATCCTATTACCCTATAATTCCTTATTGATTCACGTCATTTGATTGGCCGGGGTGAGTCACTAATTATCTATATAAAGAGGTACTTAGGGTTCCGGAAAACACATCACAATCAACCTTCTCTAGCCATGACATTCTGCAGAAACACTCTCTCACATCTCCTCTACAAAATCCCTAACCTTCCAAAGGCAGCTGCAATCCAACGATTGAACCCCCGAAGTACAAACCCTAACCCTAGGATTTTCAAGAAGCAAAAATCAGTCAATCACCCTCAATCCGAAGCATTCAAGCAACTGAGGTTTGATTGGCTGGGGTGAGTCGCCAATTACCTATATAAAGAGGTACTTAGGGTTTCGGAAACACATCACAATCAACCTTCTCTAGCCATGACATTCTGCAGAAACACTCTCTCATATCTCCCCTACAAAATCCCTAACCTTCCAAAGGCAGCTGCAATCCAACGATTGAACCCCCGAAGTACAAACCCTAACCCTAGGATTTTTGAGAAGCAAAAATCAGTCAATCACCTTCAATCCGAAGCATTCAAGCAACTGAGGGATCAAGGTGGTGAGGCCCAAGGGCCTATGGTTTGAGTCTTTCATGCCTTTGTACTTTAAATCGTAGCATTCTGATTTTTTGATTAATCATTTGTTCTGGTGTGAGGAAGAACATCGGTTGGGTCACTGATCCTTCGACCGATACATCAATCTAGAAGGATCCCTTGGCCATGACATCCATTCACTGGTTGCTGGATCCATTCCCTGGGACAGTCTGCTTTTCATCTTGATGCATGTTTCAATTGATGTTCTGGCTCATCTTATCAACTGTTAAAGGCCAATAATCAGTTTATGTATTTAGAGTTAAATAAAACAAGTATATATCCTTCGCTAAACGATTATGGGCCAATCTTACGACTGGGCAAAGTGGGGTGCCTAACACGTTTCCCTTATTGTACTATTGGCTCCCGTACCCAGAATCTCTGCCTATTTTTCCTAGTTTTTATAAACTAAGTGGCGACTCTATTTTGATGATAAACGTTATCGTGTGGCGATATTCCTAGCCATGGGAATATCCATGATCTTGGTTTAGGAAGTGGAACCAAACAAACATTGATTAATCTATATGGCGATGCCCCATTTGGGAGGTGTCTACAGTAAACAAAAATGCCCTGCCTTAATCTGTGGAGAGCACCATTAGAAAGAGCACAAAACTACACAACTGAAAACTTTGCTACCGAAAGGAAATATGTCACAAACTAAGCATGTCAACAATCAAACATTGAATCAAAATGGAATCAAAGCATACTAAAGATCAACTAAGGACTTAAAGCTTATAATGACCTTGGTTTAACAAAAGAATGGTTAGCAAAATGGGCGGCGGCCATATACTAGCTTAGTTTAACTACCCTTGGCCGCCACCAACTCAAAATTCCAAGTCAAAGGCCACATGCCGGCCACAACAAAACTTGCAATATTTAGGAATTAGAGTTCAACTAACTAAGACAATAAAAAGATAAGAGGTGAGTTGTCAACCACCAAGCACCCCGATCAAGTAAAGGGATTTTCTAACAATACCACCACCTAGTCATCATCCTCCTCCTCTACAACATGCTCATTTCCGCCCCTTCGGGCACTCGACTCATCACCACCTCTAGTACCGACAACGTGCACTCCTTAGCTTCTTCGGGAGTGGACTCCCTTAAATTTGCCTCGGTGGGAACATACACATCATCCTCTCTCCCACATCCCGTCGCTATCCACAACATCCCCCTCTTAATTGCTGAGACGTCTCTCCTCGTTCGACGCATTTGAGTATCAAGCTTCTTCTGCTTTCCTTGCACCACCTGTAGTTGGGTAGCCATGATTACCATATATTGCTCAATCCTACCGGATTGAGTCCTAGCAGAGAGGGTAATAAGACCAAAGCTATTAGGGAGAGGCGGCTGAGAAAGCAACTTGCTCTTCTCCAACGAGCCGCCCGTTATAGGACTAGGAGTCCCAGGAAAGAGCTTTTTCAGAGCCATTAATCCTTGCTCCTCACAAATAGCAGTCACCATGGCCGAAAAAGGATTATTGGGCTTCGACGGACCCGACCGCTGCCTAAACTTCACCATCTCCCTCCAAATAAAATGTGCCCAATCAACCACCTCCTCACTAGAGCCAAACACATAAAGCACCATCCCATCCTCCTTGCGCAGCCGTTTCTCCGAGCCGTGGGGAAAAAGGTTGTAGTGTACCACCTTGTTGATTACCCAGTATTTCTCAAACAATTTGCCATGGATTTAACGGTCATCTCTGAGTGGTTTATCAGTAAGAGTGTTTTGAATTTCCTCCTCCATCTTTGACCATCCTTTGCATGGTAAGTGATAGAATGGGAGTGGGGATGTTGGTAATTTTTCAAATACTTGGCTATGATAGTAGGGGTTATGAGCACAGGTTTTTTTTTCCAATGTGAAACTCTATTTTCTCTTCAGACTCATTCACATCCATATTTGCATAGAAATTACGTAACAATTATGGTCTAAAACCCTTAATTGGATCGAAAAAGAATTGCAAACCTCGTTGGTTGATGACCTCGATGATTGGATGAGTTCATATTATTGTGGTCCACTTGTCGCTCGCAAGTAAAGTTTTGACCCTTCAAATCATTCTCCCACTTCTTTTGCACACACTCTCTCTTTTCTCTTTTCGTTTTCCTGTTTTCCTCCTTATTCCTTTCTGTAAGTGGAGAAAAATGAAAGAAGCTTTGAACAACACAAGAGTGTAATGGCTACTCATGACTCCTCGCCGAAACCCTAGTTCGTCTTCGGAGCTCTAATCTGCAAAACAGACAAGAGGTGAGCGCACCTTTGCCCCTAGTGGCAAAGGCCCTCCGATGCCTAAGTTAGTATCACGTACTGACAGAAAACCCTAATTACCAATAGGAAAGTGCAGAATAAGTGCAACTTTTTGCGTACCTTTTACTTCTAGGTTTACCTCATATTTATAGATTTGCATATGCTTGCTGCCCAGGCATCCCTGTTGCCATAGTTTTCCTATCTCGTATAGGAAACCCAGGATCTTCTAGACTCTTGTTTCCTTACCCAGTTGTTGCCTTAGTCTTTTTAGGACTCCTTTCCATGACTGGCCGAACATCCCATCCTCTTTGGGTATCTTTTCTGGATCCTACATTCTCGGGATCTTATCCCCTATGGGATACCTTTATTCTAGAACCTTCTAGAGTGTTCCTTCCGCTTTAGCACTTGAGGACGCTTTCTCAATAGTTCTTTCCCTGTTCGGCCACCTCATTGCTGAACAGTCCACCTGGACCGATGACTTCACATGTCACTAGTCTTTATATGTAGAACAGACTGCCTGGACTGATGACTTCTCATGTCACTGGTCCATATTGTCTATCACCACCTTACACAGCGATTTATCGTATTTATTCCATGTCCCCACATACCACTTGTTTTGGCTCTATTTGAGCTTGTTCGGGAATACCTTCCTACAATTGCTCCCCAGCTTTACTTGTTATCTTGACTTGAAATGACGAGCAAAGCTCCCAATATGCCGAGCAAAATCGCATTGCACCACAAAATTGAGGCAACTCTCATCAATAAGCCAAGCCAAACGTCTCGTCGTTTGGGCTGGACAGGCTTTTCCTGCCTTTACCTTTACACTTCTCACATTAAATATGGACGGACGCCTTTGGGGAACGAAACGCCCAAACAGCATCTAGGGTGGCATTTTACATACGCCACCTCACTCATTAAGGTATATTTGGGTTTTCGTCCCATTTTAAAACCCACTCTCTCTCTAAACTCCCTCTGCAGAAAGAAGGTTTGTATACACCCGCCATTAGAGTGCTGCTCATCGTCTCAAGGTCCATTCCTTTTTGCACTTTAGGAACTCCGATCGCTATACCGTAAGTCACCGCTACTCACTTTGCCTTATTTCTTTCGTTGATTTAGGGTTTTTACAGTCGCTTTAGGGTTTCATCGTCCCCTTCGCTTTCATCTGTAATATTTCTATTCACAAATGGGGAGATTTAGGTGCCATTGCGACACTCCTCAGACCATGGCTACTTTCAGATCTCGTTATGAGATACCTGACAAAGTTGCCACTCCACTGGCCCCTGAGGACGCCATTCGCGAGAGTCCTGATAATGACACCCTTCACATTCTGGTAGTCGCCATTGTGGAAGGCGGCGTCAGATTCCCCTTAGCACCACTGCTTCACCAAATATTAGCCTATTTCCCCTATGCAAGTTTCTGCTAATTTCTTTCGCGTTGTTATGGGCATAAACATTATAAATCATATGCTAGGCACATCTCTATGTTTGCACTACATTCATCATTTGTACAACATTTCGAGAACCAAGAACGCCCTTACATACTACCTAAAGAGTCGAGACTCTAGGAAAAAACTCGTCCTTGAGCTACCTGACTCTGCTCGGGGAGATGATGATGACTTTCTTATCATTATGGGGAACTTCAAGCCCTGAGATGAGGATGGCAGGGTGATAGGGTTTCACGTGCCGCATAGATTTAGCATTCCACGTTAGTTCCTTTCTCTTCGTAGAACTGTTCCACCGAGCAATATTTTCGAATTGATTTTTCCAATTAATTTATTGACTGCTAATTTTGTCCTTTACAACCACAAATGTCAATCAAGGGTATAACATCATTACCCCATAAGTTCATGTAGCCGACATCAACCAAGCACTGGCCTTTAACGGACAAGGGACTTATCTTGCAGGCCGAGCGAGAGCAGCACAAGTGCTCCTGAGCTACAGAGCGTCGTACGGAGGGTTCATAGATCGGCGAATCCGAGCAACAGATAACTCAGCTCTCGATGGGCCTTCCGCCTCAAACCTTGAACAAGAAAGGCGTTCTCAAACTCTTCCTATTCCGGACGAGCCAATCCAACTTGCTGATGAAACTTCAACTTCCACATCCAGCAGCTACACTCCTTCTCCTCCACCTCAAACTCAAGAGATAAACCAGCCAATCAACCTTATGAGCCTTCTAACCATTCCCGATGCTGGTCGAGGACATGGCGTTTCTCGAAGCCATTACAGCTCCCAGGGCCATGGTCGTCGGTCCCACACTTAAACTGATGCACCTCTAGGGTTTTCACCCGGCGAGGTGGCCGAGGCGCACCGTGACAAGCGCCAACTCCTCGACTCATTTTCTACTGGTACTGTATCACCTGATGGCACCCGAAGATCCACGGTTTCCATCCCAGCCTGGACTCCTCAATTGGCACACGAAAATCATCCCGTTAGCATGCGGGATAGTGCTAAGTCAGAAGAGACCGCCCTAGCCCTCTCTCAAGCTTTTTTACTACTTGGAGACATGCAAAAGGAAGTAGAGAACTCTCCTGACAAACTCCTCAGCTCATTCATGGTTAACAGTGTCAAGGTATGATCCCCCTGAACATCCTACAATCTTACTTGAATCCCAATACCTGTTATTAATTCTATTATATTTCACCCAGTCTGTGCAAAAGATGGTGGCCATGGCTCAAAAGCTGGGCCAGTCTGAGCCTCAACATGCCAAGCTGGCAAACGAGAATGCCCAACTTCAACGCACAATTATCAGGCTCGAAAGAGAAAGAGACCAAGCTCGCGGGGTGGTGGACGAACTGAAGATCAAGCTTGACGAAGCAGAAGACAATCCAAACTAGTCTCTCATGGAGCTGGAAACAAGCAAGAAGAAATCTGGTACAACCGAGTCTTTTGCTCTTTGGACTGAGAATGATCTTCCCAGTTCCATGACTGCATTGAACGAAGACGGAATCGTGGAGGAGGGGGAGGACAGCTTGGACAAAGAGCTGAATGGACATGTCTCCGAGCAACCTGATGCTACGGCCACCAAGGTGATGAAGTGACCAACCCTGGCCAAAAGGAAGCCAGTGGTGGTCTTAACGAAGGTAGCACGATTGTGAAAGACACACCCACGCAAGCTGCTTCCCCTCTTGCCATTCAAGACTTCACTGCCAAAGAGTAAGGTTGATTCTAGCTTTCAAGAACAATTTTTATATCTCAAAATAGTTTAGTGGCCCTGCGTGGCCGTAAATCTTGCCCTACGTGGCACAAGTACTTTTTTTTGAAACATCTAACACAAGTATTTGGCCTTTCGGGGCATAACTCTGGTTTTGCATGCTTGGCTCTGCCAGGCTTAGATGTTTGGCCCTTCGTGGCTTTAGACTTTTTGTCGGTGGCCCCTCGTGGCCAAACTTTCATGTTTGGTTGCTAAGTTTTTCATATTTAGGAGATGTTGCATGTTCTCGTATGAGTTTAAGTATTTCATACTTAACTTGTTCATTGTACGTTCTGACATGCTTTCCAAGTTTGTTCATACTTGGATAAATTACTAAGTGTGCTCGTACTTAGCTGTTTGTGCATGTCTGTCGTATGCACCCAAGTATTTCGTACTTAGGGATTATTTGCTTCTAAGTGTCCCATACTTAGATAGGTTCCCAAATGTATTCATATTGTTGGAAAAATTGTGCACGCTCTCATATGCACTCCAAGTCCTTCGTACTTGGACAAACTCCTAAGTGTATTCATACTTAGATAAATCTGCATATTCTCGTATGCTTCCTTGGTTTCACATACTCGGATAGACTCCTAAGTGTATTCGTACTTGGATAATTTGTGCATGCATTCGTATGCAACGCATGTATTCTTGTACTAGGAAAAATTAATTAATTGCATGTCCTCGTATGCACCCCAAGTGTTCACGTACTTGCACAAATTCCTAAATTTTTCATACTTAGAAAATTTGTTGGAAAATTTGTATGTATGGACCCACTCTATACTCCCTAATACAAAGGGAGGACAAGTGCCTGGATTCGTATTCAAGCATTCAGAAAGAAGTGGAATAAAAAATTGCCAAAACAGAGCGTTTCATCAAAATAGAATTTTATTTCATAATTCAAAACTCAAGGGGGCGTTGGGCGTACCCCTTGCAACCAACAAAGAATAGAAAACAAGGGAATTTTATTCATTATTCCCACACAACCACAATGTGCATCCTAAAACAGAATGAAAGATAAAATAAAGTCTTTCAAACAAAGAACTTCATCAAGTTATGGATATTCCAAGGCCTTGGCACCGGGTTCCCATCCAGGTCAGCCAATCGATAAACCCATATGCCCACAATTTCAGTTACTCGATATGGACCTTTTCAATTAGCCTCTAGCTTGCCCTCATTGGCCACCTTGGTATTCCCGAGCACCTTTCGAAGCCCTCCAATATCAAATTCACAAGGGTGAACATTCTTGTTGTGATTCTTCATCAACTACTCCAGATATGAGGCCAATTGCACCAAAGCCCTCTCTCTGTTGCTCAGCAAAATCCAGCTCAATCTCCAGGGCTCTGTCATTGCCTCCGCTTTCAACCAAAGTGGTCTTGTTGGTTGGCAAACCCACCTCTAATGGAATAACAGCCTCTGTTCCATTTGCTAATGAATAGGGGGTTTCTCCTGTAGACCGCCTCGGAGTTGTTCGGTGGGCCCACAGGACCAGTGGCAATTCGTCAGGCCACTTCCCCTTTGCTTTATCCAACCTCTTCTTGATCCCGTCAAGGATGGTTTTGTTGAATGCCTCTGTTTGGCCATTACTCTGAGGGTAGGCGAGGGTTGAGTAATAATTCCTTATCCCATACTGGGCACAGAAAGCTTTGAACTTCTTCTAGAATTGGAACCCATTATCCGTAATCAGTGAATAAGGGACTCCAAACCGAGTGATTATACTTTTCCAAATGAACCTTTCTATCATAGGCTCAGTGATCTTGGCCAACGGCTCTGCCTAAATCCATTTAGTGAAATAATTTGTTGCTACCAACAGAAATTTCCTGTTCCCGGTTGCCTTGTGGAGCGGACCCACAATGTCCATCCCCCATTATGCGAATAGCCATGGACTTGTCAACGGCACCAGATCTTCGTCTGGTGTTCGGATCATTAGTGAGAATTTCTGACACTTCTCACAAATTTTTCACACACACTTTTGCATCTTCCTGCATGTGCGGCCACCAATAACCTTGGGGGTGATTGCTCGGTGGGCAATGGACCTGCCCTCAGCACGGCTTCCACACCTCCCCTCGTGAATTTCGTGGAGGAACTTCTGCACCATCTCGGGGTGCACACAAAGTAAGTACAGTCCAGTGAAGGACTTTATGTACAGCTTTCCTCCAGGTGACAGCCAAAACCGTGCAGATTTGTCTTTATTTAATTTTGTGAGCCTCCTTTTTGTCCGTGGGGAGTGTCCCATCTCATAAGAGCTCCACTGTTGGATCCATCCAACTTGGTCCTTGGGTCACGTCCAAGACCACTTCCACGCTCCTTCTAATGCTCGACTCATCGAGATAATCTACCGCCACTCTCCTCTTGAACTCTGTTGGCACAACTGCAGCCAACCAAGCCAGTGAATCTACATGGGCATTCTGCCCAGAACTTATCTGATCAATGTACACTTTCTCAAAAGTGTCAAGCAAATCCTTGGCGGCCTCCACGTAGGTTGCCATCTTTTCGTTTCGGGCTTCATACTCCCCGAATAACTGGTTCACCACTAGCTGTGAATCATAGTACACCCTTATCCTTTTAACTTTTATGGTCTTTGCACTCCTCAAACCTACTAAGAGTGCCTCGTACTCCGCCACATTGTTTAATGCACTGAAACCCAGCCGAACAAACTTCAACATTACTCCCTCAAGAGGAAAGTACACAACTCCAATCCTTGAACCAGTATTGCATGCTGATCTGTCAACAAACAATTTCCATCCCAGGGGATCTTGCTTAGTTGGTTCCTTACATTTCTTGGCCAGTAGACCAGGTCCCTGCTCCTTTCTTGTAGGAGGCCGAGGAGCTACTGTAGGTGAGAATTCTGCCAGGAAGCCTGCCAACACCTGTCCTTTAATTGTTGTGCGCGACTGATAGTCAATATCGTACTAACTAAGTTCCTCCAACCAAGTCAATATTCGTTCCGAGAAATCTGCTTTTCGTAGCAATGATTTCAATGGAAACTCTGTGTAAACCACAATTCTATGACTCTGGAAATAATGAGGCAACTTTCTTGCCGTTGTCCTTAGTGCCAGGACCAATTTCTCAAGGGGCAGGTATCTCGTTTCTGCATCTAGCAATGTTTTGCTAATATAATATACGGGGATTTGATCGGATCCCTTGTCCCTTAAAAACTCTGCACTGACAGCATGTTCAGACACTACTAAGTACAAAGTTAAAGACTCACCCGGTTCAGGAGTGGACAAGAACAGGGCCACTGCTAAGTACTTTTTCATGTCTTGGAACGCTTGTTCGCACTCTGCTCTCCATTCGTATCCTTCTCTCTTTTTCAGCAATTGAAAGAAGGGCCTACACTTATCACTGGACCGGCTGATGAATCTGTTAAGGGCTGCTACCATTCCAGTCTGCCTTTGTACCTCCTTTGTGGTCCTCAGACTTTGGAGCCTCTTCAAAGCTGTTATTTGATCAGGATTTGCCTCTATCCCTCTTATGGTCACAAGATGACCCAAGAACTTTCCTGAGCTTACTCCAAACGCACACTTCGAGACATTGATTTTCAGCTTGTACTCTCTTAAAATCTTAAAGGCTTCCTTTAAGTCAGCTATGTGGTCTTGCTTCTCCTTGCTTTTGACCACCATGTTGTCTATGTACACCTCCATAGTCTTGCCGAGCAATTTCTTTAGCATAATCGTTGCCAACCTCTAGTATGTTGCATCGGCATTCCTCAAACCAAAAGGCATAACACTGTAATAATACAGCCCCCTTGGCGTGATAAAATAAGTCTTCTCTTGATCGGGCACTTACATGGCAATTTGGTGATATCCTCGATATGCGTCGAGGAAACTCATCCGCCCATACCCAGTTGTTGCATCCACCAGTTGATCTATCATTGAGAGGGAGAAACTGTACTTTGGACATGCCTTGTTCAGATCCGTGAAATCGACATAGACCGGCCACTTTCCGTTCTACTTTTTTACTACCACAGTGTTAGACAACCATAGTAAACCTCTTGTATGGCTGTTGCTTCCAGCAAACAGTCAATCTCCTCTATAACATACGTGTTGTATGGCCGATCTTCTCTTTTTCTACATCACGGGCTTATGTTGTGGATCTACATTTAAGTGGTGACAATCACGTTTGCATCCACCCCAGGCATCTCTTCAGGTACCCAAGCAAACACATCGACATGCTCATTGAGGAATCCCACAAACTCTTTTTCTTCTTCCTTATTCAGGTTTTCCCCAATCAGGAAATACCTTTCTGAATCAGTCTCATTGATCTGAATCTTCTTCAAACCTTCTACTACCTTCTTGGCGGGATTCCCTCCGACATCCTAGATGGTCAGATGGTCTGGAACTTCGATGGCTTGGACCAACTTTGCTTTAGGTGCCTTCTTGATTATACAAATCAAGCACTGCTGGGCAACCTTCTGATTTTCCCTGATCCTTTCAATGCCATTTGATCCGGGAAACTTTACCATCTGATGGTAAGGAGGAAACTGCCCTTATTTTTGTGCAACCATGTTCTTCCTATAATCACGTTATAAGAAGACGGAACATCTACCACCAGGAAGTCGGTTCGCAGCACCACTGTTCCGGCCCGAACAGGCAGAGTTACTTTACCCAATGGCCAGACTGCTCTTGCATTGAATCCGACCAATGGAGTTGTTGACTGCACCAAGTCCGCCTGTGTTAGTCCTAATTTCTTAAATGCATCGTAATATAGCACCTCGGTGTAACTTCCCGAGTCCACCAAAATCCTCTTTATGTCATATTCTCCAATTCGCAAGGCTATGACCAAGGCATCGTTATGAGATACCTAGACTCCTCCCAGGTTCTCATCCATGAAGACTATGCCCTCATTGCATACTTCTTCTTCACGTCCTCTTTTCTTCCCCAACTGCATCACATGTTGGTCATGTTTTTTTTTGGATAAATCAGCTTGAAATTGAAAAAGAGGCTAAACGAATATACAGCCTACAAGGGACATACCCCAGGAGGAAAAGAAAAAGAAAACAAAATAAGAGTAAAGAAAATTGCTTAAGCCAAATGGCTATATGGCTAAAAGATATGCATTGTTTCCAATCCATCTAGAAAGAGGGAAGGGAGACAACACGCCTTAAAGACCTCCACAAAAGGAATTCAGAATAACATGAAGTTTAACATTTAGAGCAACCAAACTACAAGAGAAGAGCCAATATGACTATATGAGAACCAAATTACATATACTGAAAACAACCAAGAAAAGTTAGCCTTTTGAAATGACGAACGGATCAGCCGAATGCCTAGCTACAATATTTGAAGGTACTTGCATCAGCAGATCAGAGCCATCGAGCATTGACTGAGAGCCAACTTGCAGCAACTGAACTCTCATATTCAGAAGACAAAATAAGCTTCAACACGGAGCAGGTCCACGAACTGGACAGTTGCATTGGACACAGCAGCAAACAATATCGAATTTGAGATTCAAAACAAATAGCACGGCATAGCAATCTGTAGTAGCAGCAGCAAAAAGGTAGCAAGCAGTATCAGCAGCTATTTGCCAAGGATTCTGCTCATTCAAAACTGTTTAGCTGCTGACTGAAGATATAGCAGCAACAGCAGCAAGAAATCAAACGCAACAACCAAAACAATTGTAGAGAAGTAGTAGGAGAAGCAGTAAGCAATAGCAGAAGCAGCAACAAGCCTCACATTCGTATCATGCCAATCATCAAATTTATTGCAAAATAACAGCCGTAACACTGGACCTTCTATGTTAGCATCCAACAATGGCTCAAGCAGTATTAGCAGCAGAATAGCTGCAAAGCAGCAACGACTACATAGCAGCAGTAGATGCAGCAGATGCAAACAGAACAGTAAATATCTTGACAGAATACAACTTGACAGAAACCATAAGTTGAACAATTGGTAACATGAGTAGAATGGCTAGGGACATGCCCCCTAGAAAAGCATAAATGTTCCAAGGGACAACCCCCCAAGGATAGGCTAAGACAATACAGAATCAACTAATGTCAAAGGAATAATCAGCACTACAGAAGCAGAAACACTGGACAAAATAGCGATATGATAACAAAGCTACTGCTAATTGCACAGTATAACAGAATATAATACAGTCCATTATCAATAGAAAAAGCAATGAAATGCTCACAGGGCAACTGAGTAGCCCACTTAGCAAACCAGCACAACAATTAGGTACCACAAAAGATGCCAAAACCTGTCCAGATTTGGTACCACACAAGGACCAGCAACATAGAAAACAGATGCAGAATGCCCTAAGAACAAGGACACTCACATAGAGAGCCAACCTTAACCACCAAGAAGTAACCTTATCTGCTCAGCTACTACTCCTTTGAAGCCTAACTCTTCACCTACTAGAAGCAAAGGGGGAAACTTCAACACCCTCCACTCTCCCTCACAAAATGCCTCCCACTAAATATTACCTTCTCAGAAGAAGGAAGGAGCTCAAACACTCAACTTACAGGTACACACATATGCTGGAACACTCAACCAACCAAAAGCTGAAGAAAACAAGGTTCCAAATCAGAAAACAAAATAGAAGTACTATCAGTGTGGCACCAAATAGCTGCTTTCCACATCCTGCCAAAAAGATAGGATTTGGAAAACAAATGCAACTCCAAATCAAGAAAACACATGCAACATATAAGATTATTCCATAGTTATACCCCATTCTCTAATAAATCTGGAATCATGAGAGCCTATGGGCAATTTGGGCGGGGACAGAAGTCTACCTTTTACCATGTTATCGATTTTGTGAACTATTACTTCCCAGGTGCTAGCAGTAGCTTGAAACTTCCTCAAATTCCTCTCAATCCAAATGTGATACACTGTAACAGTGAATATCAATTTGATAACAACACTCTTAAGGGATTTTCCCATAAAATTGGAGAGGTGAGAGATCCAAGCTGCCCAAGACTGGGGGGACCACCTCTCATCAATTCTTGCTAAAATAGCATTCCAAACTTGTGTGGAGAATACACAACTAAAGAACAAATGGTCATGGTTTTCACTGCCAAGGTAGAGGCTGCATTGAGAAGAGGATTTAAGCCCAAAAAGAACAAGTCGATCCTTAGTGGAAAGCCTACCTTGGATGGCAATCCAAGCAATGAAGCTGCAATTTGGGATATGGCTAGAAAACCAAACAACTTTATGCCAAGTTACTTTGGGAAATGGCTGCCTCAATTCCTCCCAAAGAGAGGCAATGCTAAATTGTCCATTTGAGTTAAGAGTCCATCTAATTTGGTCCCTCGCATCCCTCAATGGGGGAAGCTAACATTTGACTTCATTCAATTCCCAAGTTTGTGTGACCGGGAATGCCCAAGCAGAACTGAGAATTATTTGGGACACTTTGGCATTCATGGGAAAGCCAGAATCATACACAATTTTGGAACCAAACTTGTTCAACAATGGGCCTAAAGGATGCCAATGGACATGCCACAGGGATGTGATATCCCATTACCAATAATATGAAGTATGAAGGGTTGAACTAAGTTTCTCAAATTAAGCAACTTCCTCCAAACCCAAGAGGGATCACTTGGCATCTTAAGACTCCAAAAGTTCCTTCCCTTTAATAATAGGATTTAACCCATTGACACCACATTGATTGCTTGCCCCCAGAAATCAAAAACCATATATGGTTAGCAACCACAGCCTTCTTCAAAATCGCCATAGATTTGAAACCAAGACACCCCTTATCCTTGGGAGCACATAGGTGCTCCCAAGCAACCTTAGCCCCAGTTCTTTTAAGGTTAGGGCCAGACCACAAAAAGGCCCTAAGGATAGACTCAACTTCCTTAATGACCTTTTTTGGTAATATGAACAAAGAAGACCAAAATGTTTTTTATAAGCTGCACACTCCCAGCATAAGTAAGGTCCCTATTAGTCCAACATTTAGTTTTGGCAGTGATACTATCTACCAATCTCTGACAATCAATAGCCTTGAGTTTAGTAGATAGTTATGGGACCCCCAGATATCTCACAGGGAGGGAACCTTCCTGGAATCCAAGTTCTTGCAAGACAGTTTCCTTAACCCTCACTAACACCAGAAAAGAATACGCTACTCTTCCCTAGGCTATGGGAGAGACCAGAAAGATCCTCAAACTCAGCCAATGCATTCCGGATGTGTTTGATAGATGGAAGCTCCCCTTTGCAAAATATCATTAGATCATCAGCAAAGCAAAGATTAATGAACTGATTATCTTTACATCTCCAATGGAAGTGAAAACCAGGGAGATGAGATTTCTCCTTAAGCAAGGTTGTTAAAACTTCCATCACAATAACAAAGAGATATGAAGACAGAGGATCCCCCTGCCTCAGACCCTTTCTATCTTTAATGTTACCAGTCACTTCTCCATTGATACAAAGTGAGTAATTTGTAGTGGTTACACATGCTTGAAGCCACTTGATCATGGTAGGATGAAAGTTCATTGTAGAAAGAACATCCCATAGAAACTCCCACCTAACATGATCATAAGCTTTCATTATGTCAACTTTCATGGCACACCTAAGAGAAGGAGATGACTTGTGGAAACCTCTCATGAGTTCTTGAGTGAGGAATATGTTATCTGTTATTCTCCTACCTTTCACAAAGCCTGATTGGACATGATCTATGAGTAGAGAAAGAACAGATTGCAATCTCTTGGCTAAAATCCTAGAGATGCATTTGTAAATGGTATTGCAGCATGATATGGGCCTAAAGTCCCCCACCTTGGAAGGGTTTTGGACCTTAGGGACAAGTGCTACAATGGTGGAGTTAGCTTTGGTGAGCAATTGTCCATACTTGAAGAAATTCTGGACAGCTGAAGTGATCTCATTCCCAATGATAGACCAAGCTTTCCTAAAAAACCCTGCATTGTACCCATCAGGGCCCGGGGCCTTAGCGGGATTAAGGGACCAGAAGGTCTCTTTGTTCTCCAAATCTGAGCCAGGAGAGACCATATGATGACTTTGTTCAAGACTAAGTTTATTTTTGATTAATTGTCCAACTCTATTTGGTCCCAAATGAGGTGTGGGGTAGGGAGTACCAAATAAAGTCGTGTAAAAGTTACCAAACTCTGCCTTGATAACTTGAAGATCATGAGTGATAGAGCCGTCACTAAGCACTAAACTTGTTATTTTGCTTCTATTCCTCATATTACTTACAGCTTTAAAGAAACAGGAAGTGCATTGATCTCCAAGTTTCAACCATTGTATTCGTGACTTTTGTTTGGCTAGACTTTCCTCAGCCCTAAGCAAAGTGATATATTGTATCACCCTCTCCTATGCTATGGCAGAACTATTATTAGGATGAGATCCTATAATAGCCTGAATGTTTTCTAAGTCCTGCCTAATGGTACACACCCTCTCAGAGATGCCACTGAATTCAGCTTTATTAAGCTGCTTCAGCTCATGTTGAAGATGTTTGAGTTTCTCACGCACACAGAACATGGGATTACCAATAACAATTAACCTCCAAACCCTCTAAACAATTGCAAGGAATTGTGGATGATCGGCAAGGAAGTCAAAAAACCTGAAAGGCTTAACTGACTTCCTTGGATTAGGCTGAACATAGACCACAGCAGGAGAATGGTCCGAGATACCAGGAACCAAAAAATTAGTGGATGATTGAGTAAATGTTTTCATCCATCATTCACTAACACTCTATCAAGTTTAGAGGCCACAAATTGAGGAGGGTCCTGTTTATTTAACCAAGTGAATAAGCACCCGGTGAACCTAAGATCATCAAGTTCAGAGGCAAACAAACAGTGATTGATGTCATCCATGTGTGGTGACCACTGAGGAATACCCCCAACTTTCTCCCTAGGATGTCTAATAGCATTAAAGTCACCCAGGACCACCCAAGGTGAAGAGGTCCTGAATTGAGTTAGACAATGCCATAAAGACCTACAATCCAAATTAGAATTTGCCCCATAGACCATAGTGACCAAAAAGAGAGCACTCCCATATTTGGGTTGAACCTCACAGTGAATGCATTGGTCAAACTGACCTAACACGGTAAGAGAGAATACACCAGGGTCCCAACCCACAAAAATCCTCCCTAAAGTCGATTGGGAGTAATTATTCACAAAACTCCAATTAGGACAAATGTATTGAGTGATTCTATCTGCCCAAATTGCCCTAATTTTATGCTCAATAAAGCCAACTAGATTAAGTTTATTAGAGCTCACAAAGGATTTAACTTCTTTCTGTTTAATGGGGTCATTCAAACAAAGAATGGTCCAAAAACCTAGATTGAAAGTTTGTAAAGACATACAAAACAATATCAAACAGAAGCAAAAGATGCAGAGATTGAAAAAAGAAGTACTGCATTTAATCAAAAGGATACCAAAAGGATATCAATTATTCCTAATTGAAGGAATGATTAAATTCCTTCAATTGCTGAAGGTACTGATTGACTCCTCCTTAGCTTGCTTCTTCAAATGCTTCTTAGCAGACTTGGAGAGGAGCTTGTTGAAGCCAGCACTTCCCTTGGAAACCAGATTAGCAGCTACCTTGCTGACTCCAGGATCTAACCGATCAGGTGGCTCAGTGGCTAGTGAGGACTTGAGCTCGGATTGAACTTTAGCCAGAGAGGTTGCTGTCTTGATACTTTGATTCAATACTCCTTCCTCTTGATTGCTACTCACTACCCCTTCTAAGACTTCTAAAAGCTCATCTTCGGAATCACTAAGCTCTTCCCTAATGGAGTGAGTGTCCGGAGGCGAACTACTGGATTCTTTGGGGCGATCACTGTCAACTCTATTATTTTCTTTCCCAATAGGAATCACAATCAGTGCTTGAACTGAAGGTTGTGGAGGGATTGGAAATGTGGATGGTTTGCTAGCACATTTGATTGTGTGAGGGCCAAAGATAGGACAAATGTCACACTTGGGAGGCAGTACTTGGTATTCTACTGGAACAACTACAGATTCTCCAGCAACAATGACTGTGACCTCATCCGGGAGAGCTTGCTCAGCACTCACCTCAATACAAATTCTAGCCTTGGTGGATTTAGTATGGAGAAGGCCAGCCTGCTTAGCAGTCTTGGTTGTGGCTTGATCAACATGAAGTGGCTTCCCAGTTGTACTTGCTACCCGACTCAGGCACTCTTGATTCCAAAGCTCAAAAGGAAGATCGTGCAACTTAACCCAAGTTGGTATTTTGGAGGGTTGATCCTGAGCAGGCTTCATCATCCTATGCCAGTCCTTAAGGACAAGATACTTTTGGGAGAAGAAATACGGTCCTCCTTCTAGCACTTGCATTTTAGCTTGTTCATCTCTGAATTCAAACAAGTAGAACCCAGCTACATTAGGCTTGATAGCCACAAAGAGATCTTTCCACTGGTTCCGAGCAGTGGAGATCAAAATGGGGTAAGGCATTTGACCATCAAGGAAATGCCCAATCAAATACTTGTTCCATTTCCCCACTTCAGTTAGTTCTATGTCTATTTCAACCAGAGCTTCTTTTCCTCTCTGTAAATCAGGAAAATAGTCCAATTTCAAATCCATAGAGGGGCTCTATGATTGGAGGAGAGAAGCCCAATTTCTAGGTTTGGGTTTATGCTGATTCTGTCCCGGCCTGGATTTGTGAATGAACTGTTGTGGGTTGGTGGAATTCTTGTGAACATTTTGTTGTTGCTGAGATGTTAAATGGTTCAATTGAATTTGGGTAGGATGAGAGTGATTACTGAATGTGGTTTCTGTGGTATTTTCCTGAGGCAGACTTCCGGAAGGATTGTGAGTTGAAGAATTGAGGGGAGGCTTCGACTCAGGTTTGTTAGGAGAAGAACTAGAACCCCGACTGATATACCGAGGTCTGGTATCCTCTATGTTATACCCCATATTAGGATCCCCTTCCACATATGGAGTACTTCTAGCGTTAAACAGGATCGTAGTTTTAGTTTTAGGACTCCGTACCTGATCTTGTTCACAAGTGTCAATTAGTCGAGCCGTTTGCTCCCCGCTTCCTTCTGAAGAGCTTCTTCGAAGACTTGTTGAAGTTTTCGAGAAGGGCCCGTTTTCTTTAATGATTTTGGACTGAAATCCCTAAAATCAGCTGCTGACGGTGAAGGAGCAGCACCCCTAGGAACAGGTCCAAGATCAGAATCAATGGTGATGTTCGACCTTAGGGCTTCCACATCCGACAGAAGTAGATGAGACTGAGAAGATGTCGATTGATCTTGGATGTTTTGTTTTCGCCGAAGCTCGTTGTAGTCTAGGGCTTTGAAGCCCAAGCCATCAGCAAACCTTTTGGTTAGCAGACAAGAGTGCAGAGAACAAATCGCCCCAAATTGCCATCAGTTGATTGGTTTTTGTTTTTACTGTTTTGAAAACTAATGAAGAAAACTTATTTTTGTAAAGCCAGATGTTGATACTTGCCTCTGGAGCAATCTCACCTCATTTCTCTTATAAGGTGAGGGCAATCTATGTATCATATGGATTACGCCCATTGGATTTTGTTCGTAATCCAACTCCATTGCTTTCTCAGCGCCTTTGTGTTCTTCCTGAATAAACTCCTTCAAATAACCATGAGAGACTAAGTCATCGAGGTGTTGCTTGAACATCTCACAATCTTCCGTCATGTGACCCCAATCCATGTGATAACAGTAATGCTGACTCGTAGCTCGCTTTGCATCTTTATCTCCTTCCAGTCTTGGGGGCCACTTGAAATACGGGCGGTTCTTTATTCGATAAAGAATCTGATAGATTGGTTCTTTCCAAACTGTAGTTACTGAAAAGAGAGACCTGGGGTCCGGGGCATGTTTCTCCTTATATGGCTCTTTCTTAGCCTGCCCATAGTCCTTCCTTTCCCGGTATGTTTTGGGCTCTGGATTATCAGCCTCCTTTACAGGCCCCTTTGCTTGCTCGGCAACCACCTTGCCGTCTTCCCGGAGTATGTCATCCTCGTTCCTGGCATGCTGCTCAATCCATTCCATTAGCTTTGCCAGTGTTCCTACTGGACTCGTGTTCAATGATCGGCGTAACTCCCCCTAAACAGGTAGCCCAGTCTTGAACGTGGCTATTGCATACTCCTTAGAGCAACTTTCAATCTCATTGAAAGTCTCCCAATACTTCTTTGCATAGTCCCTGATCGGCTCATTCTCTCCCTTCTTCATGATGGAGAGGCTCTCAAAAGTTTTGGGTGCTTTTCTGCTTGTCAGGAACCAAGCAGTGAATTCCTCGGTCAGTTGCCTCCATCTTCGTATCGAGTGCGGGCCTAGCTTATTGAACCAGGATAGGGCCACCTTTCCCAAACTCGATGGGAACATCTTGCACGTGATTGCATCATCCCTGTTGTGCATAAACATTGCTTGCTTGTAATGCTGTATGTGTGCCACGGGATCTGTATTTGTTTCATAGAGGATGAACGCACTATGCTTCACCATGCTCGGTAGTCTCGCCTTTTGCAACCTCCTTGCAAAGGGGGAGGATGCTATATTGTTGAGGGCTTTTCGTGCTACCTCTTGTGCAGGCATGGTCCCCTCCTCGCATTCCTTCATTTTATTGGGAGCGTTCCTTTCCCAATCTGAATTAGGTCTCTCGTACCTATCTCTATGGTGTTTCCTAGTCTTTCCCTTAGGGGTGAGACTCCGGCTTCTTCTCCTTCTTTTTCTTGAAGAAGCCCTTCGCCATCCTGGAGTTCGGCTTTTACTTCTGCTTCTGCTCCTTCTGCCTCGTGAAGGAGCCTTCTTGTATTTCACCATAGCATGTCTGTCTCCCCTAGAATTTATTCGTGAAAGTCCAGAGTCTTCAGGATGTTCTCGGATCCGTTCCAACTCTCGAATCCCGTGCTCTTGTTTCTTGATCAAACGAGCAAACTCATCGATTTCCTGCCTCTTTTTGTCAAGGATGTCTTTACTGTTATGCACGCTTCTTGAGTGTGCAACTGATTACCTTTCACAGCGGGATTTACTCCTCTGTGTGGACTCTGTCGCCGTCCTGCCCTCCTTATTCTTGGAACCATCCAGGACAGTTAGGGGGTTACCCTTGCTTGTTGCCTTCCTCCCATGTCTGCCTTCGGGGCTTTCCCGGAGCCTCTGGTAAGGATTTATCACCGCCCCCACCTAGCAGATTCTTTGGGTCGCGCGGCATCGTTGGATTTTCTTCTACCATGGTCGTTTTTCAAAGAGAACTCTTTCGTTTCCCACAGACGGCGCCAATTGTAAGTGGAGAAAAATGAAAGAAGCTTTGAACAGCACAAGAGTGCAATGGCTACTCGTGACTTCTCGCTGGAACCCTATGTAACGCCCCCAATTTTGGGTACGTTAAATAAACATTTTATTGATAAAACCAATTGGAGTCTGGCTCATTATTACAACAAAACTCCCATAAGAGTTCAATAATTACACAAATGAAGAGGGTTCTAGGGTTCCTAACTATAGCTCCACCTGCTCCTCCATCCTAGCCAGCTCCTCAGCTCTAAAAGCCTCCAAGGTGTACTATTCATCTTGATCATCTACAAGGTCTGACACATTATACCGGCGTCGCCACCAATATAATATATCAGGGTCACCAAAAGGTAACACCGTGAGCACAAAAGCTCAATAGAGTAACCCATACCCACTAACCCTTAACTTACAAACATTAAACCATAAAAATCGAAGATTTTCACATAAATCAAACATACTTGACAAACAACGACACACTGCATTCATTATTCAACTAGCGTTGGTGTCCAAGATTCTCTGGGTTTCTCCTACGCAACATCTCGTAAACTGTGTCTCGTTTTTCTCATTTCATAATCCATTCATTATTTCAAAAACCCATTTTTAACACACCCAACCTCGATTCCGCCGTTCTGGTCTCCCGAGTATCCTCACAATGGTTTTGCCGTCCCGGGTTCCCATTGGCACACAATTGCATTGGCTCTTCTCCGCGGATAACCAAGCCATTCCTCACCATGGTTCCGCTGCTCTGGGTTCCCATGGGAACGCACACAACCTCACAATGGTTCCGTTGATCCAGAATCCCATTGGAACACACACAACCTCACAATGATTTCGCTTTTCCCGGATTCTCATTGGAACACACACAACCTCACAATGGTTTTGCTTTTCCGGATTCCCATTGGAACACACACAACCTCACAATGGTTCCCATTGGAACACACACAACCTCACAATAGTTTCGCTTTTCCGGATTCCCATTGGAACACACACAACCTCACAATGGTTCCGCTTTTCCGGATTCCCATTGGAACACACACAACCTCACAATGGTTCTACTTTTTCGGATTCCCATTGGAACACACACAACCTCACAATGGTTCCGCTTTTCCCGATTGGAACACACACAACCTCACATTGGTTCCGCTTTTCCCGATTCCCATCAGAACACACACAACCTCACAATGGTTCCGCTTTTCCTGATTCCCATTGGAACACACACAACCTCACAATGGTTCCGCTTTTCCTGGATTCCCATTGGAACACAAACACACATTCCCACAATGGGCAAGTCCGGCCACATTGGGGTTTCAAAAATTTTTCTCCTTTTCAAAACACGCCTTGCCATTAACACACCCTAGGCATCATGTTTCTACTTTCTTGTTTTCCGTGTCTCGTTCTCATGCATAGACTCCATGGTAGGACTTTTTATGTATACATAAATCATTCCTTGAAATCTTGAAACTCAACTAGCAAGATCATCCAATTCTATATAGTAATCATGCTCATAACCATCCTAAAGATCAAAATACGAATACTTCTATCAACAATAAGTCTTTATCTTTCGAAAACCGTTCTTTCTTCCTTTATAGAGAAATTCAAAACAACATATGTTTATTGAAGTAAAAGTCAATTATTCAACATGTTCATACCACCATTAGCAAAACGAGTTTGTTAACCATCATGCATTCTAAACATAAGAAATGATAGATAACCTTATCCTCTTTAAAAATACTTCAAGTTATACTTTGAACTAAAGAGTAAGGACATTCTACTTTCTAACATACGGTTCTACACTATACTTGGGTTTAATGGACGAGGGACTCTACCTTACTTCTTGGCGGTAGGGCGGCTACGGTAAGTGTGTCGGTGATCGAGCGGAGTAACTTCCTACGGAATGCTTATGGTAGCTTCGAAAGAGAAAGGTTTCTCTTGAAACTAGATCTTGACTACTACTACTACTACTACTTTTGGATCGAGATGGTGGTCGGGTGGCGGTTTAGTGGCGGCTTAGGACAAGTTTCTTGAAGAACACAAGAAGAACTTCAAGAACAAGAAGAACTAAGAAAGAACAAAGGCAAAATACAAGTTTTTTTCTAGAGAGAGAAGTTGTTAGGTGAAGGTGTGAGTTGAATGCTTGGACAAGGGTTCTATTTATAGCCAAATTTCTCCCTCTCTCTCTTCCCATGGCCGGCCCCTCTCTCTCTCTCTCTATATCTTGGATTTTCTCTTTTTTTATTCAACTTGTCAAGCTTCCTTTGAAAGATCAAGGCCTAGTTCTAGGCTTGCATGGCTAGATTTTGGTACTTTGGATTTGATTTTGTAAGATTTGGTGGAGGAAAGGAGGGGTTGTACAAGATTTGGTGTTTAAACAAACATAAAAGGACAATGGGAGATAAATTTGCTAGGAAAGTAAATAACCATACATATGGAAAAGATCATGGAAGATCAATGTCAAGGTACAACCAATTCTTTCTTTCTCTTCCTGCCTCTCTCTCTCTCTCTCTCTCTCTCTCCTTTTCTCTCTCTCTCGGCCTCTCTCTCTCTCTCTCTCCTAGTACAAGTACATATATATATATATATTCATATATGTACAAATATATATATATATATATATATATATACAATAATGTACTTAGAGTACTATGGGATTTAAAACTAAGATTTTCCTAATAAACAATACAATTAAACACATGTGTACATATATATATAAATAAGTTCAAGTACACAAATATATATATTAGTATGTACTATGCAATCTATGAAGATTTCCAAATCCAAATAAAAAAAATATAAGATCAAAATTCCCTATTAAACTAATCCAATTTAGCACATGTCTCCCATTAAAATAATAACCTAGTGTATGTAGGACATCTTAGGGCAATGTATAAAGTACATACATATATGGTATGGCTAAGGGTACAAAGTACTAGATTTCCAAATCCAATATCCCATTAAAGAATTCCAATTAGGCACATGTAAAACTAAATAAATAGATTATGTACCTTGCCAAATCTAAGGCCTAATATACTATGATATATATATATACATATATCTATATATATATGAGTACTTATACCCAATATTTAAATATTGGAGTGGTACCAATTATTCAATTAAATAAAAGGCTAGGATTCTCCTATTAAAATAATCATAAAGTACTAGTACTAAAATATTACTAGAAGTACTTAGAATCTAGGATTTAGATTTACCCAATATTTTAATGCACAAAATCACATGGGAAATCCAAAACTTGATTATTTAATAAAAACTTTGTACCTTGTTGGAAGATTAGTGCTATTATCCAATGGATAACAATTGCCCTAGTAGTTATTATCCAACGGGTAATAGTTTTCCTAGCGGTTAATAACCAAAGAATAATGGGATGGGATGATATCTAATAAACAATGCATATTTATCCTTTGCACATGTGAATATATACCAATATATTACTATATCCTTGTACTAATCAAATTATTCTAATGAAAGGCCTATTGTCCAATGGACAAAGATTACCCTAACATTTATTGACCAATGGGTAAAGGTTAAAGATCCAAAGGGTTCCACTAAGGTTTGAAAGGTTCAAAAGGTTCAAGAAGGTTCAAAAAGGCTCATCTAGGGTTAGGAGATAGTAACTAGATGAATTGGTAGTTAGGTCCCTCTAACTAATTGGTTAGGATCTAGCTATACTTGCCAAGTAAAATCTCTAGCCAAGAAATATAATTTTAAAAGGCTAAAATTTTAATTATGACAAATTTTTAGGAATTAAAAGGGATTTCAAAAGCAATCCAAGTAATTAAAAATAAAAATTCAAATTTTTAACGAAAGTTTTACTTACTAAAAATCAGGGTTGTTACACCCTAGTTCGTCGTCGGAGCTCTAATATGCCAAACAGACAAGAGGTGAGCGCACCTTTGCCTCTCGTGGCAAAAGCCCTTCGATGTCTAAGTTAGTATCACATACTAGCAGAAAACCCTAATTATCAGTAGGAAAGTGTGGAATAAGTTCAACTATTTGCGTACCTTTTACTTCTAGGTTTACCTCATATTTATAGATTTGCATATGCTTGCTGCCCAAGCATCCCAGTTGCCCTAGGTTTCCTACGTCATATAGGGAACCTAGGATCTTCTAGATTCTCATTCCCTTACCCAGTTGTTACCTTAGTCTTTTTAGGACTCCTTTCCATAACTGGCCGAACATCCCATCCCCATTGGGTATCTTTTCTAGATCCTACATTCTCGGGATCTTATCCCCTACGGGATACCTCTGTTTTGGAATCTTATAGAGTGTTCCTTCTGCTTTAGCACTTGAGGATGCTTTCTCAATAATTCTTTCCCTGTTCAGCCACCTCGTTGCCGAACAGTCCACCTGGACCGATGACTTCACATGTTATTAGTCTTTATATGCAGAACAGACTGCCTGGACCGATGACTTCTCGTGTCACTGGTCCATATTGCCGATCATCGCCTTACACAGCGGTTTATCGTATTTATTCCGTGTCCCCACATACCACTTGTTCAGGTTCTATTTGAGCTTGTTCAGGAATACCTCCCTACACTTCCTGCTCGCTCAGTATTTTTCTCTGAGTTGGCGCGTTTCATAATAAACGATTTCCCGGTATCGCCATGAGTTGACCTAATCGCATCCCCCATAAGTTTGGACCACCCCATTTTAATGAATAACCAACTACTCAACAGTAAACCATAGTTGCAACAGTTGATACCAGAGCCCAAAACCACGAAAAATGAAGAGCAGCAAAATCTCGGCCCCAATTTCAACACACAAAAGCAAGCACACCCAGTTTTCGATAGAAAAATTGCAAAAATTAGGCTAGGGTTTTCGGAATTTTGGGGGTGGTAAAGAAATTCTAGGTTTCGATGTGTGGGAAAGTAGTTTAGAAAGATAGAGGATGGAGATATGTAGAGGGTATGAAGGATTTCGAACTATGTAGAGAGAGAGAGAAAGAGAGAGAGAGAGAGAGAGAGAGAGAGAGAGAGAGAGAGAGAGAGAGAGATTTTTGAAATAACTTGACAATGGAGAAATTTCGGACTGAAAATGGAGAACCCAACCTTGAAACATTCAATTTCGGCCATGAATCTTCAAAGTTTAGTGATATTTTGAAGATTGATGGAGGTTTATGGAGGATTTGGGTGATTTGGATGGAGATTTGAGAGAGAAATTGAGTTTGGGAGGTAAGGGTTCGAAGTTTTGGGTCGTGGCGTGTGTAAAAGAAAAGGTTTTGGATTATATAGCGGGACGGGAGAGAGAAAAAAGCCGACCAAAAATTTTAAAATTTTACCAGCGGGTACCAGTACTTGCAAATTCCCATTACCAGTACTGGGTTCTTGAAATCAAATTCTAAATTCTGCCAATTGGGTATCGGTACTGGCCAATTCACAGTACCAGTATTGGGCTGGAAAATTTTTGCATTTTGCCCACTTCCACCGTTTTGACCTCCGCTCATTCCCAACATCTTCCCCACATCCTCAGAACACCTCACAGCAGTAGAACACCATTTCAAACAACCCTCCATACATCCGGCTCCTTAAGTTTTTGAACAAAAAGTAGGACACGGACTAGGATATGAAATAGGACGAGGGGACACTTTTGTGGTTTAATCAAACAAAGAATGCCTTGTATCACTTCCTAAGTACGCCACAGATTCCAAAATGATTCAACAACGATATCAAACACACTTAGGCATGAACATGAGATTATTTACCTAAACTACAAATGTACTATGAAAACTGAACGGGATATGGGTAAAACTTGCTCAAAACACACTCAACACCTAATTGCTCATCCTTAATCATGCTCATGAGTTGAAATGTACACAATCACTTACGATCAAACACTGAACTCTTGCTAATTAAGAATCAATGAGCATGTGCCAAGTCGCTTAATTCTACTAAATTTGTACAAACGGAAGGATTGCTCTAATAAAAATGAAAAATTTATACTAAAAGCATAAAACCATATATATATATTGAGAGGGAAAGAACAAAAGATTGTACCTCCGGGGGAATGTCAACCCTCGTATACCTCGACCAAGTTGGAGACTTTGGCGTCACCAACTCCTTTCATTATTCGAATGACTTTCAAGGTCAACTCCTTCGGTTCTTCCAATGGAACCACAACTAGTCACATAGGGTCATGGTCAAAGCTTTATTGGTCTTAAAACTGCGACATGTAATCGCACCCATGCATAGGGCTCTTAAATGCCTCACTCACTCCGACTTTAGACCCAATCCATCAAAGCTGGTGTGGTAGCACGTACACCCTGCAAAGGACTTAAGTTTGAACTACCTACTAAGAGACAAATGACATTAGAACCACCCAACTTGCGTTATCTGGGCGCCAAACAAACATATATACAAAGGAAAACATCAAAGACACCACTCGATCTTCACGCAATCATATGATTCATACTTTTCTTCCCGTGTCTCACCGGAGAGGTAAGACACGGGTGGCTATACTAGACCGTCGAAAGTTGTTACATCAGCGCCCGAAGTAAAATTTACTGCTTGACCTCGCCAAGCAATTAAGCTCAGCGTCCCCTGTGATCAAAGTAAAGTGAGACAAGACAGAGCCTAGCGCCAAAGCACGGGAATACCAAGTCTCACCCAAGGACCTAAACTGCCCCTGATAGGGGCATATTTGGAAAACATGGATCATTAATGGCAAACTACTACAAAGAGAACTAGTTATAAAGTCCTATACAAAGATGCATTGGTGAAATCTTATAGAGTGAACACCCCAGGACATAGTAAACATGCATAAAACTCAAAAACCAATATTTACAAATGTACAAGCATAACCAGATTTAATATTAGAGCTCGGAGCGTCCAAGTCACAGCTAGACTCTGCCAAACAATTAAGTCCAGCGTCCCCTACGATCGTAACTAGGCAAGTAACAAGATAAAGTCAAGTGCGGTAGTAGAGCACGAGAATATCAAGGCCTAACGTAAGATCTACACCGCCCCCATTGGAGCTAATCTGGAAGACGTGAGTGGTGTACTGTGAATTACTCCTATAAGAAGAACTAACGAAAACCATATGTCACTGATATTAACATTTTCCCTTACTAACCGGAGCTGGGCACACAATTCTTTTTTTAATAGTAGCGTGCAGAGCTATAAATACCCAAGTCAATGGTGGGTACCCCCTACCCAGGAGCCGGGTCCAACAAACAGTTAAGTTCAGTGGTTACGCTTTCGCTCCCCGTGCAAATAAAACCAAACAAACTAAGCGACAGGATCATCTAAATAAACCAGAGCAACCAAGTCCTTTGTTAACTCTTCTCTTGCAAATTTTTCCAAAAACGGCTTAAGCCATTGGCCATTAACTTTAAAAACATAACCATTCGAATTAACAATTTCAATTGCACCATGAGGAAACACTTGGTGCACAATGAAGGGGCCAACCCAACGTGACCTCAACTTCTCGGGAAAAAGATGGAGCTTGGAGTTGTACAACAACACTTTTTGGTCAACTTCAAAGTTTTTTCGCTGAATATTCTTATCATGAAAATCCTTAACTTTTGACTTGTAAATTTTTGTGATGTCAGATGCATCCCTCCGAATTTCTTCAAGTTCATTGTGTTGGAGTTTGCAATGCGTGCCGACGGCGAGCAATCAAAAATTCAAAGCTGTAATGGCCCAATAGGCCTTATACTCCAACTCCACCGGGAGGTAACATGCCTTGCCGTATAAAAGCCGATAAGGCAAAGAGCCTAGAACAGTCTTATTGGCGGTATAGTATGCCCACAAGGCATCAGTCAAACGAAGTGACCAATCCTTCCGGTTTGGATTGACAACTTTCTCTTAAATGTGTTTTACCTCTCGGTTAGCAAGCTCGGCTTGGCCATTAGTCTGAGGGTGATAGGCGGTGGACACCTTGTGCGTGATTCCATATTTCTTCATGAGAGCTTCAAACGGCTGATTGCAGAAATGAGTGCCTTGATCACTAATAATGGCCCGGGGTGTCTTGAACCTAGACAAGATGTTCCCTCTTTAAGGAATTCCAACACCACCTTGTGATCATTCGTCTTGGTAGCAATGGCCTCAACCCATTTGGAGACGTAATCCACCCCTAGGAGAATATAGAGAAAGCCATTACAAAATGGAAATGGCCCCGTAAAATCAATCCCCTAGCAATCAAACACTTCAACTTTTAGGATGTTAGTGAGGGGCATCATATTCCTCCGAGTCACCACATCCAACTTCTGGCTTGCCTCACATGTTTTGCAATAATTGAAAGCGTCATTCGCAAGACAACGCCAATAAAAACCACACTGTAAAATTTTGGTAGTTGTCTTGGTATGGGAGAAGTGGCCACCACACTCCTTTGAGTTACAAAATTGCAAGATCCCTCTTGGTCCTCCTCTGGAACACATCACCGGATAATCAGGTCTGGGCAATATTTAAAAAGGTAAGAATCATCAAAAGATGAATCTTTTCAACCTAATTAGAGACCGCCTTCGATCTTGTGCACTCCAATGGCCCGGTAGCTGCCCCGTTACAAGGTAGTTGACAATATCGGCAAACCAAGTGCTTGTAGAAATGCCAAAAAGTTGCTCATCAGGAAACGTGTCGACAATTGGGAGATTGGAAGTACGGTCCTCAAACTCAAGTCGTGACAAGTGGTCAGCTACCACATGCACTACTGCTTTCCTGTCTTTGATAGTAAGGTTAAATTCTTGGAGTAACAAAATCCAACGAATCAATCGTGCTTTTGCATCCTGCTTTGTGAAGAGGTATTTGAGAGCAGCATGATCGGTAAAGACTATGATAGGGATACCCACCATGTACGAACTAAATTTATCCAAGGTAAAAACAATAGCGAGCAACTCTTTTTTTTTTTTTTTGGGAGGGGGAAGGGGGGGGGGGGGGGTGGGGGGGTAAATTAGCTTGAAATTAAAAAAGGTTAACTGAATGTATAGCCTGTAAGGGGCATACCCCAGGAGGAAAAAAGAAAAAAGAAAAAGAAGAAGAGTGAAAAAAGTGCGATATCCCATGCACAACCCGCATGGAGAGTAGGGTAGAGTAAGCTAAATAACAAAAATCCATCAACGAGCAACTCCTTTTCAGTAGTCGAGTAGTTCATTTGTGCTTCATTAATTGTCTTGCTCGCATAGTAAATAACATAAGGATTCTTATCCATCCTTTGCCCAAGAACGGTTCCCATGGCATAGTCACTTGCATTGCACATCAACTCAAACGGGAGATCCCAATTCGGAGTTTGCACGATGGGAGGAGAAGTAAGGCTAGACTTCAATTTCTGAAAAGCTTCCTCGCAAGCACTAGTCCATTCAAAAGGTGCATCTTTAGAGAGAAGATGACACAAAGGACGAGAGATCAAGCTAAAGTCCTTAATGAACCGTCGGTAAAAACCGTCATGGCCTAAGAAAGAACGGATGTCCTTCACACACTTAGGCATCGGGAGATTAGCAATCACTATCTTCGCCTTGTCCACCTTTATGCCCTTCTTCGATACGATATGCCCCAAGACAATGCCATGTGTAACCATAAAATGGCATTTCTCCCAATTCAGCACAAGATATTTCTCTTCACACCTCTCCAAAACTTTCCCTAAATTTAACAAACACTCATCAAAGGAGTCCCCGAAGACCGAAAAGTCATCCATGAACACTTCGACAATGTGCTCCACCATATCACTGAATATGCCCAACATGCATCATGAGAAAGTGCCGGGAGCATTGCACAAACCAAATGGTAACCGTCGATAAGCAAACATTCCGTAAGGGCAAGTGAAAGTTGTCTTTTCTTGATCGTCCAGAGCGACCGCAATTTGATTGTACCCCGAATAGCTGTCGAGGAAACAATAGAAAGCACTACCAGCAACGTGCTCTAGGATTTGATCGTTGAACGGGAGAGGAAAATGGTCCTTGCGAGTGCAGGAGTTTAGCTTCTGGTAATCAATGCACACACGCAACAAGTGGTGACTCGAGTTGGCACTAACTCATTATTGGCATTAGCCACCACCATGACTCCGGACTTCTTAGGAACAACCTGTATCGGGCTAACCCATTTGCTGTCAGCAATAGGGTAGATAATGCCTACGTCCAACAATTTCAAAACCTCTGCTTTCACCACCTCTTTCATAATCGGATTAAAACGGCGCTTAGGTTGGCGGGACGATTTGATATCATCTTCAAGATAGATGTGGTGAGTGCATAATGAAGGATCAATCCCTTTTATATCGACAATCGACCACCCGATAGCCTTTGTGTGCCACTTTAACAATTCAAGAAGTTTAGACTCTTGGTGATCCTCTAAACAAGAAGAAATCACAACGGGGAATGTCTCGTCGAGACCAAGGAAGGCGTACTTAAGAGTATCAGGCAAAACTATCAAATCAAGCTTCGAAAATTGTACACTTGAAGGAAGAGCCTTGCTTGCTAAAGGAGGCAACTCTTCGAAAGTTGGTGTCCATCGAAACACTCCACAAAGCTCATTAATTTCTGGGTCAAACTCCTCGCCATCAAGCAAAGAGAACAAATAGTTGATTTCCAATGAATCCATGAATGAAGCTTCCTCGGAAGTGAGACACACCTCAAACAGATCCTGATATAGCACATTATCGACACGGTCTTACACTGGAGAATTGATCAAATTCACCCCGCAAACGTCCTCATCATCTCCCATTTGACTTCCAATGTGGAACAATGGAATATGTTGACTTGCATCTTTATATTCCCAAAGCTCATGTTAAGAAGTCCATCTCGGCAATGAATCAAGTCATCGGCTATTGCTAAGAACCACTACAAGAAAAATTGCATTGGGTGACGAATAAAAATCGTCACAAATTGCATGTTTTTTGTCACAAATAACATAGGTGATGAAAAAAAATTTGTTGACTAAAGTTTGTTTAGGATTCCTACCCGGAGACGAAATCTATTTTTCTTCACCTATAGTGCCTTTTGGCGATGAAAAATTTTGTCATGGAAAAATGACTTGGTGACGAAATTTTCTTTGTCACCTATTGTGCTTTTTCACAATAAAAAATTTCGTCACATATTATTCTCTTTGGCTTGTCAAAGGTGACTCATCGGTGATGAAATTTTTCGTCACCAATAGAATAAAATCGGTGACAAAAACTTTCGTCGCAAAAGAAATTCTCATATATGTGAAAAAAATCCCACTTTGTTGCTCCTACTAGGTTTCAAACCCGAGTCTCCTAGGTTTTGCACGCAAACTTTAACCAACTACACCACACACACTTTTCAACATAATTTCGAAATATCTAATATATAACACATACATTTAACATTAAAATAAATATTGAACGGCATTTTGAACCATTAAACATTAAAATTAGCAATTTTGATAAACATGAAAGTTATAGCTCTTTATATTATTGTTCAAACCCAATTTAAATTATCTCAATCGGAGTTCTGAGCAAAGAGTTATACCTGAAATATATTTGGTAACAAAGTGTAATTCATAAATTTCGTCACCAAAGGTACCTTTTAAAGACCCGATATTTTTAAATGAAAAAGAAACTAATAATAATAATTATCAAAACAAAAATATTATTTTGCTCGTTAGTTTATTTAATATGAAATATTATTTATGTCGTCACACCAAAATTTTATTCCATAATCGATTGTGCGCGCGCGTGTCCGGCGAGTTAATTTCTTCTTATGTGCATGTGTGTGCCTTGGATCATTTTACCCAAACCCTAACCTAACTAAATCCTAAACTAGAATCCTAACCAAACTAACACCAAACCAATACTTCACCTCACTACCTATCACATCTCCCTTTTCCCCAAACTCACCTTCTCTCTGCCATTTTCAGACTCCCATACCCCCATACCCCCACCCCATTATTATATATCCCTCTCCCTTTTATATTATATATATCATATATACAAACAACACACACACCCACTCCTCCTCCTGTCCAAGAGAGAGAGAGTTCTTCGGACACCTCTCGACGCTCCACTGGGGACTCCTCCATAACCACCGCCGCACCTCTCAGTAGCCACCTCTCCGCCACCTCCATTTCCCGTAGACCACCACCAACTAGGCCACTACCTCTATCACCACCCCGAGCATCACCACCATAGTCCATCTCTTCACCATCGGAATCCCACCGCCACCGTACATCATCATCTCCATCAACTGGGTCACCATCACCTGAGCTCCGCCGTGGCTCTGACCTGCCACTGAACCTCTTCGTAAATCATCTCGCAAGACGAGAGGTAGTCCGAACTCACCTCCCTAAATATATTTTATGTTCCATATTGATTGTTTCGTGTTTCGGTATAAAAATAATCGAACCCGACGTCGCCGGCCGAAACCCGCTAGATTTTCCGAAATCCATGGCCGCGGTGTCCACTGGCCATGGCAACTGTTTTTTTTTATAAAAATTATTTTAGATTAATTACAGTTTAGCCCTCAAGTTAGAGAAGCTTATAAATTGGACCTTGAGTATTAAAGGTTAATACTATAAACCCCAAGTTATTTAGTTTCGATTAAATCCTAGTTTTATTGTGATCATGAATTATTTTGGTACTGACGATACTCCAAGATGATTAATAGTAAACGTAGATTTTAGTTGTGAAAAGGATAAGAGAAAATAAAAAGAATTACTTGATTTGTTTTAATTGCATGATTAATTTTATTGCATGCTTTGTTTTATCGCATGTTTTGTTATTATCATAGAATTAATTATTGTTAGCCTGTTCGTAAAAAAATATTGAATTGTGTGAAATATTATTGTATTGATAGATTGGCCAAATAGGTTTCCGGGGTTGATTGTGATGTGCGGATTTAACATATTAGACATGAAAGTAGGTTTAATGGAAAATGGATAATGTGAGAAGATGTGATCTTGGATTCCGGGCAATCCTGGTTTGGAATCCGTGGTGATGTATTGTTGATGAATGATTGGTGGTGATCTGTTGAAAGTATGGATTTACGAACCCAGGGTATGGCATGGTGGTGGTCGGCTCTCAGATGTTGGGACGGGTCATAAGGGAGGTATTGTGCTTGTGTCACAACCCGGGCTCGAATGTGCTCGCATGCGCATCCGGTAAAATTTTATCCGAACTTATGGTCGAGGATGGGATACCGAGCATATAACTTAGGTATCTTTCATCCGGATCTAGAGAAGGGGAGTCAGATCACACCAGCGTTTGTGCCAGAGGTTATGGGTAGGAATGAATCTGTGGATAAGATTCGAGATTTCATTTAGGTTAAAGAATAGTAATGAAATAATGGATTTGTTCCCTTTTGATGTTATCCTTATTGCATTCCCATTATATATCTTGTTGCTTGTATGTTATGGGTTCGGGTGGGTTTTGGTTACTGAGTGTCATCGCTCATGGTACTATATTGCCCTGGTAACTCGAACGCCAGGTACCGAAGATGGAATAGAAGTGTCATATGATTCAATCGAGTTCAATCCTATTGAGGAAGAAGCTGAAAACCTTGGTTTTCGTGCATATAGTCGCTCTGATTAATTTAAGTCGACTTTATTTTGGAAGTTTCCAAGTTTATTTGGAAATTGTAATATTTTGATTTATTCGAAACGGTTGTAATATATGACATATGCTTTTGAAATGGTGACACAGTAAATTTATGAATTTCTTTTTTGGAAATAATCTTTTTATTATTTTTTTAATGTCTCCGAATTTTCAGGGCGTTACATCCATCTAGCGACGAATTTATTTCGTCGCTGCAAATGTAAAAAAGAAGACAAAAAATATTTTTCGTCGCAAAATTGGTCCATTTGGCGATGAAATATTTTTTTCATCACTGAATAGTTATTTTTGGCAACAAAAAATAATTTCGTCTCATTTTTTACTCTTTTGGCAATGAAAATTTTATTTCGTCACAAAATAGGTACCTTTGGTGACGAAAATATCTTTTTCGTCGCTAAATAGTTATAATAGGTGACGAAATAATTTTGTCGCAGAAGTTGTAAAAATAGTGACGAATTTATTTTTTTGTCTCCAAATATACTCATTTAGTGACAAAATTAAATTTTGCCGCCACTTTTTCATCACTGAACATACTTTTTCTTGTAGTGAATGGCCCAAGGATGATCGGAATGGATGCTTGACCCACCGGCACTAGACAAGTGTCAAGAACCACAAAATCCACCAGATACAACAAGTGTCAAGAACCACAAAATCCACTAGATACACAAATTGGTCAACGTGTACAAGAACATCCTCTACCATCCCTTTTAGAACGCAAACACTCCTATCTGCCAATTGAAGCCTAACCCGAGTCGGCTTCATTTTGCCTAAACCAAGCTATTGATAGACCAAAAGTGGCAATAAGTTCACGCTCGCCCCAAGATAAAGGAGAGCTTTCTCAACTACCTTGCCACCGATAGTTATGGATATTGTGGGGCACCCTAGATCTTTATACTTGGTAGGCAAATCTTATTGGAAAAGAGAACTGACTTGCTCGATTAAAAATACCTTCTTTTGGACTCCGAGCTTGCGCTTTTGTGTACACAAATCCTTCAAGTATTTGGCATGGGACGGTATTTGCTTGTATTTGCTTGATAGCATCAACAATGGAATGTTGATCTTTACTTGATTAAACAGCTCATAAATTGCCGTATTGAATCTGGTTGGGCTAGCATCTTTAACCGGTGAGGGTACGGTACCGAAATTGGAGAAACTTGTTGTGGTGGCAGTTGCTTTGCTTCTTGCTCGGGAGCTTGCTTGGGAGTTTGCTTGAGAATTGGATTTGACGACCTTGGCAAAGATTTTGGAATAGGAACAACGGGCGGCATCTCAATGGTATTGTCCACCGCTTTGCCACTCCGCAACGTGATAATAGCCTTCGCCTACTCAGGGTAAATCATCGAAGAGCTACCAATGGCATGAAGGCCTTAAGGGTTCGGTTGAGGTTGAGCGGGCAGCTTTCCCTTTTCCTGTTGAAGTAACCCCATAGAATTTGAAAAGTTGAATTATCGAGACCAGGGTTTCTGACAATGGCGATTTCTAACAAGGCCCCAGCGACTTAAGTTTCCCAGTGATAATCTTCCATGGCTGACGGTACCATCTCCTTCACAGATGACCTGACAATAAGGCCATCGATTCAAATGAAGTTCGAAGGAAGCAAAGAGGATTTGGTGCTCCTTTAATCAAAGAATCAAATGTTACTTCACCAAAATTGGGTTTCGACCTAGTAAACCCTAATCTCAAGGTAATGTCTCAGATGCTCCAACCAATAATGTAGAGACCCATATTTAATTTATTTAATTTCAATGTTTTTAATTAAGAAAAATGGAAAATGTGATGTGTTAAAAGGATTTGGGACTAATGTCATAAGATGGTTAGTTGAAGGGTGCAAGTGTGATTTGTGAATATATCAGTATATATAGGAGAGTGATAGAGTAGAGGATTATATTTCTCCTCTCCATCTCTCACGTCTCACCCTCCTCTCTCTCGGCTCCCTCTCTCTCTCTCTGGCTCTCTTCCCAAATTTCACCCATCCAACGTAAAACCCACACAAAATAGCCTGCAATCCTTCATTCTTTCGCGTAGTAGAGCTCGTTTCTCGTTGGTTTGAGCTCGGTGGAGGCGTATCCCATACGGTTTTAAGCTTTGGAGTTAGGGCTTGGAAAATCCTTTGATTTGTTCTTCAATCTTTGAGGTAGGGAGTTCTAACTTTCAATATATGTTTATGACTTGTTTCTTGTAGCTTGATTCTTGCCATTGATCGTTGTTGTTGTTGTTGTTGAGAAACCCATGAAAGTCAGCTGAAAATCTACTCGAAATGAATTGTTATCGATACCTTTAGCATTGTTATCGATACCTTTGTGTTCCAAAACTCAGAAAATCACTTGTTATCAATACCATTTGTCCTTATTATCGATACCCTAGCGTCTGGAAGACTTTTTAGTCCAAAGGTATCGATACCTGTTGCTTATCTCCAGTTTTTACTGTGTTGCTTCATTTTTCACCATTTTGATTCCTAATCACTTTCAACTTACCCAAACACCTCCCAAATGACTCTTAACTTGGTTACTAGTAGTTTAATGACTTTGTTGAACGTATTCATAACTTTAAAGCTCGTTTGGACATGATTTTACAAGAATCACTCCGTGTATCAAAGTTGGGTTTGAATGATACGAACATGACGACAAAAGGATTTCGAAACTTTACGGACACGACGAGAACATTTCAGGACTCATCGATGGGTGAGTGCCTGGCAGAGGACATCGGGGTCCTTTAATTGGCCTGGCATGAGCTATATGTTCGTATTTGATACTTCAAGACATCCCAAATGGGTAAAGTGCCTGGCAGAGGACATTGGGGTCCTTTAATTGGCCCAGTTGGAGCTTCAGCTCATGACACATGTACGAGACACGTCTTGACATATGGTGTTTTCAAAGTTTGTTCAGTAAGACACATGATTGGTTTTGAAAATGAAAGGTTGGAATCGGATTACTATTGTTGCCCTCTCCATTGGTTTTGGTGGCCATCTTTCATCTTGTGACCGCTCCTGCATTTCATCTGCATATATTGTTAGATTAGGGCTTTCTACTCGGCTAGTGTAGTTCAAACCTTACATCAATTTCAGGTTCTAACCCAGGGTTGTAGTTCAAGTTTGGAGTGCATGGATGTGGACATTCTTTTGGAAGCTAACCTTGAAGAAGTTACATAGTCATCTTTGTAAATCACTTTTTGGAAGATGTATTTGTAACTCCTTTTGATAATACTTTGATAGGAGGATATTGTAAACCTTAACTCTTGATCACTTGACACTTTTTTTTTTATTTGGGCCATAGAGCCAATGATGTACTTTTTGTAAACATTTGGACGTTGAAGTGTAATTGATGGAAATGGGAATTTTAAACTCTTTTGGGGTATTGGACAAATTATTGTGAGGTTTTATGTATGAATATCTTGTTATAATTATGTTGAAAAACGAGGGTGTGACAAGTAAAGCCTTCCTTGGCTGTTATTGAAACTCTACCACAAAACCCTAATCTCTCAGATCCCCAAATAAGTTTTGGGGTTCATAGTCCCAAACACAACAACTCCAGCCCAGCTCGTAAGCTACAGTAGGTTTTTCAGCAAGAAGGAATGCAACTTGATACGGAAGCCTGTGTGCTTGAAATCATGGGTCATCTTGAGGATGAGCTCAATAATTCCGCAGATCCCCTCGTTCTTGATGTTGTTACAGCTAAACTACAAAGTATTCAGCAATCTTGGTGAAAAGCTGAAGAGTGGGTGACTCATATACTTGATAAAACCTATCATTTTGAGCGTCAACAAACCGAGGTAATCTCTAACCCTAAAATCCTGTTGAATGCTAGAGAGGATCCCCATGTGGAGGGAGACCCTAATCTTGGGTATGCCATGAAGGATACTATACCTCGGTACGCCCCTCCCATCCATCATGGTCCACTACATCCCTCTGTGGAGTGTGAAGCCAAACCAATCCAACCATCCCTCTTGCTCCAGGAGAATATCTCTCATTCACAACCTCAATCCTCACATCAGATACCTAACAAACCTTTACCCTATTGGTTTTAGTAGTTCTCGACCTGTTTTGCCCTTGGTTTTCTTCTCCATCTTGTAGATGGATTGGAAACCCATGGATAGGTCATTCCTATTTCCCTCTAGCTCTATGTAGCCGTTTTGCACTGGCATCTTCACTATTTTTCTTTTGTTCCTTTTTCTTTTTCCTCCTGGGGTATGCCCCTTATAGGCTGTATATTTGGTTATCTTTTTATCTACTTCAAGCTGATTTACCCAAAAAAAAAACCCACGGAATTTGTCAACTTGCCCACATGGTTCTTGAGTTTGTCGAAGAGTTGGGTATTTTGCTTGTTGATGTTAGCTTGATTCTGCATGAAGGCATGTAAGGTATCCTCCAATGATCGCCTTGGCGGTTGCTACTAAAACTGATTTGAATCGTGAGAAGGCCCCAAAGACACAAATCCTATAGGGCCTTGGGTTGTTAGGAACTGTGGTGGGCCTTGAAACTGAGGGTGGTGCCAGGCTTGAGATTGAAACTGTGGCGGGCCTTGAGGAGGTCCAGCTTCATTTGGCTGGCTCTAATGCGGTCCCAAAGTCTGCTTCCAACCCGAATTGAAAGGTTGAGGATAAGGATCATAACGTTGATTCAATGTGTTCACCTCCTCTGGTAAATAAGCACTTATTGCAT
Source organism: Rhododendron ovatum (assembly GCA_019656835.1). NCBI lineage: Eukaryota > Viridiplantae > Streptophyta > Magnoliopsida > Ericales > Ericaceae > Rhododendron > Rhododendron ovatum. The sequence continues at coordinate 26,001,727 of CM033795.1, read as the reverse complement.
TTTTGAGAGCGGGAATGCTCTGACAGTTATCGGTGGAATGCCCCGTAGTTTCACAAATCACACACACCTTGTGGGCTCCCCGACCGGCGCGCCCGAGAGTCACTATCCGGATTTTTGAGATGGATGATCCGAGAAACCGAAGGGTTTGATTTGAAAATATGGCTTTTGGCCTAGCGAAAACGTTGAGACTTTTGGTTCGAGGGCCACATTACGAATGAGGAAGGTTTTGTTGAAAAAGCACCCCATTTGCCCGATAAAAATCATTCTCTACTTAACATTTTCAAAGGGAAACTTTAAATATCATTTGGAAGATTAAACTCTTAATAAGCAAATAGGGGAAAAGGACATGGGATTGAACATATCACATTGGCGTGCTTGTAGTACTTAATGTTCAATGGATGATGTACATGAATGGAATAGCAGATTAAATAAGAGACTATCTTAATCAAATAGTACCGCACGGTATACCCAAACACCTCACACGGTCTTTTGGTATACCACACGGTATAACTCTTCTCTATCAGCCTGCAATTATTGCTCAGATGCTTGCACGGTATACTAGTTACTACATACGATGTTCCTTAAAGCATCGTATGGTGTGGCTTTCCACTCATTTCAGAATGTCTTTGTATTTTCAAGCCATGGACGAGGCATCTTTCTTAATATCTGTAAGAAACAATAGTTTGCAAAATCTTTTTTGATGCACTTGATCATCATAGATGACCATAAAAACCAATTCTAATAAGCCAAAGGCATGATTTTTTTATAAAACTACATTCTGAAATGCATCAGTAACGATCCATGAGCAATATTGGCATGACCAACAATTGAATGTGATCAGAATAAACAGAATGAATAGCTAATGAATAAAATAAGATCGTACGATGGACCTCACTACGTCGTGCGATGTATCATAACACCACATGGTGTGGTGTTTCCAGTACAGTTTCTAGTTTTGTTTTATTTCTGAAAATAGTTTTTAAGCCAACACTTAACAAAATAGGTCAAGTGTGACTGCAAAAAGTCCCTTCAGGGCCAAGACTGAGTTTCGCCCAAGGAAACTTGCCTTTATACTTTTGGCTTTGAGCTTGAACGAGGATGGATGAGTGTGGATGATTCAAGAGCTTGGAGTTTTGGAGTGGTGGAGTTCCAAAACTAGTAGTATACTAAACTTTGGAAGTGAGGGAGAATGGAATGTTTTTAGAGAGAGTGTGTGTCAAGAGAATGTCAGAGTAACTTTCTCAAGACTTAGAGGTAGTGGGTGTAAGGGCTTGTAAAGAGAGAATCAAGGGGGTGTATAATGGATGGTAGTCCTTTTCTCTTAAGTGGAGGGTTGTATTTATAGGCAAAAGCCGAGGAACATCGATGCAAATGGGGGAGGTATCTTCTAGGCTGGTTAGAAGTGTATTCCCTACCAAGCCGACTTTGAACTGTGGCTCAAATGAGCGTGGCCGACAGCTTTCTGAGCCAGTCAGAACTTTTTCTGGAAATGCCGTGCAGTGTACCCCATAACCAAGTGCAGTAATAAAATCTATTATACCGTGCAATGTAATGGTGTCCCGTACGGTGTTCCAGATCCAATCCTGGGCTCCAGCTGGCTTTTGGGTTTTTTGGGCTTTTTCTAGGCTATTTAGGTTTTTTTGGCTTTTTTGGCTTTGGGCTTTGGTAGTCCTCATTCAAGCTCTCGAAGGTATTATTTCCTTTATTTCATCATCGGGGCATTTAAAGAACAGAAAAGCTACGTGCACAGCAGCTTATACACAGCAGCTGTGCACAGATGCCATTTTCTCCCGGCTCGGGTCGCACAAAGATGATCGGAGCCGCTCATTTTGTTCTAAATACGTCGTTTAAGGTCTCTGTAAAAAATGAGCTTCGTTAGAGGCGTTAACAAAACACCCAAAATCACTCCAAGAGGAGCAAATGGAGCGGTGTTTCCTGCTTTATATGCTCGGTGCATCCCTATTTCCTAATAGGCTCAATCAGGTACATTTGTCTTTCTTGTCGGCGCTGAGGGACATTGGGGAGACAGCCCGCTTCGACTGGGGCAGTGCAGCTTTTAGGGCATGCTACGCCTTCATGTTGTCTCTTTCCTGAGGAGCAGGGAAGAGCCTCGGCGGCTACTGGCGGGTCTGAAAGATATAACTCAAAACTTCACTTTCTTTTACTGCAAGTTAGCTTTCCATTTGCCTTTGTATATTTTGTGCTAACTCTATTGTGTCTTGAACTGTAGCTTTGGACATACGAGGTTCTAAATATGTATCCTCCCGAGACCACGTGCCCCTGCAACGTGATACTTCCTCGAGCCTTGCTTTGGTCAAAGGAGTATCGCGGGGTGAAAAAGGGGAAAGGCGACTTGAACGCCTACCGATTGTATTTGGATAAGCAGCATCCTGACCAAGTATCAATACTTCATTTGGTCATCCCATTCATGTTTCTTATGCATTTCAATAATGTTCCAATGTTTGCTTTTGATTGCAGGTCTATTGGAGCATCTAGGACCGCTTTGACATCCCGTACATCACCTAGAGCAGAGAGGTGACAGGGAGAGTGCTTTTGGAGTCCCCCTACGGTTGACAGTCGTACCTGGGTGACCAGGTGTCAGGTCAATCACTAAGGTTGGATGCTTTCTTTGTCCTTGGACCACTCCCTTCTCTTGTGCAGAGGACGAGCAGTTTACACAGCCAGACCCTCAGTTGGAGCCACTCTTCAAGGTGGGTGTTGACTACGCAGGGTACCAGGCCCAATTCCTGATGGGGAGTTTCAGGATCCGTGCTACCTGGGAGGCGGAGTAGCAGGCGAAGAGTGGTAGAGTCGGCAGAGGTGGAAGAGGTGGAAGAGGTAGAGGTGGTGCAAGTGGTCAGAATGGGCCACTTTGCCTGTGCTTTCCTGGACAGTGGATATGGTCACTGCTTAGGGAGTCTCCGGCTTTGTGGAGATCCCATGCCCAGTGCTGGAGCCTCCGAAGTTCCGTACTGAGGTACAATATGCTTCAATCCTTTAGATACTTGCCATCTTCATTTCATGCTTTGATTTACTTCCTTATTGTGCAGGTGACTCCAGAGTACACAAGGGAGATGGCATCAAATATCCTAGGTTAGAGCCAGCTGATAAGATTGTACGCCATGGATTGCGCTCCACCGGTGTAGAGTCACAGGGAGGGGATAGAGGTGAACCTTGAAATTCCTATTATTTCCTATTCTTTATTGCGTTTTCCCATGAATATGATGCGAATTTTATATGAATGCTATGCTTTTGCAGGTTAGAGGAGGGACCTCTCGGGGACAGCGCCGGAAGTCTGTTTGCATGCCTGCGCCACAGGCTTCTGTCGCTTGCTCTCGAGAGGAGTGTCCCGAGAAAAGACAAAGGATCTCTCCCCCTGCTGAGGAAGAGTCTAGCACCGATTCGGACGAGACTGAGGAGCTAGAGGATATCGACCTGGATGATACCTCTGAGAGCTCGGAACCTAGAGCTACGCACGTCAGGAGGTGGCTAGCTCTGAGACGGAGGAAGAGGTTTCTGAGGAGGATGAAGACGAGGAGGGGAGCGAAGATGATGAGGATTGAGTCGCCACCTTTTGCTTTGCCATTTTAACGGAGCCTACGTGCTTCATTTTTAGGGCACTTATTTGCCCTTGCAGATAGGATTTTCATGATAGGGCCTGGGTGCCCCATTTTTGCGATGTAGTTCGACTCATGGATGCCATTTGGCTTATATATACATATAAGAATTGCTTCTTTATTATTTCCGTCATTCAATTTCCTTTATTATTGCTGTAGAAAGATAATTGAATAACCAAAATGCACACCAAAACACATCACTTGCCATAGAACATGAAACTGAGTCCAATACATAGCCCAAAGTAAGGAACATATTGACGAGGGAATAGAAATCAAAGAAGTATTTGAACAAAGAATGAAAAATTGATGCCATATCTGAGAATTTACAAACAACCTTGTTAAAGGTTGGAACACGACTGCATATGTCTATAATGAGCTTCATGACTCGAGAGACAACTCAAAAACTGATTTCACACCTTGAGTTATGCTCGAAAGCGCGGAAATATTAACTTTTTTAAGACAACGACTTTGAAATTTGACCGACGACTCGAACCTAAACTTGGACTAAGTCACGTTTGACTATTGTGACTTATATGTCTTGAATGAATGGCTTGAAATAACTCCAATTGGAATTTGATACCTCAACTTGACCCAAGAATAGGATTTTATCGACTTTTCGTACTACGACCTTGAATTTTGAGAATTGACTTGAAGTGAGACATACCCGAAATCCTAAATACCCATTGAAATGTGTTTTGGCAGTTGATAGCACCCCTAGAGGCCTCAAATCCATTTTGACCTCCTGCTGTAAAAAACTGTAGAAATGCAGACTTTGAAATGTCGTGCGTGGTTATGGAACACTGTGCGTGATTTTGTAAAACACAGTGAGTTGCTAGAATGGAGTGCGGTGTAACAATGGTACACCGTGCTGATATTTTGGAGTTCTAATACACCATGCGTGGTTCCAGTACACTGCACGGTATTATTTTCCTGACAGTCTGCAGTTTGCTCCTTCCCAAGACAGATTGCACGATGGCTAAAGTTTGACCCCTGCAATGGCATTTTTGAGCCAATGCATGTCTGCATTGTACTTCTATGCTATGACCAAGCTTTTTCCTACGCAAGACTCATGGAAATTTTGCACTTTTGGAAGCCCAAAGCTCTTAGAAAGTTGAAGTTGCTCCCTCCATTTCTACTATAAATTCATGCCTCCATCTTCAAATTTTCTTCACCCCAAACATCTTCTTTCTCTCAAAAACTCTCTTCTTTCAAATGGCTCTTTCTCTCACTGGTTCACTTCGCCCTTGGTTGGTTGCCATGGATGGCGTCGATTGGCTCAACTTCCGAGCTTATGGCCTTTACTCCATGAGGCACCTTCGCAAGATTCGCCTTTGCCCCGAGCTTTTGAGGGCGGCGGCGAGTTTCTGGAACCCAGAGGTTCATGTGTTCTACTTCGGTGAGCAAGAACTTTGTCCAACTATGGAAGAGTTCCGTGCATACTTCGGCGGCTTTGGGTTAGGAGAGGTCATCATCCTTCCTGTGCATGTGAACATTTTCAAGGTCTTAAGTGCAGTTCTTAGATTGAGTGGTGGTGTCGCTCGATACTTGGTCAGCAATGGTCATCTCAACACCATGCGGTTCATTGAGATGTTCTCTCCTCCTGGTGACCTTACGGACATGACTTACCAGTCTAGGCACATGACAGCCCTTTGCATGTGCTTACTGGTGGCTTATCTCTTAGTTCCCTCCACTGGTCATGCTATCTCGGCGTTGGTTAGCATTACTGTTCAGATTGAGGCTCGGAAGGATGTGATTCCGATGGTTTTGGTTGAGACATTGATTGGTTTGGACAAAAATTGCTTTGGAGAGACCGAGACTTTTGGGGGCAGCCCTCTCCTCTTATAGGTAGGCTTCTCACTCAACTCTCCTTTTTCGGGCTCTTCTCACATTCTCATTTTACCTCAACACTCGGCTTGGCTTTTTATAGTTTCTCACTTGTTTTTCTCTCTTTTTCTCAGATTTGGCTTTGTGATAAGGTGAAGGTGTTGACCATCCCCTCGGGCAACTAGACATATGAGGTAGACTGCTTTCCCGTCGGTGCTTTGAGTTCGTGGACTGTCGAGTCTCCGAATGGGTCCACTTTTTCAAGCACTTAGGAACCGAGACCATTTCTTGGAGGTGCCCTTTGGCTGGACCTTCCACCCATGATGGTGCATGTCATGGGGCCTCAGTGAGTTGTTCTCGCTGGTGTGAAGGCCTTTTCTTTCTACATTCCCTACCGAATTCAGCGCCAGCTTGGTTTGAGGCAAGAAGTGCCTTGGAGGTTCTGGTGGATGTTGACTTGCCTTTCTTTTGCCCTTCTGTCCTTTACTACAACCAGGAGTTTTGGGGTACCCGCGAGGTTACCAATGCATATCCCTATCCATCCATGCTGCCGCACAGAAACTATTGGAAGTGGCTTAGGAAGGAAATTGTTGCGAGGGCAAGGGCCTGAGGAAACTGACTCACCCCTACTACTTTGAACATGAAATAAATTGTGGACCTGCTTTATCTATCATGTCGTACTTTTAGTTTTTGAAAGTTATGCTCAGCCTTTATGTACTAGAGTAATTTAAATAAAAATGAGTTATGAAGGGTTTCCCCCTTCTTGATTCCGTGCTTTGAGTTTTTACAACTTGGATTTTAATTTTGATGGATTGTGACTAGGCCTCAAAGTAAGGCTGCCTACGCATCCTTTTTGCAAAGGAATCAGGTCATGACATGGTTCAGGGTAGGGTTTGATCTGGTTTTAACACTCTTCTTTTGCGCTCTAAATTTTGCCAAGTACTGCCTTTTCGGGTTTTTGATCTAGCGAGCTTTTGATTATTGTTTGTTTATTTTTGCCTAGGTTGCCCTTGCGAGTTTCCAACCTAGCAGGTTTTTGCTCTAACTTTTGCCTGGAATTGTTCGCCCTTGCGGTTTTCAGTCCAACGAGCCTCTCTCAGGGGTAATAGTGCTTGAGCTGATCCAAGTTGACCAAGGTTGAAAACCCATATCCATCCAAATTCATAAGCTGTGAAGTTCCTCCGGATAGGATGGTTTTGATGATGTATGGCCCTGACTCGAAACTTTCCTCGTGGTTCAAAAATTGGTGCCTGGATCTCCTTCAAAACCATGTCACCTTCAACCAAGTCCCTTGGTTTCACTTTCTTATTAAATGCCCGTGCAATCCTCCGTTGGTACCCTTGAATGTTAAAGGGCTCTTAATCTTCATTCGTCAAACAACATGAACTCCTCAAATCTCTTGCTTAACTATTCTGCCGATTAAACTTCACACTCAATCATGGTTCAGAGCGATGGAACCTCCAACTCAATAGGAAGCACAACCTTTATACTGTAGACCAAGGAATAGGGAGTTGTTCTTGTTGGTGTACGTATGGATGTCCGATATCCCCATAATGCTAGCGGTAGCTGCTCATGCCAATTCCTAGCAGATTGGATGGTCTATTCCAAAATGGCCTTGATTGTTTTGTTCGTCGCTTCCACAGCCCCATTGGTTTGAGGTCGGTATGTTGTTGACTTGTGCACTTGGATGTGAAATTCTTCCAAAACTTCCCTCGCTTGGCCTTTAAATTGAACCCCATTATCTGATACAAATGCCTGAGGGACCCCATGCCGGTAAATGACATTCTGTTTGTAACGCCCCTGAATTTTGGTTAATAAAAATTTCGTTAAATATTTGAATTTTATTTAAATTACTCTTGAATGGCTATATGATTTCTTGTTAATTTTCGTCGTAGTTAGATTTTGGTCATTGGTTAAACTCTCGACTAGAAACCCCACTTGACCAATTTAGTTAGTTTCTAACTAACTAGTCGGAGGAACCGAGCAACCAACTCACCTAGTTACTGGATGAACCTTTTGGACCTTTTGAAACTTTTGAACTTTTATCTTTACCCTTTGGTCCATAATGTTTGGTAATTTTTGTCCATTGGATAATAAGTTTTTGACTAAAAGTACATGTAGTCTTTTCAAAATCTTATTTTAAAAGATAAAAGTACTTGTACTTCTTTCATCTATTGGTTATTAACCGCTAGGAAATTTATTACCCATTGGGTAATAACTCAAATCTTTCAACAAGGTACAAAGTTTTATTTAAATATTCAAGGGTTGACTTCCCATGTACTTTTATGCATTAAAATATTAGGGTATATCTAAACCCTAGATTTCTAAAGTACTTTATTGATTAAACTAGTATTTGCACTTTATTGTTATTTAATAGGGAGAATCCTAGCCTTTTATTTAATTGGGGTACTTGGTACCACACCTATACTTAAATATAGGGCATTTGTCATATGCTTTAAAGGACAACTTTGATTATTTTAATATAAAAGGTTCCTTTTAACTTTTGTCCATTGGACAATAAAAGTTAGGGGATTTATTATCCATTGGAAAATAGAATTATTCTTTCAACTAATACTAGGGTTTATTAAACTAGTCTTTTTCCTAATTGCCCATGTGATGTTGTACCTCTAATTTATTAAGTATGTACTTTTGACTTAAGACCTAAGTTTTCCCAAGTACTCTTATATTATTTTATATTGGGATTTTGTACCCAATTGGATTAATTTATTAGAGAGTTGATCTTCCTAGAGTACACTAGTTTATTTGTTTAATCAAACATGTGCCTAATTGGATTTCTTTAATGGGATTTTGGATTTGGAAAATCTTGTACCTTGGTACTTTCTTATTCTTTCTTGTTATATATATATATATATAGTGTACTTGTGAGAGAGAGAGAGAGAGAGAGAGAAATTGGAGAGAGAGAGAGAGAAATTGCCGAGAGAGAGAGGGAGAAGGGAGCCGAGAGAGAGAGAGAGAGGGAGGGAGGGAGGGAGAGAGAGAGAGAGAGAAAGGAAGAAAGAGAGAGATTTGGTTGTACCTTGACTTGATTCACCATAATCTTCTTACATCTTTCAAATCCTTCGGTGAATCTTTTTCCTAGCCAAAACTAACTCTCCATTGTACTTCTAGGATTGTTTAATACCAAATCTTGTACCAATGTCTCCTTTCCTTCCAACAAATCTTCCATAATCCATTCTTGGTACAAACTAGCCATGCAAACCTAGGGTTTTAGACTTTGATCTTCCATGAGTGCATGACAAGTGTCAAAATTATGAGCTATGGGGGGGGGGGGGGGGGGGGGTGGTGGCCTTGAGGAGAAGAGAGAGAGCCAAGATTTTTCCTATAAATAGGACCCCATTCCAAGCATTTCAACACACACCTTCACCTAGCAACTTCTCTCTCTAGAAAAATTTTGTTCTTTCTTTGTTCTTCATGTTCTTGAGTTCTTCAAGAAACTCATCCAAAGCCACCATTAAACCGCCACTCGACCACCCTCTCGATCCAAAAGTAGTAGTAGTAATAGTCAAGGTCAAGTTTCGAGAGGAACCTTTCTCATTCGAAGCTACCGTAAGCATTCTGTAGGAAGTTACTTCGCCCGATTACCGACGTACTTTTCGTAGCCGCCCTACCGCCAAGAAGTAAGGTAGAACCCCTTGTCCCCTAACTCTATGTATAGAACCGTATGATAGAAAGTAGATTATCCTTTACGGATTTCGAAAGCTAGAACTTATCGTTTGTTTAGAAGTATTTGTATTTTGATCTTTGAGATGATTATGAGCATGCATATATGAATTGCTTGTATTACTTGTGGTGTGATAAAGCATAAGTGATTTCACTCCAAAGGCGTCCGTACGTATGGCGTTGTGCTTTGAATAAGCATAAGTGATACACTCCAAGGGCGTCCGTTCATATGGCGTTATGCTATAAGTGGTATTGAGTTGGATGATCTTGTTAGAATGTTTCATGCTTACTTTTGTCCTACTGCGGAGTCTTTGCATGTAAACGAGACACGAGAACCGAGAAAGTAGAAACATGACACCTAGGGTGTGGATATTGATGAGATGTGTTTTGAAACCGCAATGTGGCCGGACTTGGTAGCCCATTGTGTATATGGAAACCCGCGATGTGGCCGGACATGGTAGCCCATCGTGTGGATTGTGAAAACTGCAACGTGGCCGGACTTGGTAGCCCGTTGTGTGTATGAAAACTCATAATGTGGCCGAACTTGGTAGCCTATTGCGTGGATTGTGAAAACCACAATGTGGCCAGACTAAGTAGCCCATTGTGAAGATTGCCAATGTAGCCGGACGTGGTAGCCTCATTGGTAATATGGCTTGGTTATCCGCGGAGAGGAGCCAATGCAAGTTTTGTGTGCCAATGGGAACCTGGTGCGGCGGAACCATTGTGAGGATACTCGGGAACCCGGAACGGCGGAACCGAGGTTGGGTGTGTTAAACAAATGATTTTGGGAAATGTTGAATGGTATGTGAAAATGGAGACACGGTCTACGATGAGTTGCGTAGGAGAAACTCGGAGAATCTTGGACACCAACGATAGTTATATAGCGATTGCGGATGTGTTATTGATATTGTCTTTTGTAAGCTGTGTATACACGTATCTTGTGGAAATCGATGTTTTATTATAACTTGTTGTTTGTAAGTTATGGGTTAAAGGGTATGGGTTTGTTCTACTGAGCTTTTGTAGCTCACGGTGTTCCCTTTTGGTGACCCTGACATATTATATTGGTGGCGACGCCGATATAATGTGTCAGACCTTGTAGATGAACAGGGTGAACTTTACACCTTGGAGGCCTTTGGAGCCGAGAGCTAGCCCGGATGGAGGAGGAAGCGGAGCAGTAGTTAGGAACCCTAGTTCCCTCCTTGTTTGTTTTAAAGTACTCTTATGCGAATTATGATGTAATAAAGAGCCAGACTCCATTTGGTTTTATCAATAAAATGTCTTTTAACGTACCCAAAATTCGGGGCGTTACACTGTTTGATGAAATGGGCGACTTGTACCACAGTCAGGGTGGTGTAAGAAGCAACTTCTACCCATTTGGTGAAATAATCGATGGCGACTAGGATAAACTTGTGACCATTGGATGCCACCGGTGTGATTCTTCCTATGACATCAATCCCCCATATAGAAAAAGGCTAGGGAGAGATCATTTGATGTAGTTCTGATTGTGGAACATGCATGAGGTTGGCATGAATCTGGCACTTGTGACATCGCCACACATATTCTATACATTCTATCTCCATGGTGGACCAGAAGTATCCCTGTCTTAGAATTTTCTTAGCAAGCATCATGCCGTTCATATGAGGACCACACACTCCTTCATGAATCTCCTTTACCCTTTTGGCTTCCGTACCATGGATACATAGCTTATGCATTCCACAATGTGACCTTCGATACAGATTCCCTCTGCGATGATGTATTGAGCTGCCAGCCTTTGGAGAGCTACCCGGTCATTCTTGCTTGCTTCAGCAAGATATTCTCCTCTTTCCACGAAGCTCCAAATGTCTTGATACCAAAGGAGACCATCGTTAGGTTCATTAATAACCATAACATGCTGGTACACTGGTGAATCTCTTTGCTCAATCACAATGGGCCTTAGTTTTACACCAATAGGAATTTCGATCATGGATGCCAATGTAGCCAGAGCATTTGTAAATTGGTTCTTAAGCCTCAGCACATGAGTAAAAGTCACCTTGTTAAAATGAGGGATGAGGCCTTCAAGGTCTTGATGATATGGCTTTAGCTTTTCCTTTTTGACTTTCCAATCACCATTGGCTTGCGACACAACCAGGTTAGAATTCCCAACCACTTCTAATTTCTTCATGCCGATTTCGATGGCCGCTTCCATGCCTACAATGCAAGCCTTGTATTATACCTGATTGTTGGTGACCTCAAAGTTTAGCTTGAAAGCAAGCAGAATATGGGATCCATCGGGTGAAATTAACAACACACTAATTCCGAACCCTTTCTGATTAGCAGCTCCTTCGAAGTACAATTCCAAACATCCTCGGTTATGGTCATCAGATCTTCATCAGAAAACTTGAATTTGGCGTCTTCGCCTCCTTCAACAGGATGGTCAGCGAAGAACTCTATGATGGCCCTTCCTTTTACTGACTTCCTGGTGACATAATTGAGCACGAATTCTGCCAACATGAGTAGCCATCGTGCTAGTTTTCCAATGAGAGCTAGTTTCTCAAATAGATACTCCAGAGGGTCCATTCGAGAGATCAACCTTACCTTGTATGCCAGCATGTAATGTCTTAGTTTCTAGGAAGCCCAAACAAGTGCCCAGCATGTCTTTTCCAACAGAGTGTAGCGTTCTTCGCATCCAACCATCTTTTTGCTCAGATAATAACAGCCCTTTCAACCCCATCATCTCCTTCTTGTGCCAACATACACCCCATCGTGGGAGTGATGGACAAGTATAAGATCAAAGGTTTTCCTGATACGGGCGGTGTTAGTATAGGTGGATTCTGCAGATAAGTTCGGATTGCTTCAAAAGCTTTCTGGCACTTGTCATCCCATTTAAATGGCACACCTTTCTTAATCAAGCGGAATATTGGCTCACAGGTTTAGCGATAAATCAGCTAATGAATTGCACTTTGCCAAGAAAGCTTCTTACATCTTTCTCGATCGCGGCGGCTCCATTTCCAGAATAGCCTTGATCTTTAAAGGATCGACCTCGATGCCATGGCGGTGATCATGAATCCCAACATCTTCCCTGTGGTGATCCCAAACGTACACTTGGCTGGATTGAGACTTATCCTGTACCTTCAGATTCTCTCAAAGAACTTCCTGAGTGCTGGTAAGTGTCCCTCTCGTTCCTTTGCTTTGACGATCATGTCATCAACGTAAACCTCTACTTCCTTGTGAATCATGTCATGCAACAAGGTCGTAGCGGCTCGTTGCTAAGTAGACCCCGCATTCTTCAATCCAAAAGGCATGACCCGGTAGCAGTAAGTTCTCCATTCGATGACAAACATGGTTTTCTCCCGATCCTCTAGGGCCATAAGAATTTGATTGTAACCTAAAAAGCCATCCATAAAAGAGAGCAAAGCGTTTCCAACAATGTTGTCCACCAGTACATCAATGTGTGGCAACGGGAAATCATCCTTTGGGCCAGCTTTGTTTAAGTTCCTGAAGTCAACATAGACTCTAATTTTACCATCCTTTTTAGGGACAAGCACAATGTTTGCGACCCATTGAGGGTACTCGGTTACTATTAAGAATCCTGCATTAATCTGTTTGGTGACTTCTTCTTTTATCTTGAGCACCCAATCCGGCCTCATTCGTCTTAGCTTTTGCTTCACAGGTTTTGCATCAGGATAAAGAGGAATCCGGTGTTCCACGATTTCAGGATCGATTCCGGGCATATCAGCATGTGACCATGCACCATGCAAAAACATCTTCAAATTCTTTGAGCAAATCTATGTGAGCTTGACGCTCTTCCAGAGATAGCGTGGAACCGATCTGGATCATCCGAGGATTCTCTTCATCTCTCAGGTTTATTAAAATTACTTCTTCTTTTACAGGCTGAGCATGCCTCTCTTCTTTCTGTTCGATTAGGGATCGAATTTCTTTGGGGATGTCCCCATTGAAATCTGTCTCATCATCATCAGGGTCGACATAATTTATTTCAAAATCAAGTAGGCGGAATCAACTTCGTTTATTTCATCATCAGCAAAGGCCTCGGGGGCACCATACACATGAGTAGACTCGAATTCCAAGTATAGACTATGAGGAGTTAGACCAAAAGGCACTGACTCAGACTTAACAGACTCAAGAGGACTGGGAAGACTCAGATGACTTGGACTCAAACTCAAAATTAGACCCATGGCAGGTCACGCTCGGCATGAATGTCCAATTCTTATACTCCCTAGCAACATCCACAATTAGTGACATTGGGCCCTTGAGGGCATTCTACCCTAGCATCAGCACTTCAGCTTCAATGACTGTACCCATTGGTTCACCTTCCTCAAACAGGATCGCCAGACTTCTCATGTCGAACACCTCAATCCAGTCAACTGGTTCTTCCTTTACCTCCACAGTCCTGACTTTTTCCTCATCTTCTGGCCAAATGTCGTTGGCAAATATCTCAAACCCTGGTTGCAGAGTGTTGGTTTTCTTATCCCAAAATGGCTCTAACTGGCCTTGGTAGAGTTGTTTTGCTTTTTCCTTCACAAAGTAGTCTTCCAATATGTCCCATTTCTTTACCCCATTGTCACCAGAGGGCTCATAGTCGAGACCAATCTTGCATATCAGGGTTCCGATGATCTCAAACATCGCAAGTCCTTGCAAATTCTTTCCCAAGCCCAGTCCCGGCATGTAGGACATTTTCTTCATCATTTTCAGGGCGACATTGCTAATAACAAAGTCATTATCTATCCTGACTGAGAAAACAGAGCTTGTAGTGTCCAACGAAAAATCACCCAGAGCGATGTCTTCCTCTCCATGCTGAATTTCAAAGAGTGGGGCATTATCTTCGGTGGGTGCATGAATCCCAGAGTCTCCATGGATGGTAAGCATTCTTGTTTCAAGTCTCAGATGGATTTTTTGATGGAGAGTGGAAGGTACAGCCATGATGTCTGGGCGATGCATCCAAGGTCTTCCTAATAGCAGATTAAAGGAAACAGGAATGTTCAACACATGGAACTGTACCTCAGTCTGGTAGGACCCAAATGTCATAAGAAGCATGAGTGTGCCAACCACATCCCGGCGGGTGTTATCATACGCCCGAACAATAGGCAACACGGAGTGGGCAGACATTGATTGTAGAGCCATTATCAACCAGGATCACCGAAACCCATTTACCTTGGCATTTCAGAGTGACGTGCAATGGTTTGTTGTGATCAGTCCCTTCAGCAGGAGGATCTTGGTCGATGAAGGTAATGGCATGCTTGATGGGAATGGTTTTGATGACCGCTACAAGTTCATTCAGGGTTATGTCTGAGGGAACTTTTAGGTGAGAGAGGGCTTGGATAAGCCCCTCGCGATGGCCGGTGGAGTGAACAAGCACATCCCAAACAATCATTTTGGCTTGGGTCTTTTCGAGTTGCCGTTTTATCATTCCTTCGAGGTTTTTCTCAGGACGGGAAGGTTCTTTGGTTGGTGGAACAAAAGGTTGGAAAAAAATTTTGGTCGGTGAAGAAGGTTCTTTGGCTAGTGGGGCTACAGGGTTGGAGAATTCTCCAAATTGGAAGTTAGGGGGTTGGTAAACACATCCACTCTTTGTCAAATGGTCGATCTGGCAGAATTTCTGTTATTCGCTCCATAAGTCAATAGGAGCTTTACGCTTGCAGCCAATGGTAGTTCCTTGGAGATTTCGGCCAAATCAACAATGACCAGGTCCTCCCAGAGATCTTGGGCTTCCATTGTTCTGCTTCCATTATTGCTCGGTTCACTGTCCATTCTTCATTCCCTACTCGCATGTTGACCACTTCAGAATCTACCCACGGGCTTGGCCTAGTCTCTACTTCCCATAAGAACGGTTGCGGTTCGTCCTCCCATAAGTTTATGAGGGATTCAGACTGCAGCATGGAGACATTGACATCATCAAGGAAGATAACTGATGGCTCTAATTCTACTACATACACAATGTAGTCTAATAGGTCAAACTCGTTGCTTGCCACCTCCTTCTCCCTTGGTTCTAGATCCCACTGATTAAGGGTCACATTGTTGTAAAGATTATCAATGACTTCGTCATCAAAATGGGAGAAATCAGGGTGAAGTGGAGCAAGCTCCGACCATTCATAAGTGATCCCTTCAGGTTGATACTCATTGGTAAACATCATAGGTAGAGAAAACATGTCGAAAGGATCATCCCTTGCTAGGAGTTGGTACTTGAGGAATTTTGGTTTTGTTTGGTAGGGAGTTTAGTTTAGTTTAGTTTTGGTAGTGGGTGGAGAGAGAAATAGGGTAATGATTGAAGAGAGGGGTAATGATTGGAGAGAGATAGAAAGAGATGAAAAAGTAATAATTGGAGAAATAGGGTAATGATTAGAGAAAGAAGTAGGGTAATGATTAGAAAACTAAACTAAACTAAGAACCGAACAAAGCGGTTGTGTTTGGTTGGGAGTTTAGTTTAGTTAGTTTTGGTAGTGGGTGGAGAGAGAAGTAGAGTAATGACTGAAAATAGCGGTAATGATTAGAGAGAGATAAAGAGAGATGAGAAAGTAATAATTGAAAAAATAGGGTAATGATTGGAGAAAGAAATAGGGTAATGATTGAAAACAAAACTAAAACAAAACGGTGAACCGAACAAAGCCGAATTCTAATTTTGGTTTTCAAACATCATGTACAGGGAGAGTCCGTCAAGAGGGTCAGCTCAAATGTTTTCTCAATCAACCACCCATGCAGGTTCAAATGGTGGCTCAAGAGCTCTTTGGAAGTTGGCTGCTTTAAATTCCTCCCAATCAGAGATAAGATTTTCCCATGTATTCTCCCATTCTTGAAGAAAGCAAAGGGCAATTTCTTTGGGGATTTTGACAACGGGTTTTGGTTCAGTATCGAAAATGATCAAAAGGGTAGGGTCAAAGTCTTGAGGGCTTGAGTCATTTATGAGGGTGATTTGGTTAATGCAGAAGGTGTTATTATGTTGTGGCAAAGGATTTGAGATGGTGTTTGGTTTATCTAGTGGGAGAGCATCAACAACTTTGTTGTCAGTGAGGTTTTGAATCTCATGACGGAGACAGATACAGTTATCTGTAGTACGACCAGGCATCTAGTGATAGTCACAATAGACATTGTGGTTGAGGTTTGGTGGGAGAGTTTGTGGTGGTAGGAGTACTTTTAGAACCCCGAACTCAACAAGCTTCTTGAGCAAGGAAGATCTAGGGGTGCTGAATTAGGTGAAGGTTCAGTTCTGGGATTTTGGTTTTTCAGAGATTTGGTTTACTTCTGCCGGTTTAACAAAAGAGGTTCCAGCTTGATTGGCATTTCCAAAAGGAACATTGCTATTTTTAGAATATGCCCTTTTAGTCTTGGAACTCGATTCCTTTTTCTCCAAGGTACCATCCCTCAGAGCTTCCTCCACAACTAGCCCGGAGTCATACAAGGTCACAAAGTTTGGGGATGCCTGTGAGAGAACCATGTATGGCGCAAAGGCACTTGGCAAGTTCTTTGTTATGATTCAGATTTGTTCCTGTAGGGAGGTATTCCCGAGCAGGTCCAAGAAGCACCCGAGCAAGGAGCTTATAAAAGGTCAACACGATTGACCGGTGACACGTGAAGCCACTGTTCAAAGTACCTTGTTCGGCTATGAGAGAGCCGAACAGGAGTAGAATCCCCTAAAGAAAGGAATGGTTCAGATTATTAAAGGACCAGTTACATGTGAGGTAACTGGCCCAGTCCCTTTGTTCGGCTATGAAACGGCCGAACAGGGAAAGAAGTCCTATTAAATATAGAAGTAAAAAGAACATTCTGGAAGAGTCCAGAAGCAGTAATATTCCATTAAAGGAATGAGATCCAGAGAATGTAGGATCTGTAAAAGATACCCAACAGGAATGGGATGTTCGGCTCATTAAGGAAAAGAGTCCTAAAAGGACTAAGGTAATGAACTGATAAAGGAACGAGAATCCAAGATATCCTGGGTTTCCTATACGAGGTAGGAAACCTAGGGCAATACGGATACTTAGACAGCAAGCATCTATGAATCTATAAATACGAGGTAAACTCAGAGAAAAGAGGTACGCAATATACACTGCATTCATATTGCTTTCCTACTGATAATTAGGGTTCAATTGCTAGTACGTGATACTAACTTTGGCATCGGAGGGCCTTTGCCACGAGAGGCAAAGGTGCACTCACTCCCTGTCTGTTTTGCAGATTAGGTTTCCGACGACAAATTAGGGTTCAGGTGAAGAGGCACGAATAAGCCGTAACAATCCAACACTGTCTAAAGCGTTGGTAGAATTTCTCCACCTACAATTGGCGCCGTCTGTGGGAAACGAAAGAGTTCCCTTTGAAATACGACCATGGTGGAAGTAGATCCAGCAACGCCACACGACCCAAAAGATGTGTTAATTGGAGGAGGGGATAAGTCTCCACCCGGGGCTCCGAGAAAGCCCGAAGGAGGACACAAGAGGACCACGAGTAAGGGCCACCCCCCTACTATCCACGACAACTCCAGAAATAGAGATGGAGATACAGCATCAAAGTCCACGAGAAGGACTAAATCCCATCGAGGGGATGAATCGATTGCACATTCCAGAATTGTATACCGAAGCGAAGACGTTCTGGATAAGAAAAGACAAGAAATCGAGGAGTACGCTCGTTTGATCAAAAAACGAGAACATGAAATCAGAGAATTAGAGAGAATCAGAGAACATCCAGAGGACTCCGGATTATCTCGAAGAAATTCAAGAGGGAGTGAATACGCTTTGGTACCATACCAAAAGGCTCCTTCACGAAGAAGAAGGAGCAGAAGCAGAAGTTTGACCCCGAGGCGACATAAAACTTCTCCACGAAAAGGGAGGAGCAATATCCGAACACCCGAGCGAAGGAGGGTATCTCCAAGAAAGAGGAGAAGCAGAGGTCGAAGCTCTACCCCCGAGGAGGAAGGGAGTAGAAAACATCATAGGGACAGGTACGAGAGACCTGATTCCGATTGGGAACAAATTCGGTCCAAGAAAGGACCAAAGGATGAAGCCATGACTGCACGAGAAGCAGCACGGAAAGCACTTCAGAATATAGCATCCTCCCCTTTTTCAAAGAAGTTACAGGAGGCTAGATTGCCGACCAGGGTAAAGCACGGAACATTCATCCTCTACGAGACAGATGCTGATCCCGTAGCCCATATACAGCATTACCAGCAGGCAATGTTTATGCATGTAGGGGATGATGCAATCATGTGCAAGATGTTCCCGTCAAGTTTGGGGAAGGTTGCTTTGTCATGGTTCCATAAATTGGGCTCACGATCTATCCGAACATGGGTGCAGTTGGCCGAGGAGTTCACTGCACGGTTTTTGACGAGCAGGAAAGCTCCCAAAACTTTTGAGAGTCTTACTTTTATGAAGCAAGGAGAGGATGAGCCGATCAGGACTTATGCGAAAAAGTACTGGGAAACCTTCAACGAGATTGAAGGATGTAGCGAAGAATACGCAATAGCTACGTTTAAAACAGGCTTACCTGTTCGGGGGGAACTGCGTAAGTCTCTAAACATGAGTCCCGTGCAGACATTGGCAAAATTAATGGAGAGAATTGAGCAGCATGCCAGGAACGAGGATGACATCCTACGAGAGGATGGAAAGTTGGCCGCCGAGCAAGTAAAGGGGCCTATAAAGAAAGCTGACAAGCCAGAGCCCAAAACTTATCGCGAAAGAAAAGATTATGGGCAGGCGAAGAAGGAGCAGTACAAGGATAAGCAAGCCCCGGAACCCAAGTCATTCTTTTCAATAAACACGGTTTGGAAAGAGCCCATTTACAGGATTCTTTATCGAATAAAGAATCAGCCATATTTTAAATGGCCTCCAACTCTTGGTGGGAATAAAGACGCAAAACGTGCTACGAATCAGCACTGCAGTTACCATAAAGATTGGGGCCATATGACGGAGGATTGTGAGATGTTTAAACGACACCTTGATGATTTGGTCTCGCGAGGCTATCTCAAAGAATTTATCCAAGAAGATCCAAAGGATAAAGACAAGGCAATGGAGTTGGATTACGAACAGAATCCAAAGGGGGTAATCCATATGATACATGGATTAGCCGAACCTTATACGAGAAATGAGGTGAGATTGCTTCAGAGACAAGTGAAACATCACCAACACGTAATGCAGTTGGGAAAGAAAAGAGGGCGCAACGAAGAGAAACTCGACGAGAGCATAGTTTTTACAGATGAAGATCTGGGAGGAGTCCAGATACCACATAATGATGCTTTGGTCATAACCCTACGAGTTGGGGAATATGATATGGAAAGAATCCTGGTGGATTCAGGGAGTTGCACCGAAGTGCTGTACTATGATGCATTCAAGAAACTGGGGCTCACGCAAGAAGATTTGGTGCAGTCAGTAACTCCATTGGTCGGATTTGGAGCAGGAGCAGTTTGGCCCTTAGGCAAGGTAACTCTGCCTGTTCGGGCTGGGACAGTGGTGCTACGAACCGATTTCTTAGTGGTGGATGTACCATCTTCCTATAACGTGATTATAGGGAGAACATGGTTGCACAAGATGAGGGCAGTCTCTTCAACCTTCCATCAGATGGTGAAGTTCCCAGGGTCTAATGGGATTGAGCACATCAAAGGTAACCAAAAAATAGCTCAACAATGTTTGGTATCCATCATAAAAAGAGTCCATGCTGCCCACCATGTTAGTACTGTGGAAATTCCGGATCTACCGACCATTGAGGATATTGGAAAAGACCCAACAAAAAGGGTAGTAGAGGATTTAAGGAAAACACTGATCAACGAGACTGATCCAGATAGGTATTTCCTAACCGGGGAGTCACTGCCAGAAGGGGAAGAGAGTGAACTGATGAGTTTCTTGAAAACTTATGTCGACGTATTTGCTTGGACACCAGAGGAGATGCCTGGGGTAAGTGCAGATGTTATTTGCCATCACTTGAATATAGATCCACAACATAAACCTGTCATCCAAAAGAAACGAAGGGCAGCCGTACAGCACGTTGACGCTGTAATCAAAGAAGTGGATCATTTGTTGGAGGCCAAGGCAATAAGGGAAGTTTATTATCCAGAATGGCTATCAAATACTGTCGTCGTCAAGAAAAAGAACGGAAAATGGCGTGTATGTGTTGACTTCACAGATTTAAACAAGGCGTGCCCAAAGGATAGTTTTCCTCTTCCAAGGATTGACCAGTTGGTTGATGCAACAGCAGGATATGGGCGGATGAGTTTTCTCGATGCATATCGAGGATACCATCAAATTGCAATGTTTGAGCCAGATCAGGAGAAGACGTCTTTTATTACACCACGAGGGTTGTACTGTTATAATGTCATGCCTTTTGGGTTAAAAAATGCAGGGGCAACGTATCAGAGATTGGCAACCATCATGTTCAGAAAATTGCTCGGCAAAACTATGGAGGTTTACATAGATGACATGGTGGTAAAAAGTAAAGCTGGGCAAAGCCATATTGCAGATTTGAGGGAGGTTTTTGAGATTCTAAGAAAATATAAACTGAAGCTCAACGCCTCGAAATGTGCGTTTGGAGTCGGTTCTGGAAAGTTTCTGGGTCATCTGGTAACGTTGAGGGGGATAGAGGCGAATCCCGACCAAATCAAAGCTTTGCAAAATCTACAGAGTCCCCGAACAACGAAGGAAGTCCAGCGTTTGACTGGGATGGCAGCAGCTCTCAATCGATTTATTAGCCGGTCAAGTGATAAGTGCAGACGTTTCTTTCAGTTGTTGAAGAAAAGGGAAGGATTCGAATGGGGAGCAGAATGTGAACAAGCCTTCCAGGATTTAAAGGGATATTTGGCCTCTCCTCCCCTTCTCTCAACTCCAAGACCAAGTGAGTCCTTAATTTTATACTTAGCAGTTTCTGAGCATGCTGTGAGTGCAGTCCTCCTGAGAAATAGGGGATCCGAACAAATCCCTGTTTATTATGTGAGCAAGACGCTATTAGATGCAGAAACAAGATATCTGCCCCTCGAGAAATTGATCCTAGCACTAAGGACAGCGACGAGAAAATTGCCGCATTATTTCCAGAGCCATAGAGTGGTGGTTTATACTGAGTTCCCTTTAAAATCACTGCTCCGAAAGGCAGACTTCTCGGGAAGGATCTCGACTTGGTCCGTTGAATTAAGCCAATATGACATTGACTATCAGCCGCGCACAGCAATCAAAGGCCAGGTATTGGCAGATTTCGTGGCAGAATTCTCACCTGCGGTTGCACCTTTGCCTCCTACGAGAAAGGAGTATGAAGCAAGGTCTCCTGTAACGAAGAAACAGGAATTAGCCGAGCAAGATCCCTTAGAATGGAAACTGTTTGTTGATGGGTCCGCTTGCAATACCGGATCAGGTATAGGGGTAGTTCTTTTTCCCCCTGAAGGATCAATGTTAGAGCTATCAGTTCGGCTTGGGTTCAGTGCATCCAACAACGTGGCGGAATACGAGGCGCTTTTAGCTGGTTTGAGAAGTGCAAAAACCCTAAGAGCCGAACATGTAAGGGTATATAGTGACTCACAGCTTGTGGTTCATCAGTTGTCCGGGCAATATGAAACACGGAGTGAGAAGATGGCAGCTTACGTACAGGCAACCAGAGATTTGCTCGATACTTTTGAAAGGGTGTATATTGAGCAGATAAGTTCTGGAAAGAATGCACATGCAGATTCACTAGCTTGGTTGGCTGCAGCTGTACCAACCGAGTTCAAGAGAAAGATAGCCGTGGAATATCTAACCGAGCCGAGCATTGGAAGAAGCGTGGAGATGGTCTTGGACGTGAACCAGGGACCAAGTTGGATGGATCCAATTATTGAGTTCTTACGAGATGAAAAACTCCCTTCAGACAAAAAGGAGGCTCATAAAATAAGGACCAAATCTGCTCGGTTCTGGTTATCTCCTGAAGGGAAATTATACAGGAAGTCTTTTACAGGGCCCTATTTGCTTTGTGTGCACCCTGAAATGGTGCAAAAGTTCCTCCACGAAATTCATGAGGGAACCTGTGGGAGCCATGCTGGGGGCCGGTCCATAGCCCACCGAGCAATTTCTCAAGGTTATTGGTGGCCGTACATGCAAGAAGATGCTAAGGTGTACGTCAAGATTTGTGAAAAGTGTCAGAAGTTTTCACCAATGATTCGAACACCAGCAGAAGACTTGGTGCCTTTGACAAGTCCCTGGCCGTTCGCTCAATGGGGAATGGACATCGTGGGTCCATTGCACAAGGCAACTGGAAATCGAAAATTTCTGTTAGTTGCGACTGATTATTTTACCAAATGGATTGAGGCAGAACCATTGGCTAAAATCACAGAACCTATGATAGAGAGGTTCGTGTGGAAGAGCATCATTACTCGTTTTGGAGTCCCGTACTCATTGATTACAGACAATGGGTCTCAATTTCAGAAGAAGTTCAAAACTTTCTGCGCCCAGTATGGGATAAGAAATTATTATTCAACTCCGGCCTACCCTCAAAGTAATGGCCAAGCAGAGGCATCTAATAAAACCATTCTTGATGGGATTAAGAAACGTTTGGATAAAGCGAAGGGAAAATGGCCTGATGAATTGCCATTGGTTTTATGGGCTTACCGTACAACACCAAGGAGGTCTACGGGAGAGACCCCCTATTCTTTGGCATATGGAACAGAGGCTGTTATTCCATTGGAGGTAGGTCTGCCGACCAACAGGACTAATTTGGTTGAAAGTGGAGGCAACGATCGAGCTTTGGAGATTGAATTAGATCTTGCCGAGGAGAGACGAGAACGGGCCCTAGTGCACTTAGCCTCGTACCAAGAGCAGCTAATCAAAGGCTACAACAAACATGTGCATCCACGGGAATTTAGTGTTGGGGACCTTGTGCTCCGAAAGGTGCTCGGCAACACTAAAGTGGCTAATGAAGGAAAGTTGGGGGCTAATTGGGAGGGCCCATATCGAGTTACCGAGATTGTGGGCATTGGGGCTTATCGATTGGCAGACCTGGATGGGAACCCGGTGCCAAGACCATGGAATGTCCACAACTTGAGGAAGTTTTTTATATGAAATATATTTTTCTTTTTACACATCGTGATTGTGTGAGAGTTACGAATAAAACTCTCTTGTGTTCTAGTTCCGTTATTTTAGCTGCAAGGGGTACGAATAACGCCCTCTTGAGTTTTATAGCTTATGAATGAAGTTGCCTTTTTTTATATAACTGTTGTTTCCAGTATTTGTTTTAAATACGAATTACGAAGTTAATTTCCCTCATTCGTATTGGGGAGCAGCATGTAGGATATCCATCTAAAGTACGTGATACTTGAACCCAAGTACGTGATACTTGAACACAAGTTCGAAATACTTGTGTAAAAATTCAAACATTTAAGTACGAGAAACTTAAACCACAAGTTCGAAATACTTGTGTAAACATCCATTTTTAAGTACGTGACACTTACTTGTGAAAATTTCACACATTCAAGTATGTGAAACTTAAAAGTTTAAAGTACGTGAAACTTAAACTCAAGAGACTATGCAAAGCATACGAATACATGCATAAGCATACGACGAGACTATGCACAAAAATGTTCAAGTCATGCAAAGAATGTGCACAGGTTTAGAAGCATTCAGATATGTTCACAAGTACGAAATACTTGAAAAACAAGTACGAAATACTGTTGGAGTTTTTCAAAACGCATTGGCCAGGCCCACAAACAGACAGTCAAATATATTACAAAGACATATTCATTCATCTTCTGTCAGGTCTTGAACGGTTGTAGGAACAGTTGAAGGAGCTTCAGTTGCAGTAGGAGTTTCATCTTCAGGTTGACCACCACTGGCTTCCTTTTGGCCAGGGTTGGTCACATCATTCTGAGGTTCCACTTCGGTAACAGGTGGCTCCGCTGTTTGCACACCTTGCTCTTCATCTCCCTCTTCAACAATCTCCTCCTGATCATCAGTTGCTGCACTTGGAAGCTCAATGTTGGTCCAGAGCGGCGATGACTCAGGAATCTCTGCTTTTTCAAGGCAGGCTTTCCAAGCAGCCACCCAAACTTGATCCTGAATTCCAGGCATTTGGTTTGTGTAGCTCTCTGTGGCAACTTTGATTCCTTCATTATATCCTTTCTCAAAAGCAGCCTTAGCTTCATTCTGGGACGTCTCAAGCTCCTTCAGAGTCTGGGCAAGACTGTCCTCAGTCCCCTTCAATTGTCCTTTCAGGCCATCTGCAATCCCCAGAGCCTGGTTTCTTTCTCTCTCAAGCCTGATGATGGTACGTTGAAGCTTGGAGTTTTCACTGACAAGTTTTGCTCGTTGGGGCTCTGATTGGCTGAGTTTTTGAGCCATGGCCACCATTTTTTGCATCACCTGGGAACATTCAAAACAGTTGTGATAGACATAACTGTTAAATTCTGTATACGTTATGATTACAGAAGGAAATTTTACCTTGGCGTTGTGGGACATGAAGGAACTGAGGAGATTGTCTGGAGACATTGCGACTTCTTTTTGCATGTCCCCGGGCAGCAAAAAGGCCTGAGACAATGCAAGAGCAGTCCCTTTAGTCTCGACAGTGTCCCGAGCAGTGATAGCTCGGTTCCCGTGAGAAAAGGAAGGAGCCCATATTGGAGCAGGAGACGAGGAGGAAGGTGGGGGTCTTTCTTGAGTCTGTTCCACCCGTTGACGTTTCTCTCTATGGATGGCCTCGATTTCTTCTTGGGAAAAGCCAGGAGGAGCATCATTCTGAGTCTGAGTGCGGCGGCCACGACCTTGGCCACCTTGGCCCCGAGCAGCTCCGCGACCTCGACCAGGTATGGTGAGGAGACTCCCCAAATCGATTGGTTGGTTCATTGCTGGAGGCGAAGGGGTATAACCACTGGAGGAAGAACTTGATGTGGAGCTGGAGGCTTCTTCGGCAAGGGGAATAGGTTCGTCAGAGATCGGGGGTGTCCGAGAACGCCTTTCTGCTTGTTCGGGGACAGGTCTTGAAGGACCAGCCGCTGCAAGGTTGTCCGCTGCTCGGGTACGCCGGTCAATGAAGCCCCCGTATGACGCTTTGTAGCTCAACAGAACCTGAGCCGCTCTTGCTCGGCCAGCCAGGGGAGTCCCTTCGCCGTTGAAAGAAAGTGTTCGCTTGATATCAGCTACGTGCACTTGGGGGGTTATGATATTATAACCCCGGTTAATGTTTGAAGCTGCAACCGAGCAAAGCACAAATAAATTAGAAAGCATGAAAAAGCTGTTCCTATGAAAAAGGACGAAGATTTGAAATTAGGGGAAAGCACTAACGTGGGCTCCCGAATACATGAGGAGCGTGAAAACCAATCACTTGGCCGTCCTCATCTCTGGGTTCGAAGTTGCCCGTGACAATCAGGAAGTCGTCGTCATCCCCTCGAGCAGAGTCAGGGAGTTCAAGGACAAGCTTCTTCCTAGAATCCCTACTTTTTAAGTAGTATGTGAGGGCATCCTCAGTTCTAGAGATACTGTATAGGTGATGAATGTCATATAAACCTAAAGAGGTCCCTAACATCTGATTTATGGTATTGATGCCCATAACTACTCGGAAGAAATTAGCAGAGACCTGCATTGGGGAAAGTCTATAGTACGCCAAAACTTGGCGGAGCAGAGGGGCCAAGGGGAATCTAACCCCGCCCTCAACAATGGCTACTACAGGAATATGAAGAGTGTCGAAATCGAAACTCTCACGAAGGGCATCCTCAGGAGCCAATACAGTGGCTACATCGTCAGGAATCCCATATCGAGATCTAAAACTAGCCATGGCTTGAGGAGTATTGCAGTGCCTACGAAATCTACCCATTATCAGATAGGATCTTGGGATTCTATGAAGTACAGAGAAATGGGGATAATGAAACCCTAAACTGCGATTGAAAGCAATCCACTAGAGAAATAGGGTTGTAAGAAGAAGAAATGATGACTTACGAGAATAGTCGATGGAATCCCTAAAAAGAGGAGGTCTTGAGACGATGAACAGAGCTTCAATGGCGGGGAAAGACTTGAACAGTGTTGTTTCTTCTGCAGAGGGAGTCTAAGAGAGAGATTGGGGTGTTTGAAATATGGGACGAAAACCCAAAAATACCCTACAGGTGGGGTGGCGTAAGTGAAACGTCACCCCAGACGGCGTTTGAGTGTTCCGTTCCCCAAAACGCGCCTGTCCGCATTGAATGTGAACAAAATAAACGCTGACACGTGTAAAGGTTTGGGCTAAAAGCCTGAAAAGGCCTAGAAAGTATTTTTCGTCATGGTAAAATGATGATAAGTTGCTCCAATATATAAGATGCAGGAACAGAATAAATTTGCTCGGAAGAGAAGCTTCACACATCATCTGGATAAAGATAACGAGTGAAGCTGGGGAGCAATTGTAGGGAGGTATTCCCGAGCAGGTCCAAGAAGCACCC
This sequence comes from Rhododendron ovatum, assembly GCA_019656835.1. Taxonomy (NCBI): domain Eukaryota; kingdom Viridiplantae; phylum Streptophyta; class Magnoliopsida; order Ericales; family Ericaceae; genus Rhododendron; species Rhododendron ovatum. The sequence goes on along the minus strand of CM033795.1, from coordinate 25,975,282 downwards.
GAGCAAGGAGCTTATAAAAGGTCAACACGATTGACCGGTGACACGTGAAGCCACTGTTCAAAGTACCTTGTTCGGCTATGAGAGAGCCGAACAGGAGTAGAATCCCCTAAAGAAAGGAATGGTTCAGATTATTAAAGGACCAGTTACATGTGAGGTAACTGGCCCAGTCCCTTTGTTCGGCTATGAAACGGCCGAACAGGGAAAGAAGTCCTATTAAATATAGAAGTAAAAAGAACATTCTGGAAGAGTCCAGAAGCAGTAATATTCCGTTAAAGGAATGAGATCCAGAGAATGTAGGATCTGTAAAAGATACCCAACAGGAATGGGATGTTCGGCTCATTAAGGAAAAGAGTCCTAAAAGGACTAAGGTAATGAACTGATAAAGGAATGAGAATCCAAGATATCCTGGGTTTCCTATACGAGGTAGGAAACCTAGGGCAATACGGATACTTAGACAGCAAGCATCTATGAATCTATAAATACGAGGTAAACTCAGAGAAAAGAGGTACGCAATATACACTGCATTCATATTGCTTTCCTACTGATAATTAGGGTTCAATTGCTAGTACGTGATACTAACTTTGGCATCGGAGGGCCTTTGCCACGAGAGGCAAAGGTGCACTCACTCCCTGTCTGTTTTGCAGATTAGGTTTCCGACGACAAATTAGGGTTCAGGCGAAGAGGCACGAATAAGCCGTAACAATCCAACACTGTCTAAAGCGTTGGTAGAATTTCTCCACCTACAGTTCCTTTAGGTTTTGCTTATTCTGCATCTGTGCAGCTTTGGCTCTCCAACGCTTCATATAATCAGCAAAACTTATCTTGTCACCCATCTTGGTACTTTCCAGCTCCCTTGTGGTCATTTTCAAGTCCACATTGAAATCATACTGGGCGAGGAAAGCAATCCCGATATCCTCCCATTTCTTTTTCTTTGATGGTTCGAGAGTGAGAAACCAATGCAGAGCGGGACCGGTTAAGGACTCATGAAACAATTGCGCCATAGCTTCCTTCTCAATCCCTCGCATGGTGAGAGATCTGACATACCCCTGAAGGTGAACCTTTGGATCAGTAGTGCCATCGAATTTTGCAAAATTCATGCCTTTGAACTTTTCCAGTAGTTTGGCATTTGGGAACAGGCACAACTTGCTCATGTCTATCTCCCCTTTTCCAAGCCTTTCGATTTTCTGAACGGACTTCTCCAACTTACTGATTTTGGCAATGAAGGCCACTAGGTTAGGATCTGCAACTGGTGTCTCCTTTTTGGGTTGTTCAGGTTAGGGAGGAGGTCTAGCTTGCAACCTATCACTGATTTCCTACATGCTCTCCATCATTATGAGCATGTCCTTTTGCATTGCAGTGACAGAAGCCTTGAGCTGAGCATCGACATTGGCAATGGACTGCTTGAGCTGTGTGTCCAGAGTTGCCATGTTTTGCCTGATTTCTTCCATCCCATTTCCTTGATCAGCCATAGGTAAAGGATCTTTTGGTGTTATTACTACTAGTGGTTCTTGCAATGTCTCTACTGACAGCTACCCTTCCTGTAACACCTCAACCTTAAATAACTGGGATTCTTCCACAATGTCTGTGCAAACCAGTCTTCGGAGTGGACGAAACCAATTGAGTACAGCCTCTTCTTGCAGTCGACCAATGTTTCAGAACTAGCAACAAAGCAAAAAGGAGCGACTTAAAACTAATCATGGAAGATCGCCCTACCATCTACATGCCTCCTAGAAGCTAATCCTAGGACCTACCATGACCTAGATCTCACTTAAGGGTGTTTGTACAGAAGATTTCCGATAATCTGGGTAGGTACTGTTAGGCAAGTTAAATTCCGCCGATCGGGGGAACCAGAGCTAATTTCCTTACCTTAACCATCCGAGACAAGGCAATATGATTATTGAAATATGGATACACACACTTTTTAAGGCTAGTTCTGGACCAAGGGAGCCGTTCGGGCACGACAAACACCGGAGGTATCACAAACTCCATGGATTTACAGTCTCCTAAACTGACAGGAGAAAAAAGTTTTATTATTAGGTTGCAACAGTCCTCGAAGTTTTTCTTTTTCGAGTGTATCCTTTGTTAGAACGATAGATTCCAAGAGATATCAAGATGAGCCAAGTATTTAACTAATCCTTATTCAAAGTTTCAATTTTAAACTTAGAGTAAATTAGAAATGATGACGTGATACTACGACCGAGGGGATCGTGGCATCACAGCATAGCTTCTAGATTATTCTTTATTTTCTATTGAATCTCTAATTAAGTATTAGTCAAGTACTTAGTAAATTTTGATTTTCCAAAGTCTCATTGTCCTAAGGACTCATGAAGTTTGGACAACGTTCACCAAGGTGCACGACTCTTCATTGGGTGTTAGCAACCTCTCAAAATCAACAAGAACAAAGTGCCCCAGTGGAGTCCTACACTCTAGCCTACATGAATGCGATGATGAATGGATGACATGTATGTACAGATGAAATATGCATATAAATAGGGTATATCCCATAAGTCCTAACAATGGGCCCCTGTCCTAGTTTGGATGGTTCTATGGTTACGTACAAGTGCAAAAGGCCGGTTTTGGTTTAGCGGGGTTCTCCGAACTATAGCCAAGATGTACCTCCCATCGTCAAGTGCGAAACAATGGTCGAATGGTTTAATGGCTCATCATGGTCAAGGGTTGCTAAGCGTCCTGGGAGAGCTTGTCACGAGCAAGCCGGTCAAGATTGCCAAAACAATGTAGACACCTCCCTGAGCGGGGCATCGCCATACAGATTGATCGTTGTTGTTTGTTTGGTTGTTTGCTTAATGAACTAAGATCGTAGATATTCCCATGGCTAGGAACATCGCCACATGATAGCTGTTATCATCAAAACAGAGTCGCCACCTAGTTTATAAAAACTAGGAAAACAGATAGAGATTCTGGGTACAGGAGCCAAAAGTACAATAAGGGGAAGGTGTTAGGCATCCCTTTTTGCCCAGTCATGAGACTGGTCCACAGTTATTCGACATATAATTAGCACATGCTTTATTTAACTTTAAACACATAAACTGATTAATTAGCCTTTAAACAGTAAAAGGTGAGCCGAGACTGTAATTGAAACATGCATCAAAATAAGTAGAATAAAACAAGATGTCCCAGGGAGATGGATCTCGCGGCAGGTGAATGGGTGAATGGATGTCATGGCCGAGAGATCCTCCTAGTTCAATGTACCGGCCAATGGATCAAAGATCCAGCCGATGTTCTTCCTCACACCAGATTAAATAATTAATAGAGAATCAAAATCCTATGATTAGCATGCATATACTGAAAGTAAAACGAACCAAAAGCCCCTAGGCCTCACACCACCTTGATCCCTCAGTGGCTTGTTTGCTTTGGATTAGGTGGGATAGACTGATTTGCTTCTCGGAAACCCTAAGTTTAGAGTTTGAACTTTGGGGTTTGATCATCGGATTAGTGGCTACCTTCGGGAGTTTAGAGCTTCTATAGAGGGGATTTGAGAGAGTAATTATGCAGAGTTTTTTGGCTGGGGAGGTTGTGTGTTTATATTAATTTTGGAATCCAAATGTCCCTTCATATAGGCATGGGGGTGACTCGCTATAACCAATCACATCGCACAATAAAAATTGGAATTATAGGGTGATTCTAACTCTTCATGGTAATCTCCTTACGTAGCCCAAACGCATCGGGATTTGGCTATTAGTGTTTTGTGAATGGATCAAATGTATAACAGAATATTCTAGAATCTAGAAAATAGACGATCTGACAACCGAGCAATTGATCTGGCAACCGACGAAATGATGTTGTGGCCGAGGAATGGATCTGGCGGTCGACTAATCAATATCTGAGAGAGATTTTCAAGCAACAGGTTTCACGGGTGAAGAAATGATGTTGAGGCCGCGAGATCAAAGTCACGGCTGACAGATGGATTTTCCTAAGATACTATATTTCTGTCTGAAAGGCTATTTGGCTCTAGATTGGGTCCTCTAAGTGGCTAAAAAGTTCTCACCATAAGTCCACAGGTTCACGAGAAGTCAATCAGCAATCACTGTATCCATTCATCATCGGGATGGTCCTCAAGGTGGGACTTGAAATAATCGTTAGGCCAAATTGGGATGTCTACAGATTCCCCTCTTTGACTGAGCTTAGATGGATCGCGAGATATGTTTAAGTAAGAGTCAAAGCTATAAAAGCAACTCAATTTGGTCATGTAGTAATGTCTCTTACAGTTCTGTTATCATGGAGTAATGTTTTAATTTTAAATGTATTAATTGATGCTGCTGCTGCTCATTGGCTCTCATGTCAAGTTTGGTTACTGCTGTTCATATATGTGGCTCTCGGTAAAGCAGCTAGCTATTACTGTGTTGTTTGTGGATGCTATTAGTTTGTTACAAGGTGGCTGCCCAAGTTGGCACATGGATGCTATACAACGGAGCAACGGTTACTGCACAAGTTTGTTGTACAACGGCACAAGGTTGCTGCACAATTCCATCTTTTTAGGTGGTTGCCCAAGTTGGCACAAAGTTTAGATTTTGTGAATACACTCTTTTGGCATGTGTTTCTCTCCCATCTACTAGATGGAATTGAAACATGTGGGTTTAGATTAATGTAGCCTTTGGCGTAGGTTAATGTAGCCACTCGGCATCCTTCATTTTTCGCAATCTTTGTTTTTCTTTTTTTTCTTTCCTCCTGGGGTATGCCCCTTGTAGGCTGTACATTCGCTTAGCCTCTTTTCTATTTCAAGCTTATTTACCAAAAAAAAAAACTCAATTTGGTCGAACCACTATTCCAAGAGTTTTGAAAAAAAGGTTTTTGTTATGGTCAGGCCGAGAGGCTACCTACGTATTCCACCAGGGAAATTCAGACCAACCGTAGTTCGGAGGCAATAAAAAAAGTAAAAAGTTTGGAGGGTTAAGAACAGAAAATGTACCTTTGGGCTTTAAAAGCCGTAGTGCAACGTACCTGGGCAATGCCAAGATTTTGGCGGGGAGTAGTTGAAGGAGCGCGGGGCTGCCGGGGAAATTTTTGCGGAGAACATCTTCAGAATTTTGGGGTAGATCAATACACAGCGGATGAGTCGTTTGCTTTTCTTGATCATCCTTACTTTGATTGAAGGGAGCTCGGTAAAGTAGCCTATCCTTGCGAATGAGCTTGATGGAATAGATGTAATTGGGGTGGAATCCTAACCATTTGCTGGGGATGAATCGGGCGCCGTTTTTTTTTTTTTTTTTTGAGATATTGGGGTGGAACCCAAGCCATCTTCCGGAGATGAGTTGGATGCCAGATTTTGAGATATGGGGGCACAGGTCTAGTAATTGGAGCACGGAGCATTTAGATGAGGGAACTGAGGTGCGGAGCTGGTTGAAATCATAAGGCAAGAGCCTGAAGAGTTGGAGCTTGGAGCTTGAGGTGATTTGAATTGAGGTGTAGAGTCAGTTGCATTCATAAGGCGAGAGCCTGAAGAGTTGGAGCTTGAAGTTTGAGGTGATAGAACTGAGGCGTAGAGCCAGTTGTATTCTGAAGGTCTGTGCACGGAGCTTTCCCATCATAAATTTTGGCGTAGAGCCAGAGGATCGAGGCATTGGACCGACCAAAAAAATCGAGGCATAGAGCCGGTTTGACTACAAGATTGACCTATTTCATGAGTGAGAGGGATGCAAAATGTGTATATGATGTGATGATAGTTAGATGTAAACATATATGATGATGGTGATGCTGATTCGATGTGATAATGGTGATGCAATTGATGCTTACGTGCACGGGCCCGTGCGTGTGTGTTTGATTTAAGCATAGAGCTTCTTTCAAGTTCTGGACTTGAGCATCCAGAGCATAGAGCTTGAGCATTTGGATGGCAGAATCTGAGCATTCAAAGTACAGGCTTTGAGCATCCAGTACGCAGTGGTTGGGCATTCAAGCATAGAGCTTGAGCATTCAAGTGTAGAACTTGAGCATACAGTACACAGTGGTTGGGCATTCGAAGAGCTTCGAGCATTCAAATGTTGGATTTTGAGCATTCAGGCATAGAGCTTGAGAACAGATGATATCTTGGTAATGGTTGCGGCGTAGAGCCTGTTGAGATAATGATTATAGGCATAGAGCCACCACCGAGTAACTGGGCGTAGAGCCGCTGAGAGATAGTGAGCACGGGCGTAGAGCCACTGAGATAGTAAATACGGGCGTAAAGCAGCTAAAATGGTGGGCGTAGAGCCACTGAGATAATAGGCTTGGAGCCGCTGAGTGGTGGGCGTAGAGCCACTGAGATAATGAATACGGGCGTAGAGCTGCTGAGATAATAGGCTTGGAGCCGCTGAGTAGTGGGCGTAGAGCCGCTGAGATAATAGGCTTGGAGCCATTGAGTAGTGGACTTGGAGCCGCTGAGATAGGCATAGCTACTGATGGTGCAAGGAGTATGGTGCTGTTGAACTTGGCGAGCTTTAGAGCTATCGTAGTGATCGCTGAGTGGATGAAGCTACGGAGCTATTGAGTTGCTTGAGTATAGGGCGTAGGATCGTTGAATAGCTTGATAGTAACGAGCTCGGAGCTGCTGAATGAGCATGCGATGTTGAGTGAGCCTAGAGCTGCTGCTGGAGTGATAGGCTCAAAGCTGCTGGGTGAGCTTAGAGCTATTGACAGAGATAATGGAGTCGTTGAAGTTGAGGAACTTGAAGCAGTGAGCTTATGGGCAAATGCTGCTGAATATCCTGATGAGTGTTGCTGAACTGCTAGGTAGCTAATGGAGACAGAGTAGCTTTGATGATCCTTGGTGGTCGAGCAACCAGTAGTTGTGAGCTTGCTATTACGGAGAGAGAGCTTCTTTATGCTCGGGCATGCCCCCAAGGCTGATTCAATCAATGTTCATCAATGGTTTTGTTGGTCCAGGACCTAAAACTTCACGTCTGCTTGAGTTGGTGCACCGAGCAAGATCTGACACCGTTGTGGAAAATGGATTAGGAGGCCAGGAGATTGATCTCGCGGCCAAATAATTGATGTCTCGGCCAGAGAATCGAGTCTCGGCTGAGAAAGCCGAATATCAAAAAATCGATTTAAGGTCCCGTTCCAGAACACCTTCTTAAAAAATAAGTACTTATTTCACATTTTCAAACTCAAAAATAATGTAAATGAAAAATAATTTTTCAATTTTTTTTGCATGGTATTAAAGATCTAAATGAGATCTATCAAATAAGATCCATATTGCATATTTTTAGATTTCAATAAGCCTATAATTTTTGAGCTTGAAATTGCCTTCTTAAAAAATAAGGACTTAAAATGCGTTCTGGAACGGGGCCTAAGTTAAGTTTGATCGATCTCACGACTCATTTGATCTTTCTCTTCCTCCTCTCTTTTTCTCATTCGAGACCTCTCCTTCGACCACTCCATCCCTCGATCCCCGTCATCGCCATCGTGGTTCCTTTCTCTCCTCTGATCTACTGTCGTTCATTGCCATGGCTTCGTCGCCTCCACCTCCTCCAATTGACAACACGTCCATGTCGTCATCCAATGTTCCTGCCACGTCAAGGGACGCAGGCAAGGCTCCAATTGTGGAAGCCGTAGTTTTGGCGGGGTTTCAAGTACCCGCGTTCTCTGTTCAAGCCGTTGCACGCTTGTTGTTGGAGGAAGCTCTTTGCAACCTCATCCTTCTGAAATGGATTTCAAGGCTCCTTCTGATACGAGTAACGATGCTTTACCCCCTTTTGACGCTGACACATATGTCCCTCTAGTGCATATAATCGGGCGTAGGGGTTTGTTGCGATATCGCCCCCCTCTTAGCGATGTTCCACCAGAGGTTTTGCACAGAGAGCCGGAGCAGCACTTTGGTTTTACCAATGTGAAAGTAAATTTTTTTCCTGCCAAGGATATTGTTTGTATAAGAATTCATGAAACAATGATTGATATTTGGAAATGAAATTTGGTTTTAGGATTTGCCCCCTGTATAGACGTTTTTGCTATCGTATTGATCCTCTTTTATATTCTGCCAGGCAAACATGAACTGCGCATGTGGGGAAGTTGTCCCCAGGTTTATGAGTGGTATGAGAGGCTTCCTCAAGATGCCAAAGATGCAGTTGCTTTGGCTAGCTTTGAGCAATTGATCCTGGGTTTTCATCTTCCAAAAGCGGAGTTGGGACTGACTGCAGCGCTAGTGGAGCGGTGGTGGGATACCACGAATACATTCCATTTCCCCGGGGCTAGAAGGATGACAATCATGCTGGGTGATTTTGCTCTGCTTACAGGTTTAAGAGTTGGTGGCGATCCTCTTCCACTTGATCCACGGATCCATGAGCGTGAGGGTGCCTTTGATTTCCTTTTGGGGAAGACCCCTGATGAGTCAGAGAGTGGTCTTGTCACATACTCATGGCTCCGGGCATAGTACGATCGAGATGGTATTCGGACAGAGGTATCTCTTTCTCAGCTGGTACGAGCTTTCCTTTTTTACCTCCTTGGGCAGACTTTGTTTTGCAACAAATAGAATTCAATGCACGTTCAGTTTCTCGCTGCTTTGGTGAATCTGGAGACCATAGTGGAGTTTGACTGGGGGACTCCTGCTTTGGCTACTCTGTATGGGCACCTGAGTGCTTGCTCTCGGGGTGTTAACCTCTCACTGAGTGGGCACCACCACCTCTCGAGGTACATGTTCCGGCTTTCTTTGTTGTTCCTTTACTGCTTTAATTTCTGCTACTCATGCTTATCTTCAATCTTGCTTGCAGTTATGGGCTTTTGAGCATCTGTTACAATTTCCTCCTCTGACTAGGCATGAAGAGCCTAGATTTGTTCCATGGGTGGCTCGCTGGTTGAAAGGAATCCGACGGACACGGTCGTCTGCCATGGACTTACTGGCTTGGAGACGGGTTTTGGACCGTTTGATGGTAGATCAGGTATGACACGTTTTATCCTTTCATCCTCATGCTGTTCTTCCACTTTGTTATGCTGATGTCATCTTGCCTATAACAAGTGCGTTTTGATCCCTGGGGTACTTTGCTTGACGACGCTCCTCTGGAGTTGACCACGGCCCAGGCTTTGGACAGCCAGCACTTCCTTTTGGAGGGACCTTTCTCAAGGGCTTGGTACCTTGGAAAGAGAGTGGCAAGTCAGTACTTCCCGCGCTCAGAGGCATTGCAGCTTGTTCCTCTTCCTCCTCCAGTAGGTATGAGGTCGACTCATCTTTCAACAGGAGAGGGCTTGCTACTTGCTCTCGAGAGATAGTTGGCCGCAGATTTTCTTGTTTCGGGAGATTACTCAGCCTTTCACCTGGCCTCGCTGACCCTGCCTACCACTACCATTGTTGCTGCTCCTCCTGCTTGGCCACGGGCCCCTAGCTTCATTTCTTTCCATAATGTTAATGGAGAAGAGGAGCGTTTGATGCTAACACCGTGTGCTACTCAGCTTCACGTGCACGCAGCCACTCCAAGAGGGGTCGTGGGCAGTAGCTTGCTTTTCCTTTTGTACATGTAATATTAGTCCTAAAACAGACAAGGATATGTATTTTTTGAAGTAACCTCAGCATGCTTGGCGAGTTTGTGATTTAAACTCTTTGTTTTTATGGGAACATGTTTTCTACCCGAGATACTCCAAATTTGTATGCAATAGCTCTAGAGCATGGCTTAAAACTATTTTGAATAGATATTTGAGAGTTGATAATCTTGAAAATGGTTTTGCGGCAAAACTGTTCTTTGGTAGGTAAATCGAAACATTGGCCGAGGAATGGATTGCTCAGCCAAGGACTCCATTCTTCGGCCGCTACTTCTATTTCCTAAAGAAGCTGGACTCTTTTTTTTTTAGCCAAGTGGCGTTCTTTCCTTCTTATGCTTGAATCTGATTTATGCCTTTTGTTCGCTTTTGCCATTTCTACAGTCTGATTGCCAAACTCGAGAGTTTTCGAGGTATCTTACTCATTGTGTTAATGACCTTCAGGTTAGAGGGGATGAACAATAATTCTTGTGTCTTTTGTTGTTGTCAATTCCTTGAGAAAAACATACTCATCTTTTGCGAGCTCAAAACGCTGGGTTAGCTATGCCTATCATTGAGTACAAATCTGTTGATGTTTTTCTTTCTCTCCAAATGTTTGGGCCGTATCTCAATGTCAGATTGCCTACGTATCCCAATCAGAGAATTAGGCCTTTTTGCGTAGTTCCAAAAATTACCACCTTTGAGGTTGGGTTTCCACTCTTGGTTTTTCTTCTCACATGCTCTAGATTTTGCCTAGGTTACCTAATGGAGGTTGAGTCCCTAGCGAGCTTTTCTTTGAATGCCTTAACTTTTGCCTAGGCTGTGCTTTTTGCAGTTTCTTGCCCTAGCAGGCCTTTGCTCTTACTTTTGCTTGGGTTTCTTGGATTACCCAACGAGCATTTCTCACAAGAGGGTTTCTATGTTTTGGAGAGGAATTTGGTAGAGAAATTTTTCCGAATCTCCTATGTGTCTATACTTTCATGACAGGCAAGCTAACCCTAAGTGTTCTTGCGGAGATAGCATCTTCTTTTTCAGTTTTGGCAAAAACCTAGTTCTAAGCAATCAAGGCTCATCCTTTCTTTCCTTCTTGTTAACAACATAAAGAATTTGATTCTCAAAACTCCCTTTCTTTGGCAAAGAGACTGTAATGTATTGGCAATTGCAATCCGATATTCAAACCTTTCAATAAGCATAAAATGGAAAGATAAAATGAGAATTCGTTTAGTCATAGAAAATGCCCAAATAGAGACCCAAAACATGCCCTAGCTTGATTTAGGAAACAAAAGTAATGTTTTTTGCCATGATTTTGAAATTACTTTAGTATCTCGGGGTTTCCTCCTTTTTCCTTGCCTTTCACAGTTTTATACTCGAGAAATGCTAGGTGCAAAGAAAATGGGCAAAGAAAATACCCTTAAAAGTGTACATGAACGGCTCAAATGCACTGCACAGTGCATCTGAGCGGTTCATGTACACTTTAAGGGTATTTAGTGCATCTGAGCGGTTCATGTACACTTTAAGGGTATTTTCTTTGCCAATTTTCTTTGTCCCTAGCACTCCTCTTTATACTCCTCTTCACCCTCTTCTTTGCCCAATAGAATCTTTAGGTCAAATCCTGCTAGCACCTCGATCCAGTCTTCGGGGACGAGCGATGAGTTTGTTGATTCTTCTTCTATGTCACTGTCAGCCCATTCTTGATCGAAGAAGATTTGCATCCCAAGATACCTTTGCTTGGTGGTTGGATCTTCCCATGTTTTTATGAAGCCACAAAATGGGAAGTCATTGCCTTCTCTTACAAACCAACTGTTGAGTATTTTTGGGACCACAAATGCCTTTTCCTTGATTATGCTTCCTTTTGCCCTAGCCTTTTCCATGCTTTCTTTCTTCTTCTTTTCTATCTCGGCCACTATCGGGGTGTAGCCAAGACCAAAGGCGTATTGATTGTGCAGTAAATCAACCATTTGTGGGATCCCTTGTGATCTTTTGCCTAAACCCAATCCAGGAAAGTAGTTTTGCTTCTTCACCATTTGTATGGCCGGGGTGCTTATCTAAAAGCTTCTCTCAGCCATCAACGTTTGTATGGCGGTTGCTTCCTCAAGACTAAACCCAATAAGAAAGGTTTCCTTGGCCCCTACTTCTTGCACAAGTGTATTGGAATGAGTTCGGATTGATGAGTTGCCTAGAATGGTCACAACCCTTCTGTATACTACAAACTTAACTTTTTGATGTAAAGTGGAAGGTACTGCTCCAGTGTCATGTAGCCAAGGCCTTCCTAACAAGAGATTGAAGGTGGCTGGTATGTCCATGACATGGAATTCCACATTTCTCTTGATCTTTTCCACTTCCACTGGTAGGGTAACACACCTAACCACTATTCTCTTTGAATTTTCATAGCCCCTTACGCCTTGGCTTGAAAGGCGTATGTCAGTAGTATCAACCCCTAACTTGTCAAGGATTCTTTGAGGGCACACATTCAAAGCAGACCCGTTATCCACCAAAACCAGTGGGATCCACTTAGTGAGACACTTAAGGAGAGATGTATAGAGGTTTATTGTGTGCAGGACCTTCAAGGGGTAGATGTTTGTTAGTGAAAACTATTGTTGGTTTTGGCACTTTGGATGCCATTATAAGAGCCACCAGATTTTCAAGAGTGATATCGATGAGAACTTTGACTTTTCCCAAGGTCTTGACGAAGGAATTAGATGTTCGTAAGAGGACATGAGCAATCCCCAGATGGAGATGTCAGCTTGGATTTTCTTCAATTGCCTCAGTACCTTATCTTCCTCAGGTTCGATCCTTTGACTTTCCTCTTCTTCTTCCTCCATTACTCGGGTTGAGATCGAACTTTCTCCACTAAGCTTGGGAGGTTTGTACACTCTTCCACTTCTGGTGAGATGACCTATCTTGTCTTCTTGAATGCCCAAGGATCAGCAGGCTCAATCTTTCCAATTTCTCAATCACTTGGGAGGGCTTGGCCCATTTCTAACCACCAATCCCCATCATCAATTGCATAGATGTAAGGGGAATGAAATTCTTTTTCTGTCACAAAACACTTATCATCCTCAAGGAGGGTCAGGGATTGTTTGGCTTGGGTATTTGAGGTGATGTACTGGGTAGGATTATATGTGGAGTTGTTGGAGAGGCTTATAAGATTGATGTTTCGAGGTGGTAGTTCAGCATTGTGAATGGGGAGTGGGTTGGTTTGCACATTGGGCTTGGGTGGTTTTTATGGCTTAGCTATCGATGAGATCTTGGATGTCATGACGAAGACGCATGCAGCGGTCTGTCTCATGTCCAGGGTGCTTGTGATAAGCACACTATTTATTGGTGTCATAACTTAGGCCATAAGGTGGCTGAGGAGGTGGATTGTTCAAGGAATTGAGATGCCCTTGACAGCTCAAAATGGCTAAGGCTTTGGATGAGGTCATATAGAGAGGGTCAAAGTTGCGGTGGGAGCAATTTGAATTTCTGGATGAGCTAGCTTAGAAAGGGTCTTGTGGTGAGGCTGGGTCAAGGGCGTTTATAGAGGTATGAGAAGTACGAGTAGGGAAGGTTTTCTTGGGTGGAGGAAGAGTTTCTTCTTTCCCAATAAGCCCTAGCTTGATTCCTTCTTCAATCTGCAGCCCAGTAGCATGCAGGCGCTTGAAATCAATGATAGCCTGAGTAGAGATATGCTTAAGATACTTGGATTGCAAATTCTCGACGACTATTCTCACTTGATCTTCCTCAGATGAACAATTCTTCATCTTGGCAACCTTTTCTCTCCATCTTACCACGAACGTAGCAAAGTCTTTGCTTGGCTCTTGCTTAGTCATCTCCAAATCTCGAGTGGTTAACTCAATTTGGACATTGTATGCATATTGCTTGACAAAAGCATTGGCAATCTCTGGCTAAGTATGATAATGCACAAATTCCAAAGTGAGGAACCAATCGAGGGCACTTCCAGTAAGAGCCCATTGGAATAATTGAGAAATGAGCTCATCATTCAATCCCATTGGCTTCAAGGTGTTGATAACGTGGCGGACATGGCTGGTAGGGTTGCCAGTTCCATTGAACTTCTCAATGTTCAGCATTTTGAACTTCTCAGGCAATTGAGAATCTGGAAAAAGGCAAAGCCCTTCAAAATCTAGAATTCGGTCCCCCTTGGGAACAGGCCAGAGTGTGTTTGATCTCCTTGACTTGTTTGGCCAATTCAGGGTTCTTTATCGTTATTACTTTAAGAGGATTCTCATCTTCTATCAATTTTTCTTCGTCCTCATCATCTCTTGCTGCTTTCTCTGCTAGTAAAGTAGCGATTTAAGCTTGGAGATCGGCAATAGTGGCATCATTGTCTGCCATGGGAGTGGGAGGATTGCTTGGTGAAGCTTGGGATTTGATAGATAATCAAGTTTGCTGAGAAGATGATCGTGAAGTCCCTGGAAGTGATTGGGACCGTTGCGGTGAAGGTGTTTTGACAGGCGAAGGTGACAGATGAGATGTCTGCAAAGACCTCTGTTTGGTGTTGCTTCGGGTGTTGTAAGAGTATAAAACTGGCTATGGTTGCTTCTTTGTTTTACCTATTGTGCCTGCTTTTGAAAAGTAGAATACTTGCTTCTTTGTTTTACCTATTGCCCCAACCCTTCTGCACAGAAAAGTTTGTTACAACAACAGATGATACAAGGTGTGAAGAAGAACTTGGAAGCAAAATGCAGGAAAATTTCTTAACCTGCGGGTTCCTGTCTTATTTTGATGAGTTCTATGGCTCTCAAACACATGTAAGGTTTGGGTAGTCTCAAGGGTGCTCCGATATCAAAAGGCACCAATCTTTTTGCCAGCCTGTCATAGGCGGCAATCGGGTGATTTCCTTTTTGATATACCACTAGGTACAACTGACTGTGGAGTTTGCTGGAACCCCTAACATAGCCCGTGACATATCGGGATATTAGGTGAACTTAACGAGGTTGCCCGCTCGATGCATATGATAAATGAGTTAAATAAAACATGTGTTAGTCTTATGTCGAACTTTCTGGTTATGGCTCTTAAGTCCCCAGCAAAGTCGCCAAAAACTGTAGACACCTCCCTGAGCGGGCATCACTATACAAATTGATCGTTGCTGTTTGTTTGGTTGTTTGCTTCATAAACCAAGATCGTGGATATTCCCATGGCTAGGAACATCACCACACAATAGCGGTTATCATCAAAACAGAGTCGCCACCTAGTTTATAAAAACTAGAAAAAACAGATAGAGATTTCGGGTGCGGAAACCAAAAGTACAATAAGGGAAAGGTGTTAGGCATCCCTTTTTGCCCAGTCATGAGACTGGCCCATAGTTATTCGACATATAATTAGCACATGCTTTATTTAACTCTAAACACATAAACTGATTAATTAGCCTTTAAACAGTTAATGGTGAGCCAATACTGTAATTGAAACATGCATCAGAATAAGCAGAATAAAACAAAATGTCCCAGGGAGATGGATCTCGCGGCCAATGAATGGATGTCACGGTCGAGAGATCCTCCTGGTTCAATGTACCGGCCGATGGATTGAAGATCCAGCCGATGTTCTACCTCACACCAGATTAAATAATTAGCAGAGAATCAAAATTCTATGATTAGCATGCATATACTGAAAGTAAAAAGAACCAAAGGCCCCTGGGCCTCACCACCTTGATCCCTTAGTGGCTTGTTTGCTTCGGATTAGGTGGGATAGACTGATTTGCTTCTCGAAAACCCTAGGGTTAGGGTTTGAACATCGGGGTTTGATCATATGATTAGCGGCTGCCTTCGGGAGGTTAAGGCTTTTGTAGATGGGATTTGAGAGAGTAATTATGCAGAGTTTTGTGGCTGGAGAAGATGTGTGTGTCTATTAATTTTGGAACCCAAAGGTCCCTTTATATAGGCATGGGGGTGACTCACTCCTACCAATCACAACGCACGATCAAAATTGGAATTATAGGGTGATTCTAACTCTTCATGGTAATATCATTACGTAGCCCGAACGCATCAGGATTTGGCTGCTAGGGTTTTGTGAACAGATCAAACGTATGACAGAACATTCCAGAATCTGGAAAGTAGACGATTTGGTAGCCGAGCAATTAATCTAGTGGCTGACGAAATGATGTTGCAGCCGAGGAATGGATCTAGTGGTCAACTAATCAATCTCTAAGGGAGATTTTCAAGCAACAGGTTTCACGGGTGAAGAAATGATGTTGAGGCTGTGAGATCAACGTCATGGCCGACAAATGGATTTTCCTGAGAAACTATATTTATGTTTGAAAGGTTATTTGTCTCTGGATTGGGTCCTCTAAGTGGCTAAAAAGTTCTCACCATAAGTCCACGGGTTCACGAAAAGTTAATCAGCAATCACTGTATCCATTCATCATCGGGATGGTCCCCAAGGTGGGACTTGAAATAATCGTTAGGCCAAATTGGGGAATCTACAAACACACTAGCGAGACTATGTGGTGCAAAGTGTACAAAATAACAAGAGTTTAATTTTCCCAAAGATATTTGAAAATTCTTCTTTGAAAAAGTCTTTCAAGCTTGGCTCTCTTAATTATTCAATTCTTGGAAGAATAAAAGTAAATTTTAAAGTTTTGAATAACCATTTTATCCCTAGTAGAGTCGCCGCTGTGGGCTCCCCGATCGGTGCACCCGAGAGTCGCCACCCGAATTTTTGAGATGATTAATTCGAGAAACCGAGGAGTTTGATTTGAAAAGAAGGCTTTTGGCCTAGCGAAAATGTTGAGACTTTGGGTTCGAGGGCCACATTACGAATGAGAAAGGTTTTGTTGAAAAAGCACCACATTCGCCCGGTAAGAATTGGTCTCTACTTAACATTTTCAAAGGGGAAACTTTAAATATCATTTGGAAAATTAAACTCTCAATAAGCAAATAAGGGAAAGGGACATGGGATTGAACATATCACGTTGGCGTGCTTGTGGTGCTTACCATTCAATGGATGATAAATGGATGATGTATAGAAATGGAATAGTAGATTAAATAAAAGACTGTCTTAATCAAATAGTACCGCACGGTATACCCAAACACCTCGCACGATCTTTTGGTATACCGCATGATATAACTCTTCTTTGTCAGTCCGCTATTATTGCTAAGATGCTCGCACGGTATACTAGCTACAACGTACGATGTTCCTTAAAACATCGTACGGTGTGGCTCTCCACTCATTTCATAATATCTTTTTATTTTCAAATTGAAGCAAGCCATGGACCTAGGCATCTTTCTTATTATCTGTATTGAAAAATAGTTTGCAAAACCCTTTTTGATGCATTTGATCATCATAGATGACCATAAAAATCCATTCCAATAAGCCAAAGGCATGGTTTTTTAGATAAAACTACATTCTGGAATGCATCAGTAACGATCCCTGAGCAATATTAGCGTGACCAATAGTAGATGAATGCGATCAGAACAAACAAAATGAACAGCTGATAAAAAAATAAGACCGTACAGTGGACCTCACTACCTCGTGCGGTGTATCATAACACCGCACGGTGTGGTGTTTTCAATACAGTTTCTAGTTTTGTTTTATTTCTGAAAGTAGTTTTTAAGCCAACACTTAAGAAAACAGGTCAAGTGTGACTGCAGAAAGTCCCCTCAGGGCCAAGACTAAGCTTGGCCCAAGGAAACTTGCCTTTATACCTTCGGCTTTGAGCTTGAACGAGGATGGATGAGTGTGGATGATTCAAGAGCTTGGAGTTTTGAAGTGGTGGAGTTCCAAAACTAGTAGTGTACTAAGCTTTGGAAGTGAGGAAGAATGAAATGTTTTAGAAAGAGAGAATGTCAGAGTAATTTTCTCAAGAATTGGAGGTAGTGGGTGTAAAGGCTTGTAGAGAGAGAATCAAGGGGGTGTATAATGGACAATAGTCCTTTTCTCTTAAGAGGAGGGTTGTATTTATAGGCAAAAGCCAAGGAACATCAATGCAAATGGGGGGGGGTATTATCTTTTAGGCCAGTTAGAAGTGTATTTCCTGCCAAGTCGACTTTGAGCTGTGGCTCAAATAAGTGTGGCCGACAGCTTTCCAAGCCAGTCAGAATTTTTTCTGAAAATGTCGTGCGGTGTACCCCATAACCATGTGCAGTAGTAAAATCTATTATATTGTGCAATGTAGTGGTGTCCCGTACAATGTTCTAGATCCAAACCTGGGCTTCAGCTAGCTTTTGGGTTTTTTGGGGGTTTTTGTTTGGGCTTTTTAGGCTTTTCTAGGCTTTTTTGGCTTCAGTCTTTGGTAGCCCTCATTCAAGGTCTCGAAGGTATTGTTTCCTTTATTTCATCATCGGGGCATTTAAAAAACCTTCGAGGTCCGGATTGGGATGTCTACACACCTCCACACGGTTGATAGCCTTAACTTCCTTTTCTCCTTTTAGTTACATCTTTTCCAACTTCTGGGCTAACTCTTCCAAACAAGTGTCATACTCCGTATGCTCGGCTATAGAAAACTTGCCAGAGCCACTCGGGCCTTGGTTTATCATCGCCCGCTTGCCCAGATCTGTAAATTGCCATGTCTGAGCCCTTTCTGCCAGAGCGTCCAAAAAATCCCAAACGTCATCGGGATTCTTTCCCATAAAGTCACCACTTCCCATCATATCAAGGAGTTGTTTTCTATCTCGAGTGCAACCCAGGTAAAAATAGTTAATCAGTAGGTACTTGGTGAAATTATGATGTGGAATAGCCATAAGCAAATCCTTAAAACGTTCCCAATACTTGTAGAAAGCCTCCCCGTCCCATTGCTTGAAATTCTGAATTTGGTCCATAAGTAGTTTGTTTCGGCTAGCCAGGAAGAACTTCGTTGTAAAAACATCTTGAACATCACCCTAAGTTTCCAATGAACAAGGCTTCAAAGAATTGAACCATTGCTTGGCCTTGTCTTTTAGAGAGAAAGGAAACAGCCTCAGACGAGCTTGATCAAGCTATCCCGGAATAGTCACAAACGTGTGGATAGTGGTTTCAAACTCACGAATATGGGCATATGGGTCTTCAAGCTCACGGCCACGGAACTTAGGGATCATACGAAGGTACTCCGGCTTGAACGCAAAAGTATTGGCCACAGTGGGGGTTGGAACCACAATAGGAGACACATGAGGAGCCATTTTCGGATTCAGAAAGTCACGCAACGATTGAATTGGTGGATTGGCCATTGGGCTTTGCGGAATCCGACTAGTATTACATTCCCTCAAAGGAGAGCAGACCGATGAAGCCAATTTGATATAGGACTACGATAGACGTTGGGCATGCAACCTGCACGAAACTAGTCAACCAGACTAGAGGGGTTATGTCGCCGCCTCCTTCTCAAAACAGTCTTGAGGGGTTAAACCACCACCTTGGCTATATAAACAATGAAAGAAAAGGCAAATGATGCTTACTCTAGCTTCGTTACACCTTAACTTTGATAAGAGAATCGGTTAGAGGTATCCGCTAGAATAAGTTCAAATTACACAAAGGCAAAATAAACAAAGTACTTACAGGGGTTTGTCGAAGCTCCAAACAAGCTATATTAAGAATCCCCGGCAACGGCGCCAAAAATGCTTTGCCAATAACCTTGCCTTCCAATAAGGTTAAACACCCCAAGTGTAGGGCTAGGTTGTCGATAACATAATAACCGAAAAGTCCGTGACCGTACCCACAGAGAATCGAAAATAGCTTAATCGGATTGTAGGTTTAATATGGTGGATTTCGGCGTTTAAGATGGCCAACTTTGGTTTTGCTTTGAAAGTGGAAACACTACGGAAAAAGACTAGAAATAAGGTTTGAACTTAGATAAAACAAATGGCAAGGTCTAGGAGCTCAAATCACCGATGACTTAGCCGTTTTAACCGTTTCTTTCTAACAACTTCAAGCCAAGACGCATACAATCTTAACCTAAATCACTCAACGTTAAAAGCCCAGCATAATAATGGTTTAAGCTCGAAAATGACTTAATCTCGTTTAGAAGACATTTAACTCAAACGTCGGGAGCGTTAAAAACCCCCAGGCCCCGTATGCAACACAAAGGTTAAAACTCCGGGCAACACACGGTAAAAACTAAAATAAACTTGATATTACTAATGATCCAAACCGTAGCTACAACTTTAATACTTGGGAATTTAACAAACAACTAAAACTTACAAGTGTTCTTGAAGGAAATCAACTTAAAAGCTTGAAGGACATTAATGGAGTTTCTTCTCTAGGAAAAACAAGACTAAAGCAAAAAGGTGTGTACAACTTAAAAAGAGGAGAGGGGTATTTATATAAAACCACCTTTCTCTCACTAGAAATATCCAAAAACTTGCCAAAAGTAGCAAGTATTCCATAAAAGGAAAGTTAAAAAAGGTGAACAAAAACGCATAAATTTCTCCAGGCAGTACCGGTACTGGCCAACTCCAAGTACCGGTACTGGGTCTTCAATGACTGGAAAAAACCAAAGCTCTGGCAAGCGGGTACCGATACTGGCCATTTCCTAGTATCGATACTGCGTCTCCAGATTTCTTGTTTTGGTCTGCACTTGGTTTGAATAGCCCTCCGATGATCCGAGCACCTCTCGCCATTCAATTAAACACCCATTAGGACTTGGTGGAGAGCTGCCTTGCAGCCTTGGATGCTCGGATGCTTCCTAGATCGATTCATGGCGATCAAAACATTCTTAGTTCCATGTTTTACCTGAAACTAACAAAAAACAACCTTATGTGCAATATCGAATAAAAACGATAACTTAAAGACTCGAACGCTACAAATTAGAGGACTTTAAGCATCAAGATTATACAATCTTGGTTGCTTATCAATCCTCTACAAGATGATCAGTACCAGGGTGAGAACCTCCCAGCTGAGGAAGGGGAGTTTTGTCGAGCCTTGGATGTCTTACCCTTAGAAGCTCTGTTAATTTAAAGTATTGTTATTTGAATTTTCAAAAGTGTTATCACATTTGTCAAACTCTATTTTATTTCGTTGAGTTGTAGGACAATTAAGTAGTTTTGAATTCAGTATTTGAGATTTCCGCTACTAGACTCTGTTTAATAAAATTTCATTTCTTAAATCAGTTTTATGAATTATTAAATTAGAAAAGATTTAATTAACGTGTCCGAAAATTGGAGCATTACACCACTGAACTTGCAACGACATTGGTGTTATAAAACGAACAAATAATTTATATATACTAATTTATAAATAATATTAGAGTGCCCCTAAAATTTAAAATTTTTGGATGCCTGAGGCCCAGACCTCCCTGTCGGTAGTACAAATTAATGAGGTGTTATAATATTCACACACAAAAATGTTAAACCTTTATGACTTCAAATCGGAGATGCAAAATTTTTTTTTAAAGCTTAAAGCATCTCAAACATTGACTTTAAATGTAAATATGTCAATCTATTTTTTAAAGTCAATGTTTCTTCTCATCAAAATGAGCCATCTTATTTAAACTTTATCCTTTTGTCAATCTATCCTTTTGTTAAACTTTTTAAATAGGCCGTCGGTACCGTTTCCCTACAATGTGATCGGTGCAAATAGCACCACTCCTTTTAAATTGAATACATAATCAACGGTTTTGATTTATCCCCGCAAATCTCCACCCTTCATTTTACATTCTTTTTAAGTTTTAAATTTTCCTCTTTCGAATTGTTACGAAATTAAAAAAAGATTGAATCACGTCCACAATCTCCTCTCTTGGGTTTCTCTCTCTCTCTCCTCGAATTTCACAATCTCCTCCACGATTCTTCCCTTTTCCATAGCCATAATTAGAGTCTTCCAAAATCAAAGCAAATTAAAATTTCTAAATTGATATTCAAACAATAACTTAAAAGGGAACAATTCCAATCAAACCCAAAATTAGAAAATAACTATTGATTTACTAGTCATACAGGAGTATAAAATTTCGAATTCCACATTTACATAAATCTCTAAACTAGATCGGTCAAATACTTCCAATGGAAACTATATGAATGTGTAAGGGTTCGATTTGATGGGACCTTGACTTGGGCTAGGATTCTCCCTCCACTGATCCGTTCTCTTGCCTCTGGACCTGCAACAAGTCACAAGGGCTGGGGTAGTCCAGTGACCCTCCGATGATCAAGTTAGATCTCAGGGGAGAATGTAGTTCTAGGGTTAGGGAAGAATGGCATACCTCTCAAAGATGAGTATCCCTTTGTATTTATAGATCTAGGTTTACTTGGCCTCCAAGCTAGCACGTAGAGGATACGCTTGGGTAACCGCCTCGAGTGACGTCATATATGATGAAAAGAATGAAGCGGTTACAGAGCACATGGCCAGACCTGATCCCAATGATTATGCCTGCTACACGATCCTCATGGGACCCATCTGGCATAACTGCCTCTCTCAGAGAGCTTCGGATACACCGAAGTAGGAACTTGTGTTGATAGCATTCTCCGAAATCAGTCTAGCTACCGAGCGATGAATCGAGCAGCATGCCAGGACTGTAGGTTCCAACCAATCTGCTGACCGGACTCCCATGGGGCTCTAGCTCGGAATGCTCGGCCAGGTTACCGAGGCGGTAACCGAGGCCGCCACAATAGCCCCTCAACTTTCTAGAGCTTCACAACTCAGCTCTAGGGAGTTGATTCTCCTCATCAGCAGGCGAGGTTGATCTTTCCCTTGATGGCAATCACCGAGGGGGGCATCAGATTCCCCTTTCACCAGTTTGTCCGACGGGTGCTCCGAACTTTCTCCCTCACCTCGATCAAATACTTCCAATGGAAACTATATGAATGTGTAGGGGTTCGATTTGATATGACCTTGACCTAGGCTAGGATTCTCCCTCCACTAATCCGTTCTCCTACCTCTGGACCAGCAACAAGTCACTAAGGCTGGGGTAGCCCAGTGACCCTCCGACGATCAAGTTAGATCTCAGGGGAGAATGTAGATCAAGGGTTAGGGAAGATTGGCATACCTCTCAAAGATGAGTATCCCTTTGTATTTATAGATCTAGGTTTACTTGGCCTCCAAGCTAGCGCATAGAGGATACGCTTAGGTAACTGCCTCGGGTGACGTCATATATGATGAAAGGAATGAAGCGGTTACGGAGCATATGGCCAGACCTGATCCCAATGATTGCACTTGTTGCACGATCCTCATGGGACCCATCTGGCGTAACTGCCTCTCTCAGAGAGCTTCGGATACACCGAAGCAAGAACTTGTGCTGATAGCATTCTTCGAAATTAGTCTTGCTAACGAGCGATGAATCGAGAAGCATGCCAGGACCATAGGTTCCAACCAATCTGCTAATCGGACTCCCACGGGGCTCTAGCTCGGAATGCCTGGCCAGGTTACCGAGGCGGTAACCGAGGCCCCCACAATAGCCCCTCAACTTTCTGGAGCTTCACAACTCAGCTCTATGGAGTTGATTCTCCTCGCGAACCGTCATGCTCGAGCATTATCCATCCAGGTCAACGAAGCGATGAGCAACTTTGGTAAATACCAAACTGCTAGCCCCAGCCACTAGAGCCACGTGTCGACCGTCGTCGAAAAGCCAGGAGTTGATAGCTGTCTCAGCACGTGTTGTGTCAGTTAATTGGTAAGAAACGTCTCCTTGGGAATACGTGTCATCATGCCAATGGTTCGGTGATTCAGCGTTCTAACCTCGGTGCAGAGCCTTCGCTTTTGACTGTCAGATGGAGCCACGTGTCAGCAATCCAACGACTTGGTGCACGACATTTCGTTTCCCGCGCACCCCATTAAATCATCCAAGTATAAAAAAGAGAGAAAGAGAGAGGATGGGCACTTTTTCCCTATTTGAAGACGAAACGCTGCCGCCGCTGCAACTCCGCCCTTGATCGAGATTTCGAGCGATTCTACAACTGATCAACCCACGAAACTTAGGTATGTTTATCTTTGATCGCTAATCTACAACTTTTGATGCTTTTTACGAACTTCTTCGTCGATTTTTGCATGCATTACGGCTGAGCAGCCGCTCGCCGGCATTTGGTTCATGGTGACGCTGGATTCCTCCGGCACTGTTCATATTCTTCTCGAGGCCTACAGTCTTCCCGAGGCCTAAATTCTTCTTGAGACCTTAAGAATAATTATAAACCCAAGGACCCTTCCCGAGGAGGAATTATCTGATAGTGACCAAACTCGTATAGACTCTGAGGAGTGACTACCATTCTGTCCCGAGCATTAGATCCTCTTGCTTTTCCTTAGGCACATAGCTAATGGGTTCTTTCATATTTTCTTCTTTGTTAGGTTGGGTGAATGGTCATTGAGCTCTCCTCGGATAGTTCCAGTAGTTTAGGCTCTTCTCCTATTGAGATTCCTGAGGACATCCGCCAAGCACTTCGGATCCGAGCATTTTTTTGAACCCCGGTCGACTATATTGAACCATTTGACCCCTCTAGAGCTCCTCGTGAGGTAACAACATTTGATCCCCAAGGAATGGAAGCTCCTAGTACCTCAAACCAAGGATTAGGGCCGTTCGCGGGTGCCCCCGAGGAGGTCCGGGGACACAAAAGACTGATGAGGCCGTGTCCTTATAGAAACCAATACTTTGACGGTTCCTTGTCTGCTTACACTGAGTTCAAGAGAGTTTACAGCATTCCCCCGGATGTTGAGGTCCAGTTATTACTGAATAGTGACCCCAAGGATCTCCCTCACCAGCAAGGGAGGTTGATCTTTCCCTTGATGGCAATCATCGAGGGGGAATCAGATTCCCCCATCACCAGTTTGTCCAATGGGTTCTCCAAACCCTCTCCCTCACCTCCTCTCAGCTCACGGTGAATTCTTATCGGATTATCACAAGCATTATAGAGCTGAGGAGGCAATACAACCTTACCTTCGGACTCAAAGTGTAACGCCCCGAATTTTGGGTACGTTAAAAGGACATTTTCATTAAAAACCTCAAAATAGAGTCTGGCTCTTATTACAACAAACTCTCAACAAGAGTTCAATATTTACACAAATGAAAGGGGTTCTAGGGTTCCTAACTACAGCTCCTCTTGCTTCTCCATCCTAGCCAGCTCCTCAGCTCCAAGGCTTCCACGGTGAACTGTTCATCTTGAATAACTACAAGGTCTGACACATTATACCGGCGTCACCACCAATATAATATGTCAGGGTTACCAAAAGACAACACCTTGAGCTACAACGCTCAATAGGGAAATCCTTACCCACCAACCTTAACTTACAAACAAGACTATAATAAAACATCAATTTCCACATGATACGTATAAACACAGCTAACAATGACACGTCCACATTCGTTAATCATCTATCGTTGGTGTCCAAGATTTTCGAGTTTCTCCTACGCGACTCATCGTAGACCGTGTCAACATTTAACCTTTCAAACAACCTTTCAAAAATCATTTGCATTGGCTCCGTACCGCGGATAACCAAGTCACACATTTTCAAAATCATTTGCATTGGCTTCGTACCGCGGATAACCAAGCTACACACACAATCTTTTAAAATCATTTGCATTGGCTCCGTACCGCGGATAACCAGCACACACCCAACCTCGGTTCCGCCGTTCCGGTCTCCCGAGTATCCTCACAATGGTTCCGCCGTCCCGAGCTCCCATTGGCACACATTGCATTGGCTCCGAAACGCGGATAACCAAGCACACACCCAACCTCGGTTCCGTCGTTCTGGTCTCCCGAGTATCCTCACAATGGTTCCGCCGTCCCGGGCTCCCATTGGCACACATTGCATTGGCTCCGAAACGCGGATAACCAAGCACACACCCAACCTCGGTTCCGCCGTTCTGGTCTCCCGAGTATCCTCACAATGGTTCCGCCGTCCCGGGCGCCCATTGGCACACAAAACACACACCACACAATGGGCTACCATGTCCGGCCACATTGCGGTTTTTCAAAACATTTCACCCTTTTCAAATGTTTCTTTTACACACGCAAACACACAACTCACATAATGCCACCCAAAGCTGGTCATTATGTAGTTTTAAAAATATTTTCTTCCTCGAAAACATTTCCTTTCATTAACCACACCCTAGGTGTCATGTTTCTACTTTCTCGATTCTCGTGTCTCGTTTATCATGCAAAGACTCCGCGGTAAGCGTGAAACATACTAACAAGATCATCCATTTCTATACTAGTCATCATGTTACATCACCACTTATAGCATAACGCCACATGTACGGACGCCTTTGGAGTGTATCACTTATGCTTATTCAAGCACAACGCCACATGTACGGACGTCTTTGGAGTGAAATCACTTATGCTTTATCACACTACAAATAATACAAGCAATTCATAAATGCATACTCATGATCATCTTAAAGATCAAAGTACAAATACTTCTAAACTAACGATAACTAAGTAAAGATGCACTACATATGATTAAGAGTAGTAAATAGGGAGAAACTACTTATACGTGGGGTGGACGATAAGGATAACTACCTTACTTCTTGGTGGTAGTAACGGCTTACGGACGGTTAGTCGGCGGTCGGAAAGTACGTCGGTGGTCGGACGGAGTAACGTCCTACGGTGGTCTCCGGTAGCTTCGAAAGAGAAAGGTTTCTCTCGAAACTTCTACTTGATTAACACTACTCTACTTTATGGATCGAAGGGTGGTCGAGTAGCGGTTTAGTGGCGGTCTTGGATGAGTTTCTTGAAGAACACAAGAAGAACTCAAGAACATGAAGAACAAAGAAAGAAACAAAGAATTCTAGAGAGAAGGAAGAGCAAAGCTTGAAGGTGTGAGTTCAATGCTTGGAATGGCTTGCTATTTATAGGCAAAGGCATGCCCTCTCCTCTCTCCCAAGGCCGGCCCCCCTCTCTCTCTCTCTACCTCAAATTTTGACACATGGCAAGCACTCATGGAAGGTCAAAGGCTAACCCTAGGCTTGCATGGCTAAGTTGTGTACCAAGGATGGGATTATGGGAGATTTGTTGGAAGATTTGGAGACAAGAGTACAAGATTTAGTCTTAAAGAATAATAGGAGTACAATGGGAGAGTTAAGTTTGGTTAGGGGAAAGATTCTCCCAAGGATTGAAAGATGTAGAAAGATATGGAAGATCAAGGAAGGTACAAGTCTACTTCTCTCTCTCTCTCTCTCTCTCTCTCTCTCTCTCCTTAGTACACACACACACACACACACACACACACACACACACACATATATATATATATATATATATATATATAAACAAGGAAGAATAAATAAAAGTACAAAGTACAAGATTTACAAAATCAAATACCTAATAAAGAAACACAATTAGGCACATGCCCCTTTAAATAAATAAACTAGGGTACTTTGTAATCTAGGAAGATCAACACCCCAATAAATTAATCCAATTGGGTACAAAACCCCAATACAAAATAATAAAAGAGTACTTAGAAAAACTTAGGCTTTAAGGCTACTAAGTACTTTTATAAAAAAAAAATATTATGTACTTTATCACATGGGAATTTAGGAAAAATGATTAGTTTAATAAGCCCATGTATTTGGTTGAAAGACCAAACTATTACCCAATGGATAATAAATCCCCTAACATTTATTGTCCAATGGACAATAGCTACTAGGGTACTTTTATTAGTAAAATAATCAAAAAGTACTTTAAAGAAATTTTATAAAAGTCTATAATAGTATTTTGATCAAATCTTTCATTAAACCCTTTTAATATAAAGAATTGAGTTTCTATTATCCAATGGATAATAGTTTCCCTAACTTTTATTGTCCAAATGACAAAGAATAAAATCAAATTAATAAAAGAAAATAAATAAGTAATTTCTAGGGTTGAAAAAGTTGACTAGTCAAATCAACTTTATTGGAAGGTTCCCTAATCACATCGGTACTTTATTTGGTCAAAAGTCTCTATTACCCAAGGGTCACTAACTTCCCTAACGGTTATTACCCAATGGGTAATAATTCCCCTTGTAGTTAATAACCAATGGACAAAAGAGTACAAGTACCTTTTTATTTTAAAATAAGATTTTGAAAGACTACATGTACTTTTTGGAATAAAAAGTTTATTATCCAATTGACAAAAATTACCTTTGTGGTTATTAACCAATAGATAATGGAGGGGTGGTAGAATACCCAATAAACAAAGAATAAAAGTACTAGCACATGTGTTTATAAACTCATTAAAATATTATATCCTTGTACTTACCAAAATATAATAAAGGAAAGACTATTGTCCAATGGATAAAAGCAAAGGTTCAAAAGTTTCAAAAGGTCCAAAAGGTTCATCTAGTAACTAGGTAAGTTGGTTACTCGGTTCTTCCAACTAGTCGGTTAGAAACTAACTAATTAGGTCACGCAGGGTTTCTAGTCGAGAGTTAACCAACGATCAAAATCTAACCACGACAAAATAAACGAGAAATCATATAGCCATTCAAGAGAAAATAAGTAGTTTAAATAAAATTCAAATTTTTAACGAAATTTTTATTGACCAAAATTCAGGGGCGTTACACGAAGAGCTCTTCGGTGTGTACCTGTTAGGGGGTCAACCGAGAGAGTGATCGGTACTATCTCTCTTGCAGGATGGGATATGACACGTTCCTTATCGACCACCTTCTCGATTCCGAAGAATGGGTGAGTATTTACATTTCGGTCACCGAGAATTTTATGTTCGGGCCCGGGGAGAGCGTGGATACCGCCACCACGGTTCAATTCGAGGCTGGGGCTCCTGGTCGGTAGATTTTCTTCCTCGGTACGCATATTGCATATCTTTCCAAACTTGCATGTAATGACTTTTTTCTCTTGATGTTTTCCTACAGCCGAAGGCATTGTTGCGGGGCTTTGGGAGAGAGCTGTCCAAGCACGGATAGCAGCCGCCTACGCTATCCCTATCATGAGCTGATACGCCCCTGAATTGCTCGGATATACCCCTACTTATACCAGCTACTTGAAGAAGAGGCTGAGGCAGCAGGGGGTTCCTCGAGTAGGCCGGGACGAGGCAGAGGAAGAGGTAGAGGGAGAGGAAAGAAGCAACGGAGGGGTCGTTACCCCGAAGACAGAGGGGAGCAACTCCGGTCCTCGGGGCATTATTCGAAGAGAGATCAACCAGGAGACACCCGAGAAAACCGGGCTCAGCGAGGAGATGAGTGGTCATGGAAGGGAGGTTCTTAATTTACGACACCAGAGGTCACGAGGCCGAGGCACCGGTGTTGTGATCGGCTCGCCAGGAGCCGAGATTTCGAGGGTCGTCCCTAGTTCTCCGTAAAAGCCTCCGAAGAAAAGGGCTCGGACCGAGGGAGGGATAGGGAGATGATCCTGATCGAAGAGGGGGCAGTCCAAGGAGATGGAGAAGATGAGACAGCCGGGGGGGAAACCAATGCGGAGGCCAGGTTCCAGCAAGAGAGGTCCCCTGGGCTCCCGAGGTTCGACACTATGCGGGGCGCCTGATTCATCATGCCGATAGTGCTTCCACTAATATTGGGACGGCGTTCGGGCTGCTTTGGTCTTGCATTCTTCCGAAGGATGCCCGAGCTGTCACACGCTACATCGAGGACCTGACAGGGGAAATAGCACAGGCACTTCTGAATGTAAGTTGCTTTTCTTCAACCCCTTTTCGATTGAATATTGGTTTTGATCAACATCTCCTATTTTGTGTTGGCAGGCCGGTGCTTGAGCATTGGTTGTAAATGACAGATGCAAGGCACAGGAGTGTGAGATCGAAGAGCTGAAACAAGCTCTTAGGTAGAAGGAGGATGACCTGAAATAGGCTCTTGGCAATCTGGTGGTAACCCCGGTAGGCATCCATGAAACTGAGTCGGGCATGGCCAGCTGTGGCGTCGAAGAGCTGGTCAATCCGTGGAAGGGGGAAGAATTCTTTCGGGCAAGCGTCATTGAGATTGGAATAATCAACACAAACCCGCCATTTGCCGTTCTTATTTTTTACCACTACGGCGTTGGCCAACCATCTAGGGTATTGCACTTCTCGAACGGCCTTCGCGTTTAGGAGCCAGTTGACTTCGTCTATAACAGCTTCTGAATGGATCAGGGAGGATCACCTTGCTTTTTGCACAACAGGGCAATTGGTTCGGTCAATGTTGAGCTCGTGGCAGATAAAAGAGGGATCGACCCCGGGCATTTCATATGGGGTCCATGCGAATACTTCTATGTTCTTTTTGAGGAAATCAAACGTCTCGTTTCGGTCGGTATCACAAAGTGAGGAACCGATGAGGAAGTAATGGGAGCTGTCTTCGGTGATTGGGAAAATGACAAGGTCTTCTACTGCTTTCTCATTGGTCGGTCTGCCGACGTCTTCCAGAACTGGGGCCTTGTGGACCTCAATAAGGTTGACCTGGGAAGTCTGCTTATTGCTTCGGACCGCGTTGACATGACATCTTTTGGCCATGGTTTGATCTCCCTACACGTCCTCCTGGCGCCCATTGGCACCGATGAAACGGACCACCTAATGATAAATGGAGGCGATGGCCTTTAGCTTATGGAGCCAGGTGCGCCTGAAGATTGCATTGTAAGGGCTAGGAATGTCGACCACCACAAATTCCATGTCAAGGACCACCGAACCGGCACTGACAGGGAGAGTGATCATGCCGAGGGGCCATACCGGAGCTCTGCTCAACCCGATGAGGGGAACTTCAGAGGGACGGAGGTCGGTATCCGAGAGCTTTAAGTCTTTATACAGAGAGTAGTACATGACCTCGGCCGAGCTGCCCTGATCAACGAGGACGCGTCGGACGTTATAGGTTCCGATGCACAACGTGACCACAAGGGCGTCGTTGTGCGGGAGCTGTATGTGGTCGAGGTCTTTCTCGATAAAGGTGATGGTACACTTTGTGCCGTCGTCAGTCCTGGGGCACTTTGATTCGGGACCGAGCAACATGACATGCTTGGAAGAAATGGCATCATTTAGTTTGGCATAGATGATACGAGCAGCCTCAGAGTTGAGAGGGCCATGGATAACGTGGATCGTTTGAACCTCCTCTTCAGTATGGTTTTCGGTACGCTGTGCCCGAGCCCTTGTCTTCTCGTGGTCAATGAAGTTACTGAGGTGGCCCTCCGCGAAAGTTGCTCCAAGTAAGCCTTGAACAGCTTGCAAGCGGTAGTAAAGTGACCTTGCTCGTTGTGGTAATTGCACCTAACGATAGGGTTTTTGATTTTCCTATTCTTGGTGCCAAGCTTTTGGTTTGGGAAGGAGAAGAAAGGTTGATCTTTCACCTGGTCGATGATCCGGTAGATTGGAAAGATAAAGACTGTTTTCTCAGCGTTGAAGTCGCTAGGCTTTGGTCTTTGGTTGTAGCTTGATGTTGTTGACCTGCTTCTTAGGGGTTGAAATAGGTGTGGGAACCGACGCGACTGTCGAAGCTAACGTTGTCTTTGCACTTATGGGCTTCCCAGTGCCCCTTTCAGCCTTTGATTCAATAAGCTGGCACCATCCTTCGATGCGAGCCATGAGGTCTTTCATGGAATTGGGCTTTTGGCGGGCAAGGTCATCATAGACTTGTTCGTCCTAGGAGGTAAGACCGAGCTTAAATCCTCGGGCCGAGATGACACCGTCACAGCCTTCTATTTCGTTAAGCAACTCCCAGTAGCGACCAGCGTACCAGCGGAGTGTTTCGTTGTTTCACTTTCAGAGAGCGAGGAGGGAATCAATTTCCTTCTCGTGCTTGTTGCTCGTGACGAACCGAGCCATGAAAGCATCGCATAGGGAGTCAAACAAGGAGATCGACCAGGCAGGGAGCTGGTTAAACCATGTGAGACCCAGGTTGCCGAGGCTGGCAGGGAAGACCTTACATAAAAAGGCATCGTCCGAAGGTTCGTTCCGAAGAAATAGGGACATGACAAGCTTGTACTGTACCAGGTGAGTGTAAGCCTCGGTATTGCCATCGTAATTGGCAAATTTGGGTTGGGTAAATCCTTTTAGGGGGGTGATTGAGTCGATTTCTCTTGTGAAGGGAGAGGTAATGAGTCTTTCGAGTCTAGCATCGCGGTTAGGTCGGATCGAACGGTCGGAACCGTCTGGACGCTCGGTCGCGGTACGCTTCTTCGGGGCAAGTTTTTCCAACCTTTTATACTCCTTTCTCTTCGGAACGACGCTTGCCAACTTACGGGGGGAGCGCTCGTGGCGGTGTCTTCGGTGACTATCCCGAGGGGAAGGCTCGAGGAGCTCGGTGACTGGGCTTCTGCAACGGGTTTCTTTGGGGTGCGAGACGATAGGGCTACTGGTCTGGGCGTTTTTCAAACGCTCATGGTATCCCTTTGTCTGGAACTCCAAGAGGCCGTCGTCTTCCTTTGTGGCCCTTGTAATGCTTGGGGTGGATTCACGCTGCCCCTTACCAATCTGAACCGAATGAGTGGAAGAGGCTGATACACTTCCTACTCCGAGTCTCTCGAAGGCAGATGGTTTTCGACAAGGTTGCTCCCGGGAACGGTAACGTTTCCTATGCCTCGCTCCCTGTTTGGTTCGACCATCCTCTACACCTGGTGGCTCCAGGCGGTCTTTGACTGAGGGCTGAGACCGGTGCTCCACCAGGTGGCCCCCTTCACGACTGCAGGAAGGGCTATGATGATTTCTTCTTCTGCCACGGCTTCCGGAGGAATAAGATCGGGAGATCTGTAAGAGATGTTTGATCTCTGCCAGCTCGTCTCGAATGTGTTTGTCCCGTTCTACGATCGTCGTTAGGTCGTCAATTTTCCTTTCTAGGTGGCAGATGTAGGTGTGGAATTCAGAGGACGGGCCGCCATCTGGCATTGAGGTCCCGGCTCCGACTCCGATGGACATATGAGTTTTTCCCAGGGCATTGGCTCTGCCGAAGGCCAGGTTATGGCCTGCGAGGGGGCCGAGCCCTAGGGTGGTGTCGCTGTGGTGCATTTCTTCGACCTCCACCATATCTGAAGTAGGAGAGATGAACAGAATTTTCTGGAGAGAGGGAGATGAATATTGAAAGGGGAGACTAGGTCCTCAGTAGAGTCGCCAATTGTAGGGGTTAGATTTGATGAGACCTTTTTACCTAGGCTAGGATTCTCCCTCCATTGATCCGTTCTCTTGCCTCTGGACCTACAACAAGTCACTAGGGCTGGGGTAGTCCAGTGATCCTCCGACAATCAAGTTAGATCTCAGGGGAGAATGTAGATCTAGGGTTAGGGAAGAATGGCATACCTCTCAAAGATGAGTATCCCTTTGTATTTATAGATCTAGGTTTACTTGGCCTCCAAGCTAGAGCGTGGAGGATACACTTAGGTAACCGCCTCCGGTGACGTCATATATGACGAAAGGAATGAAGCGATTACGGAGCACATGGCCAAACCTGATCCCAATGATTATGCTTGTTGCACAATCCTCATGGGACCCATCTGGCGTAACTGCCTCTCTCAGAGAGCTTCGGACACTCCGAAGCAGGAACTTGTGCTGATAGCATTCTCTGAAATCAGTCTTGCAACCAAGCGATGAACCGAGAAGCATGCCAGGACCGTAGGTTCCAACCAATTTGCTGACCAGACTCCCAAGGGCCTCTAGCTCGGAATGCCCAGCCAAGTTACCAAGGCGATAACCGAGGCCACCACAGAATGAAATTCAAATTTTACCGCTCACACTCGATGGGAAAAAAAAAGGTTCCATATATATAAGGAAAACGCTACAATGGCATTAAACAACTACAGAATAGTTTGAGCAAGATTTTCAATATACATATATATATTCTTTCTCGCAGACTTTTATGGAAACGTTTGATCCTGCTTAGTTCTTCCTTTCATTGTCTGTGTTTTATTATAACATTAATCTGTTTTGTAGATTGATTCCATTGATTGAATTTTTCTATTTATCTAATAGAGAGGTTACAAACATTAGAAGTGGACTAATTGGGTTACAAGTTCTCTATAGTGGACCCTAGACCAATTTTTTATATTTTCTTTTTGCAAGAGAGAAGCTATCATAAGCAACCAGAGGGAAAATGTGAGAAACCATATCAATAGTTATTTTCTTTTTGTTTTCTCTCTACCAATTATAGGTTAACAAGTTCCTTAAATTTATCAATTTTCTCTTCTTCCATGTAACTTTGTCCTTTTCTACTCTTTTGAAGACGATATTGCCGATGAAAAAAAGAAAAGAAGAAGAGGATATTACAGGACGTCATCTTCAATTTTAGAGATGTTCATTCAATTGATTTTGCATGGTGTTCAAAAGTATGACGAACAATTCAAACTTATGTTTAATGAAAGTAGTATTAACCTCATATGCAAAAAATTATACCAATTGTCGATTCGGTATATATAACTTCTACAACATCCGATATATATACTTTTGTTTGGTTCCAATTATTTCTACGTTTAATGTCTAATCAGTTAAAAGAATAACTCACATATGACATATATTGTGTATTCACAATATATGTAAAGTGTTGCCTCCTAGGGAGTGCTTTACATATATTGTTGATAACACATAGCTAGGTTGATAGCTTCTTTTTTATTTTTCGCTGAGCTAGGTTGATAGCATCTTAATTTACAGACACGAAGTGGGTACAAACACGAAGTAGGTTAGGATCGTAGAGAGAACACAACACAAGATTATAAGTGACTGGAATATTATTACTGATTGTCTAACTCTCTTGCGCTAACTTGATTTTCATTACGGAGATGTCCTCTTTTTATAGACATAAAGAGGATGCTTACATCATTCACTGCATCATACAAATAGTATTTACACATAATTAGATATTACTGTACATGGTGCATATTATTGCTTCTACTATTCCAGCGTAGACCTCTGCACTAAAGTTATAAAAAGCAGAACACAAACAGTACACCCATAATTAATACTTCTACCCTCTCTAGAAAAGGAAATTCTTACTTTATTTTATATTACATCATAAAATCCAGTTGGCACGAGCATATGGTTGTCACTCTGGATCTTCTGAACTACTTTCTTCATCTCTGTCAGTCAAGTGATACTGGGTCAAAAGATAGCGAATATTTTGGCGCCATTCTTCCGGATAAGTATCATTGAATTTCCAGTTTGCAGATTCATAATGGAGGAGAGATGAGGGAATGTTTGCAGGTGTCAATCCATTAAGTGAACACAGTGTTTGAGTCATAACCAGATAATTTCCACTGTGGATCTCCATGCTCGGAGACTCTTGATATGCTGAAAGGAATATAGTGTGATACTCCTTTCTCCAAGTGATAGAACCATCAGGATTAGGAAGACATCTGTTGTTGCGAGTTGTCCAAAAAGCAAATTGGAGGTCTTCATCTGGACCTGTGGTAACTTGTCTGATCTTCTATTGCCAATAGGGTATGCTTCCAAAAAGCAGAAGAAATTTCAAAAAGAAATCTTCTGGAGGTTGAACTTGATTGAACGCCGCATGAGCCAGATAAACCAAGACTGCTGATTTATTAAAACAGACACTTATAGTATACA
Organism: Rhododendron ovatum; assembly: GCA_019656835.1. Taxonomy (NCBI): domain Eukaryota; kingdom Viridiplantae; phylum Streptophyta; class Magnoliopsida; order Ericales; family Ericaceae; genus Rhododendron; species Rhododendron ovatum. Next base: position 25,940,576 of record CM033795.1, on the reverse strand, counting down.
CATCAACTAAATACCATAAGAGGAGATAGGCTTCTTTTTTGAAATAAAAAATATTATGGTAAGACACTTCAAACTGAGTGAGAAATGGATAAACAGGATGGAAGGGTAGACCTTTTAGGGGACCTACATCAAGACCATATTTGAAAATACAGAGATGTTGAAGGTTTCGACACATTTGAACACACCTAGAAAGAAAGGTTAACTCTAAAATATGACACTGAATGTGGACAGGAAAATTGACTGGATGAAAACAGGAAATCATGGGAAAACAACCAAGAACAAAGGAATGTGGTTTTGTTTTTGAAAACTGGTTGATTTCTTTTTTGAGCCTTGATAAAAAATTAGGGAGGACATTTGTTTTTCCTTTTATGTGAACAGCATCAAAACTCCAATTGGAAAACCAATTTGCCCATCTGAGTAACTATGCCTTTGGAAGGTGCTTCTGTTTGAACTTGAGCATGCTGGAAAAACTCATCATATCAGTCTCAATTAAGAAATGATGATCGATTAGATGAAATTCAAACTTCTCAATGCTCCTTTTGATTGCCAGAATTTCTTTGTAGGTAGAGTGGTAATGAAGTTCTGTTGGAGAGAATGCACCACTCTGGTATCCACAAATTCTGCGCTTTTGATCTGTGTTTTCTTCCAAAAGAACTGTTCCCCAATATAGATCAGAGGCATCTGTCTGAAGGACTCTCTTTCCATCTAAAGATATGGCTAATGGAGGAAGAGTTTTGGCTATGGCTTTGAGGTCTTTTACAGCTTTGGTACAAAGGGCTGACCAAGGAGGAGAGGTTTTCTTTAGTAGAGCTGAGAGAGGAGTTCGGTATTGGGCCAGGTTGGGAATAAAATCAGCCATATAGTTAACGATTCCAAGGAACTGTTGAACTTGTTTGACTGTGAGATTTTCTTCTGAAAAATGGTCAAGTTGGGAGGCTATATAAGACTGGAGCGTATATTGACCTTTAGAGATATGCATCCCTAAAAAATCAATTTCTGGTTGAGCAAGAAATATTTTTTTCTTTGAGAGTATGATACCATGGGTTTGGACTATGGAATGAAAAATTTGTAATAGGACAACATGAGACTCAATATCTGGGGGAAAAAGTAGGATATCATCTATATAGACAATGGCTGAGGATAGAATTGGAGCAAATACCCGAATCATGGCCTTTTGAAATAAGGATGGAGTTGTTTTCAATCCAAAAGGCATGACTGACCATTGGAAGTGGTGATCTAGAATGCAAAAATCAGTTTTAGGGTGATCATCTGGATGGATGCCCAGCTGCCAAAAACCTGCTTTCAAGTCAAACTTTGAGAAAATTTGAGCTTTAGGCAAGTTTGCAAAAAGAACACTTCTTCGAGGAAGAGAAAATTTATTATCCTGCAAAAAATGATTAAGAGGCTGGTAGTTGATAACCAGGCGAAGCTTTTCTCTTATTTGCTCTGTTCTTTTGTTGACATAAAATGCTTCACATGCCCACTGAGAAGTTGTGGGCTCAATCAAACCTTCTGATTGAAGTTGCTGGAGCTCCTGTAGAGCAAGCTGGTAGAGTTCTGGGTTCATTCCATGATGGGTAGCTTTTGTGGGGTTGATGTCTTCATTTTTCTTAAAGGGAAGAGAAATGAAGAAATCTGGATTTTTCCAAAGTGGGTTGGAGCATTTGGTGAGGAACTAGGAATGGGATTCAGCACAGGAAGTTTGGATTATGGTTTCTTTGATGGTGGAGAAAGTTTCTATGGAAAAAAGATTTGGTTGGGTGGTCCAGGGTAACAAGTAGTTTTTGTATTTCAAACCTTTTTTGAGCCAAGAAACTTTGCTGAGATTTTGGAGAATATCAAAGCCTAACAATAAATCTTTTCCGGGAAGATCAGAACCATAGACTTGGTATTTTATGGTGTATCCTGGGAAAAGTTGAATGGAAACAAGCTTACTTATCAAAGTGATGACAAATGTTTCTCCATTGGCTGCTGTAAAGGGTCTGAAACAAGACTGCCAGTAAGACCTGGGAAGGATTGCTGGGTTGAGAATGGAGGCTGCTGCACCAGTATCAAAGAAAGCGATAACTGGTATGGGTTTCTCATATTTTCCAAGCAAAATTTTGACCTTCGCTAAAGGTTGAGCCAGCATGATGTTAGAGAACCCAATTGTTTGGACTTCATAAGGGAATGAGTCAGGATCATCAGAAGAGTCATCTGATTCTGTTGAATCGTCTGAGTCATCAAAAGTAAATGCAAGGATTGCTTCATCTGTTGCTTCATCATTAATGGAAAATAGAGATTTGACATCAGCATCTTCAAGATCATCATCAATGAGAGCCAAAGAGTTCACCATTTTCTCTCGTGCTGCTTTATTTGGACACTATTTTGCATAGTGCCCCTTCTTTCCGCATATATAGCAGTGATCAGACTTTCGCTGCCCTCTGAATTTTTTCTTCTTGAAAAATTTGTATTTTTTCCGACGTGAGAACCCGCCAGATTTTGGAAATTTTGAAAACTTGCCAAGAGATTAGAACTTCAATTTCTGAAAGTATTTGGACTTCCGGTGTGAAGGACGACAAGTGCACTTCTTGGCTTTGCACTTTATAGATAGGTCAGGACGATCACATGCTTTGCCAAGAAGTTTTCCCTGTTCTTCAAGAGTTTTGAGAAATTTCTGGTGATTGCACAATTTTTCCAAGACAATCAAAGAGTGCTGATAAATACCACCAAGAGATGTTGCATTCAGCGTCAATCATTTTGTCTGAAGTAATCTTGTTGTCTCATTTCCCAATGGTTCAGGAAGGGAATTGAGAAAAGCTTACTTGAGGTTGACATCATCCATGCCGTTGAGAAGATAAAATCTCTGAGACATGCGGTCATAATGAATTTCGAGATCTTTCCTTTTGAATGAACAACACTTCATGCTGAGATATTCTTCTCGAACAAACTCTTTTGTGTTGTTGTGGTCACCAAGAAACTCAGTATGCAAGACTGAGATGAATTGATCAAGGGTTGGCAACTGTTTAAGTTGTAGCTGTCGGTACTCACCCAGAGCTAAGTACCATTGACGGAGACGGCCAAGGAATTTCGCTGTACACTTAGTAATGACATCACTGAGTGTAGCGTTTGGGGAAAGCATAGCAGCTGTGCACCAAGCACGAATCTCATAAAGTTTATCCAACCATTTTAATGGGGGAATGTTATCAAATGAGAAACCTTGGGTATGGATATTGGAATGTGAGAAGGAATCAAAGGTTGGGATTTCTGGAGGTGGAGGTGTATCAAACTCAGGACCTTCTTCAATGATGGGATCTTCAACATGTTCTTCTGGGTTTTCAGGTTTCATCATGAAAACATGAGGAATTGACATTGAGTTTGTGGATTCAGTATCTGAATCAAACTCAATGGTTGGTTCTGGAGATGGGATTTCAGGTATAGTGGCTAAGGTATGTAGGAGGGTGGAGATTGGATTTTTGGAAGGGTTAGAAGTTGGTTGAACCATTAATTGGGGTGACTTTGAATTTGGGTCAGATGGTTTGGAAGGAGTGGAGGTAGTTGGAGTAGAGGTCGATGTAGATGTAGATGGTGGAGACAGAATTGGTGGAGGCTGGACAGGTTTTATCTGGGGCTTTGGGAAAGAAAGTTTTGGTGGAGATGGTCTTTTTGGTGGAGGAAGAAAAGCTGATGAGCTCCCAAAGATATTGGACTCACCAAATCCTGAAGTAGGATTTATAGGTAAGGGTTGAGACATTTGAGGGTACCCAAACAAACTTTGTTGAGAAGAAGGTGTGAACATGTCAAACGGGCTTTTTTGTTGAGAATACTACTGAGCTTGGAGAGAATGAAGCTGGTTCTTGAGATGCTTCATTTCAGCATCCTTGTGGTAAAAGGCTGCTGAAAATGCTTGGTTGGCATAGGCCATCTGGAGAAGTTCCTAGTGAACATTCTGGATTTTCTGCTGCAAATCTTTGATAAGAAGTTCCAAGGTTGATAACTTCTTATGAACAGCATTTTCCAAATTTTGTTGGGAGTTAGAAATTCTCTGAAGAATTTTGTTCTGAGCCAGAGAATTTGCTGACTGCCAATTTATTGCTGATACTGCTTTGGTACTACCATCAGGGAGAATGGTAGTAGAGTCTGGAATTTTATGCCGATGGGTCGTCCTTTCTTGGGAATTATGAAAGTCCAAAGGAGGAAAATCTGCTTCAGTCCAGGAAGAAGTTGAGGTGAACATAAAACATCCACTCGGTTGAGCAGAAGAACCATCATCAGAGGGAGGTTGAGGAGGTGGTGGAGATTTACACGGAGTGGGAGGTGACGAAGGACATATGGAACATGGACATGGATCTTCAAAATCCTCGTCATCTTCTAGGAGACTGTCTTCTAGACACTCATCACAGTCACAGGCATCAAAATAACAATGACCTGTTTCTGGATTTTTGAAATAGAAGACTGGAAGGCCACTGGGATCAAAATATTTAATTGGAGGGCCAGGCCTAGAACCATCCACAAACATGTTAATTCTTGAGGAAAAATGACAGGATGGGTGGAGGCTGAGGTTTTCTTTTGGGAAAGAAATCTCCACTGTACCATCTGGTTTTGAAATGAAAGTTGGATTTGAGGACTGGACAGGTATGGGCTGGTTTTGGTTTTTCTCATAAGCTGTAACCCAAGATTCTGGGAGAAGTTTGAGAAGTTCAGGACGGGAAATTTGTCTTGGAACATGGACATAAGAGGCTTGGTGAGGTGCGTTAACAGTTAGGAAAAAAGCTTCGTCTATGGAGGATGGTAAGGACATGTCAAAGGCATGGTTTTGAAGACGATAGGTCATTTGGTAGTGTTCTCTCTACGATCCTAACATACTTCGTGTTTGTACCCACTTCATGTCTGTAAATTTGGTATCAAAGCCATGTCTTCCATTCTAGCTTAAACCCTTCTAGGAACTTCTTTTCCTAAACTATTTCAAATCTTTTCTAAAAGAAAAACTTGAAGCGTATGCTCTGTGGTTGCCTTTTAAAGATCCTCCACATCAGAAACTTCATCAACTATTTTGGTTAAAAGAATTTTGTATCAGTGGGTTAAAGTACCTTGAGACTTTTGGCTATTGAGCAGTGTGTCTCGGTTTATCTACCCTAATATACAAAATTTTATTAAACAAGAATTGGTTGAAATCCTTTACGGTTGAAAAGGAAAAGATTTGTTGTACAAATGAATCATCTGTTTACTACTCATTCCTCTGCTACGTCATCCTTAGTCCCTTCATGTTCCTCTACCAGTAGAAATTTCTCATCTTCTTCTTCTAATCTTGAATATTTGTATGAGTTTGAATACCTACCTGATGATAGTAAGGTTCCTCTTACTGATCTCCCTTTCCTAAATCCCTATAATGTTTTTATTAGACCACAATCTTCTGTAAAAAAGACCGTCACCCAATTTTTCTCCACAAAATGCCCAACGTCCGTAAAAGAGTATGTTCAAGCCTCTAAATTTGATCAGTGCTTTATAGCAGCTACAGAAGCTGAACAACTTTTACCTTTGGAAATCCCGGTTGATTTGCCTCGCCTTTGGCAACAACAAGGATTTACCCATCTTCACTTTGGTGCAATCCGACTTGCTGTTACTTTTCATGGCAGAAAATGTTTGCCTGTTACTTCCAGACTTGCTCTGGTTGATACCAGGTTTTTACAGTATCAGCACGCATGTATCGCTACAGTCCAAACCACCCTAAATGCTGGAACTGTGATTTTTACCTTCTACCCCAATTTCAACATGCCATTAGCAGATCCTCATCTGCTATCCGCCTTGAAGGTCCAAGTTCAAATTGGTGGTGCCTCCCAAATCTCCTCCACATATGCAGCCACCCTTCACTACCAAATGGCCTATCGTCTTCAAAACCATGCCTTTGACATGTCCTTACCATCCTCCACAGACGAAGCCCTTTTCCTAACTGTTAACGCACCTCACCAAGCCTCTTGTGTCCATGTTCCACGACAAATTTCCGTCCTGAACTTCTCAAGCTTCTCCCAGAATCTTGGGTTACAGCTTATGAGAAAAACCAAAACAAGCCCATACCTGTCCAGTCCTCAAATCCAACTTTCATTTCAAAACCTGATGGTACAGTGGAGATTTCTTTTCCAAAAGAAACCTCAGCCTCAGCCTCCACCCATCCTGTTATTTTTCCTCAAGAATTAACATGTTTGTGGATGGTTCTAGGCCTGGCCCCCAATTAAATATTTTGATCCCAGTAGCCTTCCAGTCTTCTATTTCAAAAATTCAAAAACAGGTCATTGTTATTTTGATGCCTATGACTGTGATGAATGTCTAGAAGACAGTCTCCTAGAAGATGACGAAGACTTTGAAGATCCATGCCCATATTTCATATGTCCTTTGTCACCTCCCACTCCGTGTAAATCTCCACCTCCTCCTTAACCTCCCTCTGATGATGGTTATTTTGCTCAACCGAGTAGATGTTTTATGTTCACCTCAACTTCTTCCTAGACTGAAGCAGATTTCCCTCCTTTGGACTTTCATAATTCCCAAGAAAGGACGACCCATCGGCATAAAATTCCAGACTCTACTACCATTCTCCCCGATCGTAGTACCAAAGCAGTATCAGCAGCAGAAGCAGCAATAAATTGGCAGTCAGCAAATTCTCTTGCTCAGAACAAAAATTTTCAGAGAATTACTAACTCCCAACAAAATTTGGAAAATGCTGTTCATAAGAAGTTATCAACCTTGGAACTTCTTATCAAAGATTTGCAGCAGAAAATCCAGAATGTTCACCAGGAACTTCTCCAGATGGCCTATGCCAACCAAGCATTTTCAGCAGCCTTTTACCACAAGGATGCTGAAATGAAGCATCTCAAGAACCAGCTTCATTCTCTCCAAGCTCAGCAGTATTCTCAACAAAAAAGCCCGTTTGACATGTTCACACATTCTTCTCAACAAAGTTTGTTTGGGTACCCTCAAATGTCTCAACCCTTACCTATAAATCCTACTTCAGGATTTGGTGAGTCCAATATCTTTGGGAGCTCATCAGCTTTTCTTCCTCCACCAAAAAGACCATCTCCACCAAAACTTCCTTTCCCAAAACCCCAGATAAAACATGTCCAGCCTCCACCAATTCTGTCTCCACCATCTACATCTATATCGACCTATACTCCAACTACCTCCACTCCTTCCAAACCATCTGACCCAAATTCAAAGTTACCCCAGATAATGGTTCAACCAACTTCTAACCCTTCCAAAAATCCAATCTCCACCCTCCTACATACCTTAGCCACTATACCTGAAACCCCATCTCCAGAACCAACCATTGAGTTTGATTCAGATACTGAATCCACAAACTCAATGTCAATTCCTCATGTTTTCATGATGAACCCTGAAAACCCAGAAGAACATGTTGAAGATTCCATCATTGAAGAAGGTCCTGAGTTTGATACACCTCCACCTCTAGAAATTCCAACCTTTGATTCCTTCTCACATTCCAATATCCATACCCAAGGTTTCTCATTTGATAACATTCCCCCATCAAAATGGTTGGATAAACTTTATGAGATTCGTGCTTGGTGCACAGCTGCTATGCTTTCCCCAAACGCTACACTCAGTGATGTCATTACTAAGTGTACAGCGAAATTTCTTGGCCGTCTCCGTCAATGGTACTTAGCTCTGGGTGAGTACCGACAGCTACAACTTAAACAGTTGCCAACCCTTGATCAATTCATCTCAGTCTTGCATACTGAGTTTCTTAGTGACCACAACAACACAAAAGAGTTTGTTCGAGAAGAATATCTCAGCATGAAGTGTTGTTCATTCAAAAGGAAAGATCTCGAGATTCATTATGACCGCATGTCTCAGAGATTTTATCTTCTCAACGGCATGGATGATGTCAACCTCAAGTAAGCTTTTCTCAATTTCCTTCCTGAACCATTGGGAAATGAGACAACAAGATTACTTCAGACAAAAGGATTGACGCTGAATGCAATATCTCTTGGTGGTATTTATCAGCACTCTTTGATTGCCTTAGAAAAATTGTGCAATCACCAGAAATTCCTCAAAACTCTTTAAGAACAGGGAAAACTTCTTAGCAAAGCATGTGATCGTCCTGGCCTATCTATAAAGTGCAAAGACAAGAAGTGCACTTGCCGTCCTTCACATCGGAAGTCCAAACACTTTCAGAAATGGAAGTTCTAATCTCCTGGCAAGTTTTCAAAATTTTCAAAATCTGGCAGGTTCTCATGCCGGAAAAAATAGAAATTTTTCAAGAAGAAAAAATTCAGAGGGCAGGGAAAGTCTGATCGCTGCTACATATGCGGAAAGAAGGGGCACTATGCAAAACAGTGTCCAAAAAAAGCAGCACGAGAAAAAATGGTGAACTGTTTGGCTCTCATTGATGATGATCTTGAAGATGCTGATATCGAATCTCTATTTTCCATTGATGATGAAGCAACAGATGAAGCAATCCTTGCATTACTTTTGATGACTCAAACGATTCAGCAGAATCAGATGACTCTTCTGATGATCCTGACTCATTCCCTTATGAAGTTCAAATAATTGGGTTCTCTAACATCATGCTGGCTCAACCTTTAGCGAATGTCAAAATTTTGATTAGAAAATATGAGAAACCCATACCAGTTATCGCTTTCTTTGATACTGGTGCAGCAGCCTCCATTCTCAACCCAGCAATCCTTCCTAGGTCTTACTGGTAGTCTTGTTTTAGACCCTTTATAGCAGCCAATGGAGAAACATTTGTCATCACTTTGATAAGTAAGCCTGTTTCCATTCAACTTTTCCCAGGATACACCATAAAATACCAAGTCTATGATTTTGATCTTCCAGGAAAAGATTTATTGTTAGGCTTTGATATTCTCCAAAATCTCAGCAAAATTTTTTGGCTCAAAAAAGGTTTGAAATACAAAAACTACTGTTACCCTGGACCACCCAACCAAATCTTTTTTCCATAGAAACTTTCTCCACCATCAAAGAAACCATAATCCAAACTTCCTATGCTGAATCCCATTCCCAGTTCCTCACCAAATGCTCCAACCCACTTTGGAAAAATCCAGATTTCTTCATTTCTCTTCCCTTTAAGAAAAATGAAGACATCAACCCCACAAAAGCTACCCATCATGGAATGAACCCAGAACACTACCAGCTTGCTCTACAGGAGCTCCAGCAACTTCAATCAGAAGGTTTGATTGAGCCCACAACTTCTCAATGGGCATGTGAAGCATTTTATGTTAACAAAAGAACAGAGCAAATAAGAGGAAAGCTTCGCCTAGTTATCAACTACTAGCCTCTTAATCATTTTTTGCAGGATAACAAATTTTCTCTTCCTCGAAGAAGTGTTCTTTTTGCAAACTTGCCTAAAGCTCAAATTTTCTCAAAGTTTGACTTGAAAGCAGGTTTTTGGCAGCTGGGCATCCATCCAGATGATCACTCTAAAACTGGTTTTTGCATTTCAGATCACCACTTCCAATGGTCAGTCATGCCTTTTGGATTGAAAACAGTTCCATCCTTATTTCAAAAGGCCATGATTCGGGTATTTGCTCCAATTCTATCCTCAGCCCTTGTCTATATAGATGATATCCTACTTTTTCCCCCAGATATTGAGTCTCATGTTGTCCTATTACAAATTTTTCATTCCATAGTCCAAACCCATGGTATCATGCTCTCAGAGAAAAAAATGTTTCTTACTCAACCAGAAATTGATTTTTTAGGGATGCATATCTCTAAAGGTCAATATACGCTCCAACCTCATATAGCCTCCCAACTTGACCATTTTCCAGAAGAAAATCTCACAGTCAAACAAGTTCAACAGTTCCTTGGAATCATTAACTATATGGCTGATTTTATTCCCAACCTGGCCCAATACCGAACTCCTCTCTCAGCTCTACTAAAGAAAACCCCTCCTCCTTGGTCAGCCCTTTGTACCAAAGCTGTAAAAGACCTCAAAGCCATAGCCAAAACTCTTCCTCCATTAGCCATATCTTCAGATGGAAAGAGAGTCCTTCAGACAGATGCCTCTGATCTATATTGGGGAGCAGTTCTTTTGGAAGAAAACACAGATCAAAAGCGCAGAATTTTATGGATACCAGAGTGGTGCATTCTCTCCAACAGAGCTTCATTACCACTCTACCTACAAAGAAATTCTGGCAATCAAAAGTAGCATTGAGAAGTTTGAATTTCATCTAATCGGTCATCATTTCTTAATTGAGACTGATATGATGAGTTTTTCCAGCATGCTCAAGTTCAAACAGAAGCACCTTCCAAAGGCACAGTTACTTAGATGGGCAAATTAGTTTTTCAATTGGAGTTTTGATACTGTTCACATAAAAGGAAAAACAAATGTCCTCCCTGATTTTTTATCAAGGCTCAAAAAAGAAATCAACCAGTTTTCAAAAACAAAACCACATTCCTTTGTTCTTGGTTGTTTTCCCATGATTTCCTGTTTCCATCCAGTCAATTTTTCTGTCCACCTTCAGTGTCATATTTTAGAGTTAACCCTTCTTTTTAGGTGTGTTCAAATGTGTCAAAACCTTCAACATATCTGTATTTTCAATATGGTCTTGATGTAGGTCCCCTAAAAGGTCTACCCTACCATCCTGTTTATCCATTTCTCACTCAGTTTGAATTGTCTTACCATAATGTTTTTTATTTCAAAAAAGAAGCCTATCTCCTCTTATGGTATTTAGTCGATGTGTATACTATAAGTGTCTGTTTTAATAAATCAGCAGTCTTGGTCTATCTGGCTCATGCGGCGTTCAATCAAGTTCAACCTCCAGAAGATTTCTTTTTGAAATTTCTTCTGCTTTTTGGAAGCATACCCTATTGGCAACAGAAGATCAGACAAGTTACCACAGGTCCAGATGAAGACCTCCAATTTGCTTTTTGGACAACTCGCAACAACAGATGTCTTCTTAATCCTGATGGTTCTATCACTTGGAGAAAGGAGTATCACACTATATTCCTTTCAGCATATCAAGAGTCTCCGAGCATTGAGATCCACAGTGAAAATTATCTGGTTATGACTCAAACACTGTGTTCACTTAATGGATTGACACCTGCAGACGTTCCCTCATCTCTCCTCCATTATGAATCTGCAAACTGGAAATTCAATGATACTTATCCGGAAGAATGGCGCCAAAATATTCGATATCTTTTGACCCAGTATCACTTGATTGACAGAGATAAAGAAAGTAGTTCAGAAGATCCAGAGTGACAACCATATGCTCGTGCCAACTGGATTTTATGATGTAATATAAAATAAAGTAAGAATGTCCTTTTCTAGAGAGGGTAGAAGTATTAATTATGGGTGTACTGTTTGTGTTCTGCTTTTTATAACTTTAGTGCAGAGGTCTACGCTGGAATAGTAGAAGCAATAATATGCACCATGTACAGTAATATCTAATTATGTGTAAATACTGTTTGTATGATGCAGTGAATGATGTAAGCATCCTCTTTATGTCTATAAAAAGAGGACATCTCCGTAATGAAAATCAAGTTAGTGCAAGAGAGTTAGACAGTCAGTAATAATATTCCAGTCACTTATAATCTTGTGTTGTGTTCTCTCTACGATCCTAACCTATTTCGTATTTGTACCCACTTCGTGTCTATAAATTTATTACTAATAGACCATTGTGATATCCAATGATTCAGATGCATTTACAGGCCTATGTATTCAGGCCAGAATTCGAAGAACTTTTGATACTTATTTTATTACTTTTGATGATATGTCTTCCTTCTCTCTCGATTTATGAGCCGCTAAAAATGCAAATGAATGTTTAATGATCATTTCATTGCCGTACACCCTTGCATTTGGTCTCACTGTTTGTAGGAGCGGGAGTTGGACCAACCGGGCGAGAAGGGTTATTACAATTGTAGGTTTCGTAACCTATGATCTCCTCCAAAGGCTTAGACAAAATTGCAAAATTCACACTTGAGCAAGAAAGTACAAGAAAAATGGATAATTTTTACAAGTTGAGACCTTTGTAATTACTATTCCCGAGTGATCATGATTGTATAAAGTGTTTTTTTTTGCAAAAAGGATTGTATACAATGTTACTAGGAAACATTAGCAAATTTTTGTGTATTAATACAAATAGCTTAGACCTAGACAATGATTACTTTGTTTTCTTTTAAAGTGAGATTGTGTTGTGTTACATGCATTCGAAGTATATGAGACCACAAAATTCCGGTGCATTGTTTTCATTTTCGATTTTTAAAATCCATAAACCTTATCATATTGTGTTGTACAATATTGTGTATGTACAAGACTTGGGTGTGATTACAACCTTAGTGTGTTTTGGTGTGTCTGTTTGCTAGAAAATGTCAAGGGCGACGTAAAATATTATTGTTTTCGTTTGTTTGGCATGTATAATAAAACATTGTATTAAAGATTTTATTGCTTTGTGGCATCGACTCTGGGTTGTCATAAGTAAGCTTCATTAACAAATTTCAACATATATGGTAAATTGGAGGGTTTTGAGCTATGTTTAGTATTTTCATGGTCTGTAATTTCATGAGCTCACTATTTAATAGAAAGTGATTGATTAAGTTGAATGTGGATTGATCACTTTGATGTTGGAATGCTCCTTTTTCTCTCTTGGGAATGCTACTATTGGGAAAAATTCTGGGTAAACACCACCTCTACCTGTCCATATACCTAATAGGTTAATTTTGAATATCATCCAAGGAGGAAAAAATTATTTACGTTCTTAATTGAATTAATCAGCCATTCTGAAATTGGGTTGCCACTGCTAAGTTGAGATTTCATTTCTATCCTATGTATGTCTATCATGGCAAGCTTCTATCGGCAATTATTTGGATGATATTGATTTCCAACTGGGGGAAGGATATGTGGAGATAATCAATCGGGGGAAGGATATGTTATTTACAATGGGTTACGTCGTGTTTATTTTTAGACATGGACATTTGAACACTGTTATTGATGAAGAAGAAGGATGTTATGTTGAGTTTTTTCTACCTTCGTGTTAAAGAGGTTAGAGGGATAAAATTGAATAATTTTTCAATCATCAATTTAGAGCCGTGCCTTCAGGCACAGACATGCGTTAGTTGGTTAATATTGTGGGACCCATTACCTTTTGTTAGTGCTTTGAGAAGGAAATTGACATTTGACATTTGATGAATGGTTGAGTATTGTTTGAAAATCACCAAATAAAATAATATCTTATAGTCATAACTTTTTCTTTCTCTCTCTAGAATTGCTACATGTTTACACATACATACTTATCCATATATATACATACATAAGTATATACAGCTCGTATATGGTTAAAACTTTAAACAATTATAACTTTTGTTTTACATAACATATTTTGAAAAAATATATATATTTTTGAAACTTACTCGATAAGATCTTTCAAACAAGATCCATTTTGAATATGAAATTATGTACACACAAAAAAAATTTATTTTTGTATCCTTTTATTAAGAATTCACATCCTTTCTGAACATTCATATCATCCAAAATGAAAAAATTCACACCCCTCAAACGCAGAATTCACACATCATCTACACAATTCACTTTTCAAAATAAACAATTTACATTTCAAAATGAAAGAATTCACACCTCTTACAAATAATTCATACCCTCCAAAATGAAAGAATTCACACCTCTTACAAATAATTCACACATCCTATGTTAGACTTGTCTTACATCGCTCATCTAAGCCACCCAAACTTGATTAATAAATTCTAGAGGCTACTCCACCTATTGCCAATTGGTTTTAGGTTAAAACTCTCCAAGAAATCTAACATGGTATCAGAGCTAGGTCTTGGGTGGCCTCACCTCTCACGGGAAAGTCTCTGTCGTCTCTGTCATCTCTGTCAGCCGAGTTAGTCAATCAGCTTCTGGTCTGTCACCTCCATGTGCATTTGGGCTCCACGTGAGGGGGATTGTTAGACTTATCACACATCGCTTATCTAAGCCACCCAAACTTGATTAATAAATTTTAGAGGCTACTCTACCTATTGCTAATTGGTTTTAGGTTAGAACTCTCCAAGAAATCTAACAATACTCAACTCATTTCCCAAAATACACAATTTACATCCCAAAATGAAAGAATTCACACCCCTCAAATGCAGAATTCAACCCACCAAAATGAAACAATTCACTCATCTTCTAAATAATTCACACCCTCAAAAATAAAAGAATTACACCCTTCAAATGCAAAATTCAAACATACTATACACAATTCACTCCCTAAAATGAAAAGAATTCACACCCCTTAAATGGAGAATTCATACCCTTTTGAACAGTTCAAATCCTCCAAAATGAAAGAATTCACACCTCTCAAAATATAGAATTCACACATCACTACTCATTCCCCAAAACACACAATTCACACACCAAAATGAAAGAATCCACACATTTCAAATGCAGAATTCACACATCACTACACACTCCACAAAATATACAATTCATACCTAAAATGAAAGAATTCACACCACTTCTAAATAATTCACACTTTCCAAAATGCAGAATTCACACATCATAACTCACTCCCCACAATACACAATTCACAAACTAAAATGAAAGAATTCACACATCTTAAATACAAAATTCACCGCCTCTAAAATGAAAGAATTCACACCTTTTCTGAATAATTCATACCTTCCAAAATGAAACAATTCACACCTTTTAAATATAGAATTCACACAAACTCTACACAATTCACATTCAAAAAATTCACAATTCACACTCTAAAAGACAAAACAAAAATTGCACATAATTTTTTATTCAATATAAATCTTATTTGATAGATCTCCTTGAGTAGATTCTAAAAATATAAATTTTACAAAAAAATTGATACATATAATAAAAAATATTGAATTTTAAACTTTGTAATGCAAAAAGTAACAAATATATCCACATCAGCATGTGTCAATATCAATCACATGATTGTGGAAAAAAACTCATCAACCACATGTTTATATGTTATCGGCGTAAGGGGGTGAAGGCAAACTAGTAAAAACATTTTTGAAAAGAACCTGAATGGAATGGCGCGATAAAAGAGAATTGCACGGAATCGAATACAAAATACGAGACCGGCCAGGAGTTTCCCACGTTTAAATGGGTTTAAATAGGTTAAAAATGAGTTAGACTCAAAAGAAACGGGCCCGTCTTTTCCTCCTCCATCAATCTAGATCGTGCAAAAGTTCAACATGCAAACTGTGATCGGCTGCCACCTTAGGTAAAAGTACAACCGATCGTGCTGAATACTTTTCGTTTGTTTTTTTTTAGATTATATTAATTCCACCTTAGGTGAAAATAAATGTATCAAAAATTGAATTTGGGTTTTTAAAATAGACGGCCATGGACAATTTAACTTTAAAGAATCATACCGTCCATTTTACAAATCAAAATTTAATTTTTGATATACCTATTGATGTTTAATGAAGCTAATTTTTTGCATGAATATATTACTATGCGAGTTCTACAAGATGAACGGTTTAGATTGATGTAACGAATCCACGATGGGGCCCACAAATTTTGTGTCAAACTTTTGAGATTTATTGATTCGTCTCGACGAGAAAAATCGAAACGGTAAAAAATTATAATCGAAACTCATAATTTTTTTTCTAAATACAGAAATAAGTAAAAGAGATTGTCTTTTTTACTTATTTTTGTCATTATTCAAAAAATTATGTCAATTATAATTTTTTGCTTTTCTAATTCTTCTCATCGAGACCAATCAATAAGTTACAAAATTTTGATACAAAACTAACAAATGCGATAAAAATTGAATAAAGTCAAACAAAAAAATCACTTTTACTTTTTAAGCCAAAACAAGCCGATATTTGCTTCACTCATGAAAGCTTCTTCATAGCTTTATTCTCTTAAAATATTTGATTACGTTGATCATTTGCAAGGATGAAATGAAGATAGTTTTGTATTGGAAATTACAATGAGGGATGCAAGTTTTTTGTTTTTAGATGGGAGAAGCAGTTATCCGAAGATGAGAAGCAACAGAGTCTAACAGAAAGTTAACCACCGATGTGGAAGCTATGATCCCCCTTAATGCAGGCGAGAGTTCGAGTCCCAACAGGTGCTCAAACCTCGTTTGTGGACTAAAAGGGAGGAATCTTTCACCAGCTGTGCACTAGGTGGTGCTAAGGTGACGGTCCGTCCTCCCGGACAATAACTATAGCTCAAACCAGACATTCCATTGGCGGATAGGAAGCTCCTATGGTCATGCCCAAGGGAGGTTGCTACACTGGTTGTCCCTTCTCATCCTTTTGGATTATAAAAAAAACAGCAAGATATCACCTTCAACACCCCCAACCCCCCCCCCCCCCCCCCCCAAAAAAAAAAAAGAGTCGGGTTGGCTTGACCCATATTTGACCCAACCCATTTCAACCGCCTACTATTGACCCATATTTGATCCGTCCATATTCAACTCATGACCCGTTTTAACCCGCTCATTTGTCATCTCAAGGAGACATCATCAATACACCTTCATATCAACTTTTTCCTCTATTTTTTTCTGCTCACCCTCTATGAAATACACTTTTACTTACTAATTTTTTTAAATAGAATCTACTTTTAGAGGCAAAATGAAAAATACACCAATTTTTACCTACTAACTTTACAAATTAGGCCCTTATTAAGGGACAACCAAAAATGAAATAATAGACTCTAAAAAAGGGACAGAGGGAGATTTTTGTCCTTAACTTTGTCCTATCTGAACCTTTAAAAACTTTTTGGTTCACATTTTTATATATTTCAAGTAATATTGTTCCTTTCGTGGAGATCCACAATTAATCTAAAAAATGATGACGAAAAGTAAATAAAACCAAAAAAATACCAAAGCAAAAATCTAGGGAGAAAGATTAACCATACATTTCTTCAAAAAAATGCTAGGAGAAATTGTTCTCTTTGAATCGAATCGTGTTAATCATAAAACACTATAATCGAAGTTTCACTTTAATTTTTAATTTTTTGATGTAATTCAAGCTAAAAGTACAATGTAACTTTGATGGACTTGGACAACCCAAACTTCAAGGCCAGCCCTGCCTCCACTCCCAACCCCAAATCCAATTCTAAATTCTCTCTTTTCCCTATACACTTCACTCTCCCTACCATATAACCAATTCAATCTCGTCCTTATACACCACTGATGTCATAGAGAACTAGAGAGGGAGTGACATAAATAAAAAGCTGATATCTTCAGCATCATAACAATTCTGGTTTTATGGAATATAAAGTTCTTGGGACTCCATAGGAGATGACCAGTACCGCAAGAGTGATTCTACAGTTAGCCTCTGAGTTGCACTAAGCATAGAGATGAAAAACCGACAACCGTCAATCTTGTATTCCTCAAGCGGATTCCTTTGCCCGAAACTTCTCACATTTACCTGCAGAAACAGGGTCCACATAAACCTACGCAATATGAAAGTTGAAGAGTGCCATGTAAGCAGAGGTATAAAGTATACCGCCGAACTGAGCCTGTTCATGTTTACAAGATGATCCCTCCAGAAACAATCTAGAGTTTTCACAAGAACTGCCCTCTGCATTCCATGAAGTTCACACAAATACAAGCAGAAATCCTTAATTTATAAGAAGCCAGTAAAATGATAATTAGCAATCCCTTGGATATTCTTGTCTCTGAAAGACATGCAAAATTTTTTTGATCCAAACAGTCATACGAAGTTACAATAACAAAAATTTCATTATTTTCAGACAAACCGAGAAATATCTAGTGTGCTCGAAGTGATTACATCATAGTAAAAACCAATCCATCACCTAAGTAAATATGCAAATCCAATCCATCACATAAGTAATGCAGGACAGATGTTACCTCTATTTCCTTCACATATGGATCATCGTAACCAGATTCTTGTACAACATCCAAATATGAAGCAATTAAATAATCTCCAAGGTACTTGCGAAGAATATTAGCAGTTCCTTTGTACTTTCCATCTCTGCGTTGATCATGTGGCTCCGACAAATCAAATTCTATCGAGAGAAAATGCAAAGCCAAATATACAACATCAAGGGCTTTTTTTGTACGAATGGTCCCCAATGTACTAGCAAATTGTCAATTTGGTTCTCAATATACAAATCATGTCTATAGCATTCCCAACGTTTACAATGTGTATTTAAATGGTCCTTGAGACTAACTCTGTTAGTGCTCACCGTTAAACGCAGGGGTATTTTCAAATTTTCATCTGTGAACAAAACCGTAGCCCACCAAAGACAGGTGTGTTAACCTTGAGGGGGGTCAACTAAAACCACTACGCGAAATAAAACAAATCTCACACAACTGTGGGAGCAGTACCCCGAAGGATCAAAGTTCATATTTTTAACACCAAAATTTTCGTTGAGTTTCAAGTTTCAATCATTTATGGAGAGACCCATCTTGCCAATTGCAATCTCTCTACAGAAACTATTCAAAATCACAAACCCATGTAAATTTGCAGTCTAGTGTAGTATCTTTGGTATGGTCTTCTTGATTCCAAGTGTGTGGACTATTTTGGGTCTTAGATTTTACTGTCCAAATTTGGGTTTTAGATTTGTTCTCCAATAATGGCGGAAGAAAAGGAATCCATGTCATTTCCGTTGAGTGAGAGCGGCAGAGCTCCTCTGGGCTTCACCCAATGCGTCTTTCCAGACTCAGCACGACTTGGCGCCAAGCCGCCAACATTGAGACTGATGTAGGATAAACCCAAATGGGTCCGAAAGTCTAGAAGACTAGGCGTTCAAAACCCCAGTGGCGGGAGCGGATCGGAGCGGGGATTCGACGAAATCGCCCTTGTCATCCGAGGAGGAGGATGAGGAAAGGGTGGGTTGTTGGCCGTTGATCTGATTAGAGGAGGAAAAGGAGGGGCGCGAAGGAGAAGTCGCCGAAGCCCTCGTCATCTTCCTCCTCTGCTTTGGAATGCCCAAACCTTCAAGAAATCCTCCTCCACCAGCTAGAGTTCGCTAGCCACCAAAATGAACGTCTCGCTCCAGCTATCCGCCGTGATGAGGCGGCCGGCGATTGTGTGTGATGACACGCCATAGCGCGCAGAAGGGAGAGTGGTGGAGGAGTTTTTGATGGGACAACCTATGCTGCGACGAGGAAGTTTGTGGGGAAGTTAGGTTTGGGGAGAGTTTGTTAGGGGGATACGAGGGGGAGAGGTTTACGATTGATTTGCCTGTGAGAGAGAGAGAGAGCTGGTGGTGAGATAAAGTTGTATGGGTGAAGATGAAGTTGTGTGGCTAGGGTTTTGTTCAAAGATGAAATTTCGAAAATACCCATGCGTAACGGTGAGCACTAACAGAGTTAGTCTCAAGAACCATTTAAATACACATTGTAAACGTTTGGGATGCAATAGACATGATTTGTACATTGAGGACCAAATTGACAATTCGCTAATACATTGGGGACCATTTGTATAAAAAAAGCCCAACATCAAGCAATTAAGGATGCACTCACTTGAGGGAATCATCAGAGCATATGGCAAGCCAACGTTTCAATGAGGAACTCTTCCTACGGATTCCTCGGAAGGAATTTGGTGGTGATGGCAAGTTTGGAAAGGCAAAATCACTTATATTTACAGTGTGTAACCATTGAAGCTGTGCAAGGGATTTCAGTAAAGCTTTGTCTGTAATCGCCACAAAAGACTCTGTAGAAGACCCATTACTTGATGGTTTGTACTTTGTACTAATGATTATAAATTTATAACACAAAGAATCTGCACTATTACAGAACAAAATGACAACTTTACAAACTCACCATTCAATATCTTCCCTCCAATTCCATTGAACTCCTTCAAGAGCTTTCTCAAATTCCACTTGCTTGGATGCTATAGGATTTGATATAAAGTTCACTCATAATCCGATTGTGTAGATGGCCATACACCATAAGTTTATCCAAAATTTCCACATACCTTCAGTGGATCGACGTTTCCAAAAATCATTTCGTCTACCACTGCTTGCATGTACCTATTAGTGTACTCCAGATAACGACATAATAAATCACTTTGTATAGAAGCAGTGCTCATTATATGGTAACGCAACGACTAACTTTATGAAAGTATTTACATGTGGAATGAGAAAAAAAACCAACACAGAAGAAGAATACTAGTGCGATTGCCAACTGAACTAGGGTTGGCAGAAACAAGTTACCACTGAGGAATATGGTTGGTGTAAAGACCCAGTATTTTTAATAAATAATAATAATTTCCAAAACAAAAAAAAAATATTTTGCTCATTATTTTATTTAATGCGAAAAATTATTTATGTCATCACGCCGATTTTATTTCTATAATCAATCGTGTGCGTATGTATCCGACAAGTGATTTTTCGAGTGTGTGCATGAGTTGTTCCGGACCAAACCCTTCCCCATTTTTTATTATTTCGGCTGAGCTAGGAAGGAAGCAAAAATCCCATGTTTTACTCCTTAAACTCCTCTCATCTCAACAACACATAATAGTCCATAGGATTATACCCCTCATGCAAAAACCCATCCCATTTTAATATCACACCATCTTTCCTTTCCATCCTTTTCATTCCCAGTCAACGAGAGAGAGAGAAGGCAGCCTCCATCACCACCATTTCTCATCACCTCACCAACCGGTCACCATCTCCATCTCCAGTCGTACATCACCACCGGAAACTCCTTCTCCTCCTTCTTACTAACCGGAGCAGCCACCACCTTCTCCTCCTTCTATCACCACCACCACCGGGCCACCCTCTTCCACCAGCCGTACTAACCATCACCACCAATGAGCTCCGCCGCCGCTCCGACCCGCCACCGAATCTCTCCGAACTCCGTTTCGCCAAATGAGAGGTAGTCCGAACTCACCTCCCTAAATATATTTTATGCTCCATATTAATTGTTTTGTGTTTCGGTATGAAAATAATCGAACCCGACGCCGCGGGTTGAGCCGGGCCGAGTTCCTCTGTTTTTCCGAAATGAAACAGTAGATTTGAAAATCTTAGTTATGATAATTACAGTTTAACCCCTCGTGATTTAAGAGCTTATAAATCTAACTCTTGAGTATTAAAGTCTAGTAATGTTGGCCCTCAAAGTTAATTAGTCTCGGTTTAATCTAAATTTTATTGCATGATTAACTTTATCGCATGGCAGTGTACCGAGTAATAAATGTTATTGCATGATTATTTTATGACATTATTGATTTTATCGCATGACTAGTTTATAACATTATTAGATGTATCGCATGATTATTCTTGTGGTATGATTAGTTCTATAGTAAAATTTATTTTATCGCTCGATTAAACATTATTAGCATGTTAGCTTGGATTGTGAAAATGTGGATTGTGTGAAATGTTATTGTATTGATAGATTGGACAAATAGGTTCCCGGGGTTGGTTGTGATGTGCGGATTTAACTTGTTAGACGTGAAAAGTAGGATTAATGGAAAAGATAATAAAGTGAGAGGCTGAGATTTGGATTCCGGGATTGGAATCCGTGGTGATGTATTGATTGGAGATTGATTGGTGGTGAATTTGTGGATTGTTGGTTTACGAAACCCTGGGTACGGCATGGTGGTGGTCGGCTCTCGGATATTGGGACGGGACATAAGGGTGGCATTGTGCTTGCGTCACAACCCGGGCTAGACGGCGTTTGAGCGTTGCCGGTGAATTTCAACCCGGGCTAGACGGCGCTTGAGCGTTGCCGGTGAAGTTTTATCCGAACTTATGGTTGCGGATGGGATACCTAGGTATATAACTTAGGTATCTTTCATCCGGATCTGGAAAAGGGGAGTCGGACCACACCAGTGTTTGTGCCAGAGGTTATGGGTAGGAACGGATCTGTGGATAAGATCCGAGATTTCACTTAGGTTGAAGAGTAGTAATAAAATGATTAATTGTTCTCTCTTTATGTTATGTCAATGCACTTCAATTATATTTTCTTGTTGCTTGTAAGTTATGGGTTCGGCTGGGTTTTGGCTACTGAGCGTCATCGCTCATGGTACTATGTTGCCCTGGTAACTCGAACGCCAGGTACTGAAGACGGAACAGAAGTGTTCGTACGATTCGATCAAGTTCAACCCTAATGAGGAAGAAGCCGAAAACCTTGGTTTCCGAACGCATAGTCGCTCTGATTAATTTAAGTCGACTTTATTTTGGAAGCTTCCAAGTTTATTTGGAAATTGTAATGTTTTGATTTATTCAAAATGGTTGTAAAAATAATGACATTTGCTTTTGAAATGACAACGCAGTAAATTTATGAATTTCTTTCGTGAAAATAATCTTTTCATTATTTTTTTTAGTGTCTCCGAATTTTCGGGGCGTTACAGTTGGCAGCTGTTTGTATTCTCTTCTCAGGGCAGCCTGTGAACGTGTAATTACAATTTAGAGCTCTTGTTAGTTAATATTGTTTTTAAGGGTAGCTTAGTCGTTCTGTCATACAGTTAATTAGGTTTTTTTATTTAACCTGGTGACATTTATATTGCCCACAATTTTGTCTTCCATGAAGCATACAAAGCATATTGATTATTGAGATTGATTGTCACTTCATTCTCCACCATCTCTAATTAGGCACTATTGACCTCCCCTTTGTTCCATCCTCTCTTCAATTGGCTGACTTCTTCACGAAAACTCACATTGCTGCTCAATTTCATGTCCTCCTTGGCAAACTCCCGATGCTCTCTCCCCTAGCGTCCTAAGTTTGAGGAGGGGTGTGAAACGTAGTAATGTTATTTATCTTTTTATTGTTGGGGTACTATAGTCTTTTAGCCACTGTAAGGTTTGCCTAAGGTTAATAGGCTTAGCCTTGGACAATTAGCCGTGCAACCCATAAATGCAACGTATAAACATTTTTATCCTTGTATTATCAATTATGTTATCTTTCGCAATACAATATCTCTTGTATGGAATCAATCAATAACCTAACCAATAATTTCATTTAGGACGTGAAGTATTGTTAACAGATATATACAATAGTATATGATAACATATATTATTGAACATATCCCTAACATGTCTCTCCAATATTTTAGAGCAATTATGTATCCGCGTGTCCGTATTGTCTCCACGTTCCGTATCCGTGCTTCTTAGGTACCCATAACAGTATTCTTTGATCAAACATTGTTACTTTTGCCATTGCCCTAACTCTATCATGAGCCAAGCACAGATACAGATACGGATACGGATAACAGATACAGATACGGACACAGACAAAGATACGGACACAAGAAAACAATTCTAAATACATGGGGACACAGACACGACGGGGGATAGAAAAAATTACATATATAGTAAGATAGATAATTTGTTCTTATTTATACGAACATTCCATCTAGAAATAACAAAAACTAATAGTATCTTCACAATTATTAATGTTTCCTTTTTAAATACTACAAGTAAATGATGGTTTTATTTGGTAATATTCCTTTATTCGCACTTTTAAGAGCCGCAGCCACCTAGAATCCGTCTCCTTTGAGAACATGACCTATCTTCAAGGAGATCCTTTTACAGGTCTCTCACCTGATCTGTCGAGTCTAGGGTACTTTATTCCAAACCTCATTGAGTAGCATCGCATAAAGCCCCGTGAAATCTTTTCCCATCTTTCCCCCGATTGAGAGGCGTGATTCCAAACATGATTCTCAAGCGAACACTCTGTTGGATCATTAGGATCCTTTATCTCAAACAAGTCACTTTCACCACCTATTTGGATTATTATAACCCCAAAACAAGCTTTAAATATTTCAAAATATTCACCGTCGTACTTCTACCCGTGTCCAAATTGAGACACAGGTGTCCCTCATGTGTTCCCAGTGAGTCCTTTGCTTAAAAATAACTAAATTTATTGGACACGCACAATGTTCTAAAACTCGCTAGGCGCTAGTCGGTCGGAAAAGGGGCGCCTAGCGCCGACTAGTAAGCCGCCTAGCACCTATGCGGGGACTAGGCGCCTGACTAGTCGGTTGTCTAATCTAGGCATCAGACAACCTCATAGCGCCTAGGCGGGGACTAATTGGCCTAGGCGGCCGCCTTTTAGAATACTGGACACGCATTACATATCCTCACATGTCCCCGGCGAGTCATTTGTCCCTGGAGTATCTGCACTGATACAACGAGCAGTTGGGAGTATCTGTGCTTCATAGATTACGAGTGTGCAGCAACATAGGGAATAGTCTGGTTGCAACTGACCCTAATTTGCAGTTATTTGTGATTTTATTACAACTTCGAATGCTGAAAGTTGGGAACCACCCGTGTGGGACTTCGATGACTGCAGGGACCCTGGGAAAAGGCTCATTAGGTAAAAGACCCAGGTAAGCTCCAATTACTTGCCTATCAAAAAAAAAAAAAAAGATCCAGTTACTCCAGTGCTCAACAAATTACCATAAAAACCAGAGTAAAATCGTGGAGACTTTATTCTCGTTCAGCTTACGGAAAGGACCCACGTGAGGCTAGGTGACCCTAGGTGCGATGTTCTACTAAATGGCCTTATGCCCAGAGAAATTACTTGGCATTTGGTACAAATTCATTTTACCATTCCCATGTTATGGTTGTACTTGATCTTGGTCTTGATACGACTATTCCGACTTTCTGGTAATATAACAAGATTTTCTCCCTCAATTATTCGTCATTTAATTCGTTGACTACTTGTATATAACATTCTTGATACTATTCGTCGAGCCATTAACTTTTATCGGGAACCATTTCTTTACACGGCCTAGATGACACATTGATCCATTTTATGCTTAACATGCTTTATCATTCATTAAGCTTTAATATGACGTTTCTTCTCAGCATTTTTTGGGTGAGTTTGGAGCGTAGTCAAGAACTATGTGGCACTGTCAGGACCTACCCTTTGCACCTCTCAGGCATTTTCTTTTCATCTCGTCCAGCCAAACAATCACTTTGGTATTTCATATATTAAATTATTAAATATGGAGTTTGGATGTTTGTGGGTTAGTTTCATGGTTCACAGCCAGTCATGCCCAGATTTGAGGTGTCATGACAATCATAGTCACATAGTAGCTTAGAGACTTCCTCTTATTAATGAGGGAAAGACACTACCATTGCCCCACACGTTGAACACAGTTCATACATAAAGCAAATGACTTGGGAGTACATAATCCGAATAGCACAAAACCGGAACAAATTAAAATGAGCAAAATTGAGCCTTGTCCAAAACCTCCTGATCCCTCTTTGATACCATTTTAAAGCATCCGCTCCAAGCCAATAGGCAATGAGAATTTAGCCCACAAGGCTGGTAACTAACTTGGTAAGCGTTATTATACCGATGGGGACAAACTCTAACAAAAGCATTCGGGAAAACACATAAACATTAAATTCCTGGCCATCAATATGCCAATTAAACGATCGCTACTGCTTTCCACACTATTCTAGAAAGAAATAAAAATGAGAATTTACTACCCACGGAGTAATGTACTCGCAAAAAATACACAATCAGGGAGCATCTGTTTATATGATTTATGCATACATACAAAGCAAATTCATCATACTTGACAGATCTACTTGAATAGGAGGCACAAAAGCTGAATTAAGGAGGAAGTGACTCACTGGAATATATGTTGGGAACAACTTTCAGAATCACCTGTCAAAATTAATTGCCTAAGGTCGTAAACATGCTTTCTTTGCACCTGGCAGAAGGGAAAAAAAATTAAAAATACTTCATGATTATTTAGGAGATATGAAAAACAATTATAAAGCTAAAGAAGCATAGAAATATGAAAGAGTAAATCAGCAACAAATATATCGAATTTGCGATTTAAGTTTTAATACAAACATTGATATGAAGAACTAAACAAAAACCAAAAAGTTTACTTAAGTCGTGTACATCAATCCTTCCTCATCCAAGTAAAGAAGCCTGCTCTTGTAAATGACTCCCACATGAAAACCTTAATGAAACAAATGTTAAAACGACACAATGGACAAGTTGATTCATGCGACATGAATTGGAGAAGATGTTTAGGAGACCACCTATTGCAAACTAAAATGGCTTTGCTGATGCATATTGGAGATCTAGCAGGGTTCTAAATATCAGCCATACGGACGCCGACACATAAAGGGATTTTTGAACCCCCAATATTGACAGTAATGTATATATTGGTCGATACTGTTCGTATTGGTTGTTGGCCGCTATCAGCAATATCCTGATCTTGAAACTTCGAACTTTGCATCAAGGGAAGTAAGGAGAAAAGTCACTAAAGGAGGTGCAAGTCTAAAGCCAACCTTACCTTCACTTCTATAAGCACGGGAAGTTGGCCTGCACCCCATTCCTATTATGGCGTATTTGAACAGACTTAAAAGAAAAGAAGTTGAAACAGGTTCTTCAACAAGGTTAAAGATGACATGGCGTGGTCCCATTGAAAGCGAAAAGAAGCTAGCGATTACTACCAAGAGCTCTATGGAAGGGCATAAGAAAATGATTGAACAATTTTCCCACTGATATAAAAATTCTTTATTAGTGACAAGAGGCAAGTGCAAGGATATTGTTACTGACAGCACTAGGAATGCCTTCACAGTTGACAGTTCGATAACTGTGATCCCATCACTTGGTCTTGCAGTTGAACGTATCAGTCTTCCTTAACCCGACCAAATTATCCTAGTTTTTTCTCTCTTAGCTCACCCTCAACTGATGCTACTCGTATCCATTCACAACTGTTTCAACTCCACCAAAACTTTCAACAGTTATTTTTCAATGGGCATGAAAAAATCTCACTTTGATGGGATTTATTTCTGCCAAATCTTTCCATCCTTCTGAAGGAAAAGTAAAGGATGCAACAATATATGGAAAGTAGCATAATTTCAAGATGGGACCTAAGAAAGTGTTGTAAGGAAAAAGAGAGAAAGTGTATAGGGTTTTAATTAACCCTAACACAAAGACTTATTATTTATATTAAGAGATAACTCGATACAAAACTTATTTAACCAATGTGGGACAAGACTCATAATACCTACTCAAATAATACCAACTCAAATATTCTAACACTCCCCTTCAAGTTGGAGAATAGATATCACAAGGTCACAGCTTGTTACATAACAACTCTAACCGGGGCCTGAACAATGACTTAGTAAATTTTTATTTATTTTTTGATAAGGAAGCAATTGTATTAAATAGAAGGCATTAAGGGAATGCTGCCCGTGTATAAAAAGAGGGTCACCTACACAAAAAGCCCTATACACCACCACTATTCAACAAAAAAGCTCAAACCAATCTAGAAAATAATCATTAGAGGGATTACATTCTCCATTGTCCCAACTATACAAACTGCTAAGCACAAAACTTTTGATTCTAAATAAAGGTTTTTCAACCCCTTCAAAGCATCTCGAATTTCTTTCACGCCATATAGTCCACATCACATAGAGGGATCATGGCCCAAACACGCTTCCTTCTCTTGCCCGTTCTAGCCCCGTTCCAAGCAATAAGGAGTTCCATAATATTCCTCGACATGGCCCATTTTAACCCAAACCAAGAAAACACCACGGACCAAAGTTCCCATGCTACCGCGCAATAGATGAGGAGATGATCCACTATCTCCGCATCCCATTTACACATGCAACACCTATTAACAACAATGATTCTCCGCCGAACGATCAAATTATCAATAGTAAGAATCTTGCCTTGAGCTGCGCACCAAGCAAAAAAACACACCCTCAGTGGCGCCATTGTCTTCCAAATCGCTTGCCAAGGGAAGGAAGCATTCCCATAGCCACCTAAAGCTTGATAATAAGAATTCACTTGAAAAAATCCAGATTTAGACAAATTCCAACGCATCTCATCCCACCCCCCCCTCCTCCTATTCCTTGTATGCCATACACTCTAGCAAAAAGATCCATCAAGGCCTCTTCCTCCCCTTCTTGAACTTGCCTTCTCAAATGGATGTCCCAAACTATAACCCCTTCATCAAGGGAAAGATAATCTACGACAATTGCATCTCTATCACATGCCAGAAGATAAATACTGGGGAAAGCAACCCGTAAGCTCATATCCCCACACCACACGTGATTCCAAAATGTCACCCTTGTCCCGTCGCCGACCGCCATATGAGTGTTTTCTGCGAAGTTATCCCACCCATTCATGATGCCCCTTCAGAGCGCACCCTCCAACTGAGCACTTGTAGACACAAAGGGAGTAGCTATCACCACTGTTTACTTATGTCAGCCAACTGGGCCATGGCTCTATATTTTGCCTTTGCACTATAACGTGCAACTACTGTTTGCTTCTTACTCTTCCAATTCACAAGATTTCTACCAAGAAAAACACAATATCACACAATATCCTGTAGTGGATCTCCTGATGGTCCTCCTGCCCAATCAGAATGATGTAAAAGTAAGCCTCAATACGTATGTGACCATTAGCTCGATAAACCAGACCACGTCTTGGATGAGCCTTGAGATACTTTACGATTCTAAGAACGGCTTCCCAATGTACACCAAGTGATGTGGAGGCTGAGGTGGATTAATAATGGGGCCCGCACCCAAAAAACTTTCAATTCAAAAATTGGCCCAAACGGTGCCATGTAAATCTCACAGAGAAAGGAAAACCCAAAATGTTTGCCCCAAACTTCAAGCCCCATCGACGACCACCAACGCCATCGCCGGCAACCACCACCGAAGCGACCCTTTTATCACTCTTTTGGGCCAAAATTTCTACAGTTGTTAGCTAATGATTCTTTGGTTTTGGTGGGTAGTTTGGGCATGTGGGTTGCTCTTGTTTGAACCCGTGGTGTTGTAGATGTGTTGTTTTTGGATTTCTGAGAGTGTACTAAAGTTGATTATTTGGCGTTTGGGTTGTTCATTTTTCCATAAATCGGGGCTACAAAAAATCTAAAGTTTGTTATACAAAACAGTTTTATCCTTCTTTTTCTTCTTAGGGTTTGTTGGTTTTTGGATCTGGGTAATAAAGTTTGAACCAATGGAATCTACACTTGGAGGAAAGGCACATCAATCCTATGGTCTAGTGGATCTGAAAGTAGTTGAACAGAGGATTATGGAATGGGGCTTGAATGATTGGAACTGGCATTGGCATACGTCCACCGTTGCTCTCCCACCCACGAGTTTTGTAGGGAGAGACTTGTGTGATTCAAAGAGAAAGACTTGTGGGAGTCGGAGAGAGAGAGATACAAGGTGGCTTTGATGGTGGTTGCCGGAAACGATGTCGATGGTTGTCGCTGGAAATGGTGTCGGTGGTCATCGTCGATGGGGCTTGAAGTTTGAGGCTTTGGAGCTTGTTCGATTGGGGATTTTGGTTTTGGATTTGGATTTCTCTCACTGTGCATACAGTCTTCAATAATTTTTTTCTCAATTATTACTCTCATCTCTCTCTCTCTCTCTCTCTCTCTCTCTCTCTCTCATTACCCAAAATCCAAACCAAAATCCTAAAACAAACAAGCCCTTGGGGTTTCTTTTCACTGTGATTTCACGGCAGTGACGGCACCGTTTGTGCCAAATTTTTGAATTGCAAGTTTTTTGAGTGTGGGCCCCATTATTAATCCACCTCAACCTCCACATCACTTGGTGTACTCATAGCATTTCTGAGACTCTACTACGAGTATTGTTTGACAATCCATGCTTTCTTAGGTCCCATCTTGAGATCATGCGACTTACCATATATTGTTGCATCCTTAACTTTACTTCTCCTCGAGCCTCTCACATTCTCCCTTGCTTGGAGAAAACTCGACCTTGAGTTGAAAACTCGACCTCGAGTTTTAAAGTGCCGAAGTATGAAAACCTACAAGTGTTGAAATCGCATCCATGATCTGGTAAAACAAATTCAAGTGTCGGAGAAAAAGTCAATTCTTTTAAGACAACTCAACAGGGCAAATATGCAACGTGCGCCCCCTAACATTAACTCAATTCCATCTTATCTCTCATTCCAACCTTTCAACATTTTTCAACCATAAGGCAACAATTCCTCCTTTTCAAACATATTGGTGCCCCTTACTTCTCTTCTTCTTCTTTTTTTCTCTATGTTTCGTGTTTTTTTTTAAGGGACACCACCAACTCAAGCACAATATTTCACAATCCATCCAAAAATCACATCTTTATATTTTTGCCTTTCTCGAAACACAATATGGACGCTGGAGCTAACCAAGACAAGGATAAGTGCATAAAGCTCAGCTCGCAAGGGATAACCGGCCAAAACATAAATAAATAAATAAAATGCCTATAATCCTCTCCCATGGGTGTAACATCCATGTAACGAACGAAAACCCAAGAGATTGTTATGCATTCAGTTCCAACAATTGGCGACCAAAGATAATAAAATTGACAACAATTGTGCTTTTTTCGTGACAAACAAAGAGGTATTGTGACACCACTCGAAAAGAAAGTTAGGCACGAAAGCCCACTCCAGCATAAGTCTCCACTAATCGTAGCCTTTGATAACATTTAAGTCACAGCTCACAAGCAACCAAAGCCCAACGAGCAAGAGCAAAAATGCTTAAACGAAAGTGCCAATAGGCTAGCAAGTGAAACTATTATGCCAAAGAGATATCACAGTGGTAGGCAGCGCGCCTATACTCAAGTATTCAACAGGCAAGCACAACAAACAGCAATCTCATGCAGAAAGGCTCCCAATATTTTTCAATTTTCTCAACAAAAAAAAAATGTATTTTTAAACTTTCAAGACTCTAAACAAACTACCAAAGAAAGCACCCGAACTATTCCCCTCCCCCTAACTTAAACTAGTCACTGCCCTCAGTGAATGCAAAGATGCTAAAAGATACAACAATAAATAAAGAGAGGAAGGGTATCACCCGAGTAGAGAACTAAACAGCAAAGATATGATAGCCGAGAGAACACCCCCCCCCCCCCCCCCCCCCCCCAACTTGGGCAAAATAACCTACAATGTTAGTCATCACAAGCAACATAAAAAGAAAACAAACCAACAAATAAGAGGGAAAACAAGAAAATAAAAGACAATGTACAACAGGACTAACAACCACCAAGTCACTAGTTGGCACCATCGCCACAAGGTGGGGGCCGGAACTAGGGGTAGGTCGGGGCCTCATAAGGTGCTTGGGCAAGAAGCTTAGCCAACTGGTGCAAAGGACCCCCAAAATCGTCATCATTGTGGTGCTGCTCTTTGAGGTAGTCAGTAAATGACTGCTACAAGAAGTCTTGGTGATGCATAGCAGCCAAGTCACGCCAAATCTCATTGTACTCGTCTCGAGTAAAGTGTCAATTCCCCTCTTGTGGTGGCGGAACGTGGGGTACACCGCCAGCAGGCGAGGGCTTTTGAGCCAAGGGATTAGCAGCGGCGTCTTGTTTTGCAAAGAGTTTGCAATACCTCGCACACTCTGACCCCAAGTACCAGTAACGAAGGAGACTATCTCATGGTCTCTCTCTTCGCCACGGGAAAACTTGAAAGGCTGGCAAGAGGCAAAGTGACGAGCAATCACCAAGCGAGGAAAGGGAATTTCAATTTCCTTTTTCATATCCCCTTAAAGCGCTCAAACTCTAAAAACATAACCCAAGGAGCATTAATGGGAACCTCGGTGTTGAAGGAATACAAGCAAGACAAAATTTCTTCTCCGCTCATCCTTATGCCTTTGAGAGAAAAAAATTTCTTAAGACGTAATCGAGAAACCTCAAGGAGCGAGGCAAATGCGCTCGCCGAACTATAAGCTCACCATGCGAATCGCCAATGACAATAAGTAAAGCTTTAACAACATGGGGTGCATTGTCATAATGTCGTCGATGAAGGGTCCCGAAGCAACAAATTCAGTGCCTACGGCCTTAACAATCTCTTTGGGCCCAAAAGTCATCTTTCGACCATCAACCATGGTGGTTAATGTACCCCCATGGTAACCTTTCTCCAAGTTTTTAAAGAATTCACGAGCCACACACAGTTAAATGGGGACCCATGAGATAGCCCAACCTGCGAGTCTCAACATTGGTGACTTGGGTTGCCGTTTTCGGATTACGCTTAAACTCATTTACTACAAAGGTTAGGGGGATGGTGTCCTCTCCCAAGGGTTGGGGCTCGAAGCAAGCTAACGTTTAGATGAGTATGAGCCCACGACCCCTTTACCTCAATTACCACGAGAGGACATTCACAATACTAAGTACAGACTCATTGTACTAAAAATATGCAAAGAAACAATTAAATCACTCAAAACAAACCAGAAAACCAAAAGGAGTACCAAGGCTGCGGCTAGGTCGCCAGAAAATCTCACCAGAGAAGATGTACGGAGGCCGGTCAGTGAAAGCCCACACGCTAGGGAGTCTGAATATGAGGTCAGTTGGGTGAGGTAGCACTCCAGTGGGTGTAAATGGCGGACCAAAGGAGCAAAACCGACTCTTGGAACCGGACGAATTCCGGTCAACGCTGATTTGACCGGAATCCGTCTGTTTCCAAGAGTGGTTTTGTTCCTTTGGACCGCGATCTACACCCACCGGAATGCTACCTCGCCAAACCGGCCGCATATTCGGACTCCCCAACGTGTGGGCTTTCACCGATCGGTCTCCGTTCATCTTCTCTTGTGCGTTTTTCCAGCGACCTTGTCGGAGCTGTGGTAACCCTTGTTCTCTGTCTTTTTTTTTGTTTTCGTTATTTCTTTGCCTATTTCTAGTCTCGTTCCGTCTGTACTTAGTGCTCTTCACCATGTCCACTCGTAGTGACCGAGGTAAAGGGGTTGCGGGCTCTTCCTCCTCTATGAGCCAACGTGCTTTGAGCCTTGACCTTTGGTTGAGAAAACCATACACCATACACCATACACCATCCCCTCACCCTTTCAGTAGACAAGTTTAAGCGTAACCCGAAAACGACACCACAAGTCGCTGATGTTGAGAATCGCAGGGTTGGGCTATCTTATGGGGCCCCATTCCCTCATTTACTCGCGTGTAGCAGCTTGGGAATATTTTAACTTGGAGAAGGTTACCATGGGGGGACGTTAACCACGACAATTGATGGGCAAAAGATGACTTTTGGGCCCACTAAGGCATTAGGCACTGAATTTGTTGCTTCGGAACCCTTCATCGACGACTTTATGCGCATGCACCCCGCGCGGCTTGTGAAAGCTTTACATATTGGCGATTCGCGTGGCAAGCTTAAAGTCCGGCGGGCTCACTTGCCTCGCTCCTTGTGGTTTCTCGATTACGTCTTAAGAAATTTGTGCCCTCAAGGGCATAAGGATGAGCGGAGGAGGAATTTTTTGCGTTGCATGTATTCCTTCCACACCGGCGTTCCATTTAATGCTATGTGGGTTATGTTTTTGAAGTTTGAGCACTTTAAGGGAGATATGAAAAAGAAAACTGAAATTCCCTTCCCTTACATGGTGACCGCGCTGGTCACCTTACCTGCAGTGAGCAACCAACCACCTTATAAGATTCCCCATGGTGAGGAGAGGGACGATGCGGTGGCCTCCTTTGATACCGACACTTGCAGCCACCCCTGCTACTCCCTTGGCTCAAGAGCCCCCGCCTGCTGGCGGTTTACCCCATGTTCCACCACGTCCGCCACCGCAAGAGGGGGATTGGCGCTTTACTCGAGCCGATTACAATGAGATTCGGCGTGACTTGGCCGCTATGCGTGCTCACCACGACTTCTTGCAGTAGTCATTTACTAACTACCGCATAAGGCAGCACCATAATGCTTATGATTTTCGGGGCCTTTTGCACCAGTTGGCTAACCTTCCTGCTCAAGCACCTTAGGCCCCGACCTACCCCCAATTCCAGCCCCCACCTCGTGGCGATGGTATCAATGAGTGACTCAGTGGTCGTTAGTCCTATTGTATAGCGTCTTTTATTTTATTGTGTCCCTCTTATTTGTTAGTACATTTTCTTTTTGTTTTGTTTTATTTTTCTGTTTCTTGTGAGGACTAACATTGCAGGTTGTTTCGCCATATCTTTTCTGCTTAGTTCTCCACTCGAGGTGATACCTTCCTCCCTCTTTCTTATCATTGTCTTATCTTTTAGCGTCTTTGCATTCACTGAGGGCAATGACTAGTTTAAGTTAAGGGGAGGGGTATACTTCGGGTGCTTTCTTTGGTAATTTGTTTAGAGTCTTGACAATCCAAAAAAAAAGTTTGAGAAAATTTAAAATTTAAAATTTAAAAATATTGGGAGCCTTTCTGCATGAGATTGTTGTTTGTTGTGCTTGGCTGTTAAATACTTGAGTATAGGCACGCTTCCTACCACTGTGATATCTCTTTGACATAATAGTTTCACTTGCTAGCCTATTGGCACTTTCATTTAAGCATTTTTGCACTTGCTCGTTGGGCCTTGATTGCTTGTGAGCTACGACTTGACTGTTATCAAAGTCTACGATTAGTGGAGACTTATGCCCAAGTGGGCTTTCGTGCCATAACTTTCTTTTGGAGTGGTGTCACAGTACCTCTTCGTTTGTCACGAAAAAATAGCACAGTTGTTGTCAATCTCATTATCTTTGGTCGCCAATTGTTGGAACTTAATGGATAACAATATCTCTTGAGTTTTGGTTCGTTACATGGATGTTACACCCCTTGGAGACGATTATAGCCATTTTTTTAAATGTTTGGGCCGGTTCGTTCCTTTGTTCTCACGTTTATCCCTTACGAGCCACATTGAGCTTTATACAATTAGCCTTGTCTTGGTTAGCTCCATTGTCCATATTGTGTTTGGAGAAAGGCAAAAATATAAAGGTGTGATTTTTGGATGGATTGTAAAATTTTGTGCTTGAATTGGTGGGGTCCCTTAAAAAAAACACAAACACAAAAGAAAAAAAAAAAAAAAAGAGAAGGGGCACCAATATGTTTGAAAAGGAGGAATCGTTGCGTTATGGTTGAAAAATAGTTGAAAGGACAGATAAGGTGGAATCGAGTTAATGTTAGGGGGCACACATTGCATGTTCGCCCCATTGAGTTGACTTAATTGACTAGCCTTTTTCTCCGACACTTGAATTTGTTTTACCCTAGCCTTGAAACATTTCCATTCACCTAATGCTACAACCGTAATTAAAGTCCTACTTGATCCTAAGGGTGATGGGAAGTGGATTGATGGATGTGAGAGAGAGAGAGTTTCAATGCTTCGTATTCTATTCATGAGATTGTGTGTCCACGATATAAAGCATTCTTTTCGTGTCATAGTGTGCGGAATATCTTGCTTTCCATTTACTTAACTTCCAAACTGCACACTTAGAGTTTATAATGCACCTTGTTTCGAGTGATTTCATTTATGAGTGCATAATGCGGTGAGAATTGAAGTTGAGGCTCGGTCTGGAAAGAGCAGTCGGTTATTGTTCACATGTGATCGAGGCCCATATTCACACACACTGAGCTTAGGTGCCACAGTTTATTTTTTGCATTGTTAGCTCTTGGAACTACGTTTGCCTTGCTATATCTTTGTGGTAGCTTTGTGTCCTCTGCTTGGCACAACAGGTTGTGGTCTCATGTTGAAAGGTTCATGTGTTTGTGGGTGTTTGTGGGTGTTCATTGCTGATAACTCTTGTACCTTCACGAGACTCAACTCGTCCTATCGGAGCACCCGGGGATTCAAATATCCTAACTTTCATTGTTATAATTAGTTGTTTAGTTCTTTTCTTCACTAGGGACTAGTAAAGTGTAAGTTGGGGGCCGTGATAGGTGTCGTTTAACCCCCTTAACTTGGGCTTTGTCGGTCCATTTTAGTGTTATTTGATGAGGTCTAGCTGGTTTGTGGTATCTCAGGGCTTCCGGAGCATTTGAGGAGTATTTGGAGTAAGAATCAAGTGTTAAGGATGTTCCGGTAAAGTCCGCGTCGAGAAGAGGAGCAAAAAGACAAAAGCTGGAAAGTTGGTCCGGACCTTAGTTGCAGGAACCTTCAACTATGCCCACATTTCTTCGACGGAAACACGTTTCCGCGTTCCCGTCGAAGGAAACTCCAAGAAACTCGTCCCAATGACGACGGGAACTCGTTCCTTACCTATACGGGAACTTACACCCAAAAAACGGTCGAGAGACTTACGATTCAAGCTACAATTGGTACCTTAAAGTTGTTTTGTTCTTGTTGGTGTGCACATCTGATATTAACCATCGAGAGTCATATTAATGCCTTTTAACTTATACGCCTACTTAATATGCACAAGAGCTCTATTGTGTAATCATGTGCTACAATAAAAATGTTGAAATATAACTAGAAACTTATAATTTTAATAGTAATATTTTATGTGGTAGAATAATATTTTTATATTGACATTTAACAATATAAAATTTCAAAATATATTTATAATTTTAATAATTTTTCCTAACCGCTCCCAATGGCGCTCCCACACTTCTATGATCATCCGCTCCCCCGCTCCCGCTTCGTGTAACTAAGGTCCGAACCAAGGGTTTGCTGGTCCGGATGATCAAGACTGAAAATGAAGCTGAGCAATCTATTTTTCTGGTCCAGACGAGCCTATCCGTGGTCCGGAGGCAGCAAACAAAAATTTTACGTTTCGTTTTTAAGTGTTATTTTTGGGCCGAACTATAAAATGACCTAGTAGTTCATTGTTTAGGGTTACGTTCTTTTTAGCTAACGTAGAGAGGCAAGAGGAGGGATTTATCTACGAACTCCATGATTTCTTCAATCTCAAGCATGTTCTTCTTCTCCATGGCCAGCTAAACCCCTTGTCTAGGGAGACGATGAAACTCCGCGCCAAGTAACCTTTTTTATGCATAGGTTTTGGCTTATTATTCGGATCAATTGTAAGACTAAGAATCCTTCCCGTTTCAATTGAATGGGTTGATTTTAAACCTTTTTATCTATTGAGTACTTGTATTCCGGATTTCAAATACCTAGTTTTGCAATGATTTCATGAATTGTGGTTGGAGTTCTGAGATAGATTATGCTCTCATAGGCGGCTAAACTCCACTCTAGGGCGTAAATGAAGCTCATCCTGCAAGTAACTTAATTAATGTACTCATTCTAGGTTTTTCTATTCAGATATTGGTTGTATGACTCTAAGGCTTTTATCAAGTTGTTAATTCTTTCCATTAATAGTTTGTGTTTGTTTTTCTAGATTTCATACACATTCATACAACGGTTTAATTCTTCCCATAAATGTTTTGTTTTACTAAAAGTTGCCATGTCCCTTGCCGTGTCTGTGTCCCCTTTTTCTTGAAAATCTCCATGTCCTATATTTGAGTTCGTTCCCCCTGCGTGTTCATGTCCGTGTTTGTGTTATATAGCATAATAGTACCTGTCCATATCCATCACAGCTTCCGCTTTTCAACATTGTCTTTCTTGTTCGTATTTTTTTAGTTTTCATTTTCAAAAATTAACAAATATAATAATAAATCAAGACAAGTTTTATGGAACACTTGGGAGGTCACCGCCTAGGAGGGAGAGTTTACATAGAGGTGCCATGTGGTTTATTTGCTTGGTATGTAGAGCAGAAAGATGGAAAAAAATTATTCCAAGAGAAAACTCGAGATTTATTTAATTTTCTTCGTTTCATCTGAAATGAAAGTGGTAAGAAAACAATAAGATCTATGGTACACATACTAACACACGCAGCAAAAGACGAAAAATAAGAAAGAAAAGTCGTGATGACTAATATTTCCATCAAGATTTTTAACGTTTCCCTCCATGGTGAACACGACAAGCTCCATAGTCAATAGGCAGTTAAAAGTCTTTTCATAGGTTTATAGAAGTGAAACATGTACCATTTGGAAATCACCTTGAAATTTTGCTCCCCACTTTCCTCACATACCATGGCAAAGCCAAACTAAAACTTTCATTGGATCTAGAAAGGCAGCAGCAGTAGTAGTAGTAGTAAAAGCTCCTACTTCAAAGGCAAGAGGGATCCCAAAAGCGAATCTCCCCTTCTACTGTTTCATAGACGCAGTCAGAGTCCTCAAGAAAGATTTTGGAAAGTATTTAAAGGGGCATTGTGGGCTGAGATGGAAAACACTAATTTTCCATAGTTTCCGGGATTCTTTCAGCATAAGATTGTGATTGATCAAGTGATCTATATTTACAGAAGACCCACCATTGAGGTGCACCAACAAAGAGCAACATAGGGAAATCATGCCGGATGATGGACAAACATTTCACCCCCACAACTCCCTCCTTATGTATCGGGAATGGACAAATTTACATCAAGTGAATTGCAGATTCGCTAATTTTGTAGATTTAAGATCCTTTTGCAAGTGTGGCCATTCATTTTGTAGATATACTTTTGATATACTGGTGTACACCGGTAGCATCCCCTTGATCCTTTTACCTTCACTTGTATTTAAAAACATCTTTCGATCAAGCAACAAAAAACTCTACTCCAGATGCAGCAAGAGCTCAAAACAAGGTAACATTACTTTTTAAGTACGTACCTCCAGCACTTCATCAAACTCTACCAGGCTCTTTCTTATACCAAAAAAGTATTTCTCGGCATTAATTTGCAGACCCAAAAGCTGAAAGTTATGTAACATCACTAACGATCAAATAAAATAAAGTAATGATAACATGAACTTTAAAGGAAATAAAAGAACAAAGTGAGAACTCATACCTGTTTTACTATTACACTACCTTCAATCGGTAACTCTTCATTATTATTGATTCTCGATATAAGTTTCACAGCCCACTCAGTGTCATAACTAAACTTCTGAAATATCTCGTCTTGCAAGCTGTTAAATATATAAATATAAGCATAGGTATGTGCAAGTTCATTAGCTAATCCTCTCATCTCTGCATCAGCTAAAATATGGCAACCACCCAAAAGAAAGATCATAGGATTCAAAATCTCAGCTAATAACTAACTACGACGGCAGACTTATTAGCTTATGTAATCTCCTGTGGAAGGCTAATGAAGTGGCCTTTCTAGGCGGACAAATGTCCAGATGAATCATTACTATTGCCTATATAACTATAAGGCTAATTTACACTCAATTGGGGTTCTCCATGCAAGATTAATGCTGACTAGAGGCCGGGCACACGCGATGCATGTGCAAATTGAATTTGACATAATATGCATAATATCTCCATGGTTATTGTTTGTTTCATCTGATTTTGATGAAACATGCAAAATCCGACTTGCAAACGCATTGCATGTGTCCCGAGTCTCCCGACCTCCAGTCAGCTATAATTTAGATACATCATCAAGTTCGAAACCACTCAATACCACTACCAATCTCTAAAAATTAATATAAAAATTCTTGAGCTATATTCTGCCAAAGGAAAGAATTCTGAAATTGCTAATTCCCTAATTCCAAAATAGCTTCTCTTTATTTCTTGGCCTTAGAGGTTAATACGGGCTTTCCTTCGATTTTAATTGGCTTACGATATTGGACGGTGGAATTGATCCCAAAATTGATTTGCTCTCACACACACTCTAAATTATAAATAAATAAATAAATAAATAACTTTTACTATTAATTATTTGTATGGGTTTGCAGCAAAAAGATAAAGTAAAAATATCAATAAGAATTTCAACAATCAAATTTGTATAAAAAAACAATCAACGTGTTCTACCACATCCAAAAGGAGGAAGGCTTAAAAAAATACTCCTAAAACTCAGTTGTACATAAAAGACAAACAAAGCTTCTTCTTTTTTTGTGTGTGTGTTTCATGGTTTCATTTTCAATGCATAACCTCCTACTAATGGGAAGCAAAATATATTCTTATCTCTGGAAAAATTTGAAAAAGATCAAGCAAAATAAGGAAGATATATTTCTCTTTCCTTCCACCCGTCTTACTGCTGGGTTTCTCTCAAAAAAATTAAATCTGAAGTCAATTTTGTTCTACTTATGGATAGTCAATTTTGTTCTACTTATGGGTAAATAAACTGATTAAACTCTACTTCTATACACAGGAAAGCAAACTCATTAAAAATAAAAAATAAAGGAACTCACTTGTATGACATGGGTGCATGACCCATTTCCTTGCACTCATCCCATTCACATATAAACTATGCAAAGCATATTTGCTCTTTCAAAAGGGTCTTCTTCAAACCAATCTCGATTTATCATTGTCATCTTTGCCGACAAGCGGAAAAAATGGTTGCGAATCATACAAAATTGGGTAACTGAAGCGGTTGAGTTTGATTTCGTAGATTGAAATGTCTTATTTAGCCTTACAGTTACTGGAGAATAGAAGCCATGCAAATCGTAGAAACTACCTCAAGGGAGAGTCCTCACCAAAAGGTGCTCCCCCTTTATATATTAGAATAGATAGGGAAATAACCGGTGCATTTATTGCCCTGTCGCAAAGGCATTATCAGATATGCTTCTTTTCTTGTTAAGATTCAGTTCGTCACACCCAGTTCCTCAATCACATTGTTGGACGGTTAGAGGGATATGGAATAAGTAGAAGGTATGGTGATATATGAATTGCAACCCATTTATGCTTGTGGCAACTTATATGGTTGGAGATGAGGTATTCGTTCTCAGAGGTTCCAATTGCCAATTTGAAAGTTGACTGACACGTTAGGCGCCTATTTTAGGGGTTTCATTTTGGGCAATCCTTTCAAGAATTTTGACCAGAATTTTCAGTCTTATTGGCCTAGTTTTGATATTGTTTAATATACGTTAACAGGATAAGCAGGCTCTGGTTGCAACCCATGTGCAACTTTTGATGAGTCACTTGTTTCTGGTTCAAGGCACCAAAAGACAATAGGAAGGCCAAATAAGGATACAAATTGTGGTTATAAGGACAGGACATGATTGCTCGAACTATAACAATGTATGTGGAGTTGAATAGAGCTAATTTGAGAATGAGGATCATACACTGACTACAAATAATTGGATGAAGGCTTCATGAGGATGTGCTTATTCCAAAATTAAATGAACAAAGTGCCTTTAATCATGCTATGAGCTATCTATAAGAGCCATTTATGTGTCAATTCTAAACAAGAATAGAGTCATACCTAACCATAAACCGTGTTGATCCGGGATCCCCTTGCCTACCTGCTCTGCCACGGAGCTTTGAAAAAGCATAACAACTTGCAGTTAGAAATATGTCTAACATGGAGCAATAAGAGAGGAACAAAAAATAATCTAATGAGAAAAACATGAAAACTAAAGCTTTAAATTCCAATTTATGGACTTTCTACTTATGGCAAAGAACATATTTGGGCAAAAAACTTGAAGAATACATCAAAACTCGGACGATGGAAATCAAAATTTGGGTCAAGGAACAACTACATCTTGGGAAATAACAATCGTCTCTGAGCACAATAAGACTCATGGCAAAACTGACAAATCCTTTCAGAAGGATTTTACGTATACGATACGCTGAAGGTCAAAATAATCAACATAAATTGAACCGACACCTGTTCAGAAAAACACTCTTTCACAAACGTAAACAGTTGAGGTTGCCATCTGTAATAAGGAAACCAAAGCACAGGCAGACAACACAATCAGAACCCAAGTTTTTGCTGTTAAGTTTCTTGAACTTATCATAGTTATTCCACGGAAGGAGCGAAAATGTCGTATGCTAGTCCCATGTTCAACATTGACATTTCACATAGCTCACGATTGGAGAACCTTGGCCTCAATGAACTCTGAATATTTATTTCCCCACTATCTCAGCGCTTGAGCATGTCGTAAGAGAGTAAAGGATGCATCACACGTTGAGAGGCCATCATGGGAGTGGAGCAGATACTTGCAAGGCCTTAACTCGAATTTTTCATAAATCATCAGTTGAGAGGCCATCTCGGGCCTTTTGTTTTCTGGTAATCTCCTGTCGGGACCTTGCATATGGACTTCATTTAACTTGACTATTGTTTCATTTTGTATTGAGAATGGAGGATATGCGACTTCATATTTGTAAAACATTTTTTGAGACCAAGTGTTCTGGAGAATTCCTAGTTACAAAAGAAGTGTCCAAAACTAGTTACGCTACATCTGTTGTGGGTTCGAGATAAGGTCTGCACCCAATTTGTCCCTCCCAACACCCATAATGGGTACCGCAGAATAAATTCAGGTTATCACTTCGTCTTTTCCTTTGCCTCCAATAATCCTCAATCAAAACAAGCCAACTGGAATGGACAAATGACCTAAGGAGGAAAAAATACAGAAATGGTTTTTCGAAAGAGGTAAAGAATTAAACATTAAGTTGATAACAAATTTGCGGTCACAAAATACGTGATGGAATTCAAATAACCCATGAATATTCCAGGCGATTGCAAAGCATCCACAAAAATGCATGAACAGTTTGTATTGTCAATGTTAATGGTCAAGATGTTAATGAGGACTGTTAGCATCCCGCTATTAATAATGAGGGAAAAGCAATTCTGAGGCATGGATGCTTAGACACTAACATACAGGAAGGACAGTTTTTCAGAAGTCAACACAGAAATGCAAAATAGTAGCTCAAAACTAGTGTATTATGTATTTGCACCTTCCCACCTGTGCAGTTACTCACCTGGTTGTCTATTCTCCGGGACTCATGCAACGAGGTCCCAATCACGTGAAGGCCCCCAAGCTTTTTCACTTCCCAACCTTCATTGGAACAATGTTCTTCACAATCTTTTAGAACCGAGTGGTAAGCCAGTGCTATTGATGGACAAAGTGGATGCATCTCAGACTGTTCTTCGACACGCTTCAAAAGTTCTTCCTTTTCAGTTGACTGACCCATCTCCACAGACTCGGAAATAATTGATTTTGCTTGCTGATATGTATGGCTCTTACCCTTGCTTTTGCATACATATTTAGCTACATCATTTGTTTCAACCAAAGTTCTCACTATAAATAACAGGCAGATACATGTGGAAAAATCTAAAGAAAAATAACGATAAGCTGAGTAAAAAGAAAAGGGGAATGAACAACAAAAGTGATTTGAAAAATAGATTATATAGGCAACTAACAATTAAAAAGGACTTCAACAGTGAGATCACTGACCCATCAGTGCCGTCTTAGCTAGCAAAGCAAGTGAAGA
The DNA here is from genome assembly GCA_019656835.1 of Rhododendron ovatum. NCBI lineage: Eukaryota > Viridiplantae > Streptophyta > Magnoliopsida > Ericales > Ericaceae > Rhododendron > Rhododendron ovatum. The sequence goes on along the minus strand of CM033795.1, from coordinate 25,897,831 downwards.
TGCTCTGACCTTTACCTTAGACATCACCTACACCGAAAGATTGGTAAGGAAACTGAATCTCTCTTAAACAACAAACAACAAGAAGATGTAGTTACCTTTTGTGAAATTGGTTCACCATCAACTTCAAAATCAGGACCTTCATGCGTCAAAAATGAAAAAAGGCTGTCCTCTATAATTTCCTTCGCAAGCATCTTAGAAAGGGGGAGAATGCAATGCATAAGAAAGAAAAAAGGTTAGTTTCTCATCACTGAAGCCATATCTGGAACATGGAAAAGTAGAAGTACATGTGGAGAAACTTAGATTAAATAAAAACACGTTATGCAATCCATACGAAATTTCCCTGATTAACAACTATTCCCTCCGTCCCAATTTGTTTGTTCATATTGAGGACCCAACTTAATAAGGCAACACAGTCACTGTAAACCAAAAATCTAAAATTTCCAAGATATGCCCTTCCATTCAAATTAGACATGTCATTTCAATTCTTGAAAGAAGGGTAAAAGGGAAAACTCATAAAAACTTGTACTTCAGTTTTCTAAAATGGATAAACAATATAGGACATCAAAAAGTTAAAAAGGGGGCAAAAAAATGGGACGGAGGGAGTACAACCTAGTTTCCATTGGAGGATGGACCTCAGATCGCGATTTGATGGACTGTATGTCAATTCGCTTGAATACGCGAACTGGTTCAAATCTATTCACCGATTAAAGTTCCAGCCAATAATAATGTAACACATGGCAAGTTTATTAATTGTACCAGCAGTAAAATTTTTGCAATATGTCAAATCAATACTTTATGAACTTGGAATGATGTTCTCTCAGACAAGGACCCTAAACTATGTCTGCTAGGAATTGCCTAGAACTGCTACAAGTCATTACAAAAATAGTATTGGCAGTAGTTAAATTTGTAGGAGAAGGGAAAGTGAAGTCAAAATAACAAAACCACATTAAGTTCATTTCACTTTACAAAATTGTACATGGAGTTTTGTTCATTAAAACAATTAGTTACATGGATATGTACCCAATAACATACTAATGAACGCATGGATTGTCATAAAAATACAAAATGTCTACATTTTTGTGGAAGACCAGAGAAATTATAACTAAAAATTCTTGAAAAAGTTATGATCACTTAGAAATGTATAGGAAAACTTTCAAAATTTAAATATATAGTGAAAACACTCTCAAGCGCTCTCAACTACAGTTCTTCTAAAAGTAGACGCTTTCACGCTCACACCCACACACACTTTATGTGACTTAGGGATGGACCTAAGGCATCTATCTAACTTAATCCTCACACTAACCTTTGGGTTTCCTCCCAATATTATATCAGTCCCCCTACCGGCCATGTTTGTGGCAATAGTAATGGAATTTTTCCGCCCTGCTTGAGCAACAATTTCAGCCTCCCTAGCAGCGTACTGGGGAAAAAACAACAGAAGCATGCTGGTTATGCAGTCAGAAAAATTAGGAACATTAATGTATACCACCAAAATGACACAATTAATCCAATTCAAGGTTCTTCATAACTTGATTTTTAACAAACCTTGGGTCGTGCATTGAGAACATTGTGAGGGATTTTTCGTTCTCTCAGCAAATCAGACAAATATTCAGAATTCTCAACACTGCATTAAGAAAGTGACAGTATCATACTTATTAGTTTGGGTACTTTTGGGGTCACTTAACAAATCCAATAAATATAGGTCTGCAAATATAAAGAGTACAATAGTATAACCAAATAAGAGTACACCAATACTGAATAACTCCTGGTAAAAACTGCAGATAAGGATTCTCATTAGCCTAATAAGACAGGAAAATTCAAGCAAAGAGATGCAATATGGTGAGATTGAACATCAAAGCCTTCCATTGCAGATTCACATAACCATATCTTACTATAAAAAATAATGCTTCTTGTATTCAAGACAAAGTGTTTTCTTAACCAGGAGACCATTGTTAGACGCCAGTACCCTCCATTCTTTGGTCATCGATGTTCCCATCAAGGAAAAAAAAGGTAGTACTTATAAAGACTTGAAGACGAGTTAAAAGAATATCATACTCTTGTCCCACACAGTAAACGTAATGAGATATCCATGAAAGTCTGCATAACCTTAAGGATCTAATAGGCACCCATCTCCCATGTATTATAATTTCTGCAGCGGTAGAAAACACTAGAATGCATAAAACTGCATTACTCTACAGCACATATTTTATACACACCCTGGAGGTGCTCCCACTCAACGAATAGGTTCTTACTTATTAGGTCCAAACTAATCTACAAAAAAATTTCAAGGTATAGTTATCAAGAAGAAGAAAATTGAACATGCACACACGCACACACAACACAAGCACGCAGTTTATCTGAAATGCAAGGATACAAAATACAAATACATGGAAGGTGATCAAACAATAAGAAGACCAGTGAAAGTTCTGGCAGCAAATAACAAATTCAAAATGGACTGGAACAAGCAGCTGCAAACCTATCATAAAACCCAGCGAAAGGTTTTTAACCAAATTAACAAATTTAAAAGGACCGGAAGAAAAAATACCTAGTGGAACCAACTAAAACAGGACGGCCTAGTCCGTACATGCTCTCAACTTCTTCACGAACATGTTCCCATTTCCCTCGTGCAGTCTAAGTTAGTACAGAGCCCAAAGCATATGCTAGGTCAGAAAAACTTGTATTAAAGGAACATAGAATTAGTTCTGACAAAGTTTAAATGCTGCACTCATACCGCAAAAGCTAGGGTGGGTAAATCATTACGAATATTTGGCAGATTTGTTGGCACTTCAATAACTGGGATCTGAAACATTTTCAAGAACTCATTCTCCTACAACAATGGGAACGCAGAAACGAATGTGTCAGCAAGCACAATAACTAAACTAGTTAAACAGCATCTCAGAATAACCAGAGTCTACATACTTCAGTTTTTGCAGTCCCAGTCATCCCTGATAGCTTCGGATAAAGCTTAAATAGTGATTGATATGTGATTTGTGCCACAACAACTGAATCAGCCTAAAAAGTAAACAGATGATATGATTTCTTTCTCTGGATTTTTGAACATTTATGAAAGAATAAACCTTATAAAAAAAACAGTAAATTAATCAAGATATACCTCAATTTTGAGACCTTCTTTAGCCTCTACAGCCTGATGAATACCCCCAGACCATCTCCTTTTCTCTTCTACTCTTCCAGTCAACTGCAGCAGGTTATTGCAGTCTTATAAGTTTTCCTTCTTTTTGAAAGGTCCAGGGTTTTATCACCAACAAGAATCTATACAATCACGCAGCCCCCAAAACACAGTTAAAACATATACCAGACTCTTTGTCAACATGAATGTTGCCAAAGTGCATTCTAATTGTCAAGACATAACAAACTAGAAACATACTAATTGAGATAGCGAGTACATTAGGCAAGATTAAAGGATCCTTTTTCTTATCAGAAGGTTTGAGGATCCTGCGACGAGACTAAATTTGTAAATACTAATGGCACACAAAAGTACCCCAGGCAAACTAAGAACGCAGTACTTGAAAGAGAGAGTACATTAGGCAAGGTTCAAGGATCCTTTATCTAATCAGAACGCTTGAGGATCCTGCCACGAGATCAAATTTTATATAAATATTAAAGGCACACAAAAGTGACAGGGGATTGCTTTGCACCAAATTATATCAGGAAATTTGGATAATGTGACAACCCTAAAGAAGGATAGTCCCACAGCAATGTGTTACCAAAAAGAGTACTGGATATAAATTGAAACGCCCACGGTCTATTATCAACCTGGTATTGATCTTTTGGGCCACGTTTTCAGATCCTGTTTGTGCAGGTTGGTGGGCCAAACGAATATTGGGCAGCTAAGTTTTTCCCAGCAAACAAGTCCCAAACAAACACAAAATGGTTGAGAAGACCAGCCTCAAAGATTTCACCAAAGGAGATCCAACCATATAACAGAACCAGAACCAAAATCATGCACTAGCTAGACTCTCTTTTCTTTTGGAAGTTTCTAGATACAACTGCAAATTTACTGCATACAGCCCGTTTTTAAGCAAGAAATATTCGGACAAAAATGCCCTCAATGGAATTGACAAAAATACCCATAAATTTACAACATACAACCACATCCCCTCCTTCACACCAGCAGCCCAACACCACCTCCATAACTGTCGCACCACCACCACCAAGTTCATGTTCTCCCACTTCTCTGTTCTCCATCTACATTCTTCTCCACCACGGCACCACCAGTTCATTCTCCCTCTTTTCTCTCTCTCTGTTCTTCCTTCATCTCCATCTTCTTCTCCCATAACTCACCATCAGCAACCTGTTCACACAATCTGTTCCGACATTGCCGGATTCATGTCTGAAAGTTGGATGGATTTTCGAATTCATATATCTGAAAAGTACACAAATTTTCGGATATATATATATGAGTCCACTTCCTGTGAACTCCCTTACATAAGCTATGTAAGGACTTCTAATCTCACCCGTCCGTCATGGCAATAAGGACTCCAATCTCAGCCGTTCATCATGGCAATCATGGTCCGGATTTAAAATAAACTATTCTCGAGAATAGTCTAACTATTCTGGCAAATAGTTTATTTTAAATTCGGACCATCCACCTAGAACACTCAAACCTGACAAGATAGAAGTTGCCATGCTCAAATCTGGTTCGAAATGTCCCCAATCAGTTGATTGGTGCTCGAAATCCCAAGTTGCCCGTAGATTAGGGTTCAAAGTCTTCAACCCAACTGGATTTCATATTTCGAAGATGTAGATTAGGATTCATCATGCTCAAATTAGCTGCAACAAGGCTCGAATCAGATAGAATAGCCTTCGAATCAGCAGATTAGTTTCCGATTGCCTTCGAATCAAAAGTATAGGCTACGAAACAAGTCGATTCAGTAGAACCGAAGGCTGTACTGATGCGCTTTAAGGGTTTCGAGCTCTATCCGAGGTTGTACAGGCTAGATCTAGTGTTTTCAGGGTCTGGGTATGCTGCTTTTGGAGTCGAACAGGTTCCAATAGGTCGCGAATGAGAGTTTAGGGCTCCGAATTGTTGATTTGGGTTGTGATTTGGGTCTAAGATAGTGCGAAACAGGGAGATCTAGTGAAAATGAGCTCCGGCGAGATTTTCCGGCGCCACCTTAGGGTTCCAACGAGGTTTTCCAGCATGGATTAGGTTTCTGGTGAGGTCTCCGGCGAGATGAATGATAAGTATCAAGCCTAGATGCTCTGATACCAAATGATGCAAACCAAATCAAGGATAGATTTCATATGAGTGATAAATCCCTCAAAGGGGAATACAAGGAGCAAAAGCTCTCAAATATCTATCATCAATATATCAAAAGTTACCTAATGAGCACTCTAGATCCAACATCCTTTCCCAAAGGAAGTATTCAATAGGTTACAATCCAATATTCCATAAGTAATAATGGAGAGAAGGATATAAATGTTATTACATTTATCCAAAGCCAAAAGATATATAAATGACGTTACATTTTCATCTCCAAAACATAATTTAAACAAGATAAATGGGTAACTCTTCAAATTGAGCTTTCAAAACAATTATTCTACCTCCACACCCAACTACACACACAAACACACAGAATGCATATGTGGCGTGTCCACATTTCTCTCCACCAATCACCTACCTTCACTCATGTTAAGTAATCTTCAATTTACTAGAACAAACAAAAGAAAGCTCAAAGCAGGTACTTTAAACAAAAATGGTGGTTTTCATGTGAATACAAGGAACCAAAGGGGGAGAAAATATAACACCCAATCCTAGAATCCAACAATATGAAGAATAGGGAAATGGTAAACGAGAGGCATTGATATCTGCTCTTGAGGACGAAAGAGAGTCAGCTTTTCAAGGGGAGAGAGAGAGAGAGAGAGACATTGTTCAAAGAGAGAATGAGGAAGACGATGGGGGTTTTTCTTTTTCTTTTTTTGTTTTCCATTTTGTTTCACTGAGTTAATGTGGTGGGTCCCAATGTGAAGACACCACATATGCATTATGTGTGTCTGTGTGTGTAGTTGGGTGTGGAGAGAGAATAATTGCTTTCCAAATGTCCAGTAATGCACTTCAAGCACTCCATATCATTAACTTTGATTTGTACCTGAAAATGGAAGGGTTGGGCACACACTTGCCCAGTAGAGAAATCTCCAACAAACTCTAAATGCATATGAGATGGCACTGTGCAAAGGAAACGTAACATGAGCAAAGCCATTTTGAGTAAAATGAGAATAAACGGCACCAGCGTACATGCGAAACCAAAGAACTCACAGACACACAATCGTTTCTAAAACATTTCCTCGTTAACCGTAATTTCTTTAGCAACTTTCCGTTTCAACACCAATACATCATGGATTCATGAGTGATACCTAGCAACACACCCGAAGGTGGACCTAGAGAAATACATAGCTACACACCTGAAGGTGGACCTAGTGGTAATCCGGGCATTTTGGACCCCGTGGCATCCTTTGGCTAAAGATAAGAGCTTGTGAAGCCCGAAGGTGGACCTAGTGACATAACTCTCCATGTATTGGGTATCAACGTTCCAATTTCAAAAGAACATCAACCATTACACTTCACTAGTTCTCATTTCTCAATAAATTTGTCATCAAAAATCGATTTATCGCATCACAATGTGTGAGATATATTGATGATCTCAATCCCATGAATATACATAAAAACCCCCAATTTACGAGAACCACGGCCTTAAAATCCACACAACAGTAATTTTACAAAATCTGCTGGTGCTTACCGATGGCAAAAACAAGGACTTTAGTTCTGGAAGGCAACCTGTAGAGCCAAAAACAAGATACCGATAGGAAGAAAAACATGGTACTGGTAGGGAAAGTCAAGAGTTTCAGTTCTGGAGTCCGGCTACTGGTAGGACCGAAGATGTGGTAACGATAGCGACTAGGTTTTAAAAAATGCGATACGCGATTTTAGACTTCACAGATTTTCACCCAATCAAGGAAATGGAAGATCAAACACCAATTAAACACCAAATCATCACATAAACATGAATAGATAGAGAGAGAGAGAGAGAGAGAGAGAGAGAGAGAGAGAGAGAGAGAGAAATCCCTACCAAGTGGGTTTTGAGCAAAACCCCAAACAACCCAAACTTGATTCTTGAAACCCACCGAGAAAAACTCTCTTCAAGCTTGATCACACAATTTCCAAGTTCTTGATTGCTAGAATATTATGAAATAAGGGTAGATTTTCATGGGTTTGAGGTATTTGAGAGAGATCCAAGAGGGTGAGAGAGAGAGTGAACCATGGGAGAGAGAACGAGAAAAGAGAGAGAGAGACATATCAGGGGAAGAAAAGAAAAAAGGTAAAGTGGATTTTCCTATGGAACTTATAAGGGTACAAATCACACCACACACCCCTCAACCACAAAGGCACTTCATCAACTCCCACAATTAACATGCAATTACACAACCCCAAAACATTATCCACAATAAAAGGCTCAATCACATATCAACATTAAAAGTAAAAGAAATAATCTATGGGTCTCTCTACATGGCATATATTAATGATATAGTATGTATCGAAAAAATTCATTCAAAAGTCAAAAAAGGTACTCTCTGATCAAATTAACATTAATACTATGAGGATACAAATCAATGGTCTGTATTATGTATATAACTTTACATGAACTATTTTTCTATGGAAATTTTCAATTGGACAAAGGTATAAGAATTATATTGTAAGCACCTGATGTGTTCTTAGCATGCCCCAATAGTATCCCCAATGTGTCCTAGAGGATCCAAAATGTATCCGACTAAAAGAACTAGAATAAGACATATTTAGGCATGTCCAACATGTGTCCGGAAAGTGTTGTGTACGTGAGGCTGGTGGACATGTTCATGCTTCTCAAAGTAGCAGTTGACATGGTTCATCATACACTTCTTAATACCAAGTGATAGGCCAACGGATATGACAAAACAAAGTTTACTCCATCTCCTTTTGCTACCAACATGAATAGTACAATAACATCGTCACTTTGTCGCTACAGCAAAAACCAACAATGTAGGGGTATGTGTCAGTCTTCTTCTAAATCACTACCGTCAAACTACTAGATTACAACCATTGAATTTTTTGCATTTTGTTATACAATTATTTAGTTTTCTATATTGTTAGCGGGGTGCTATTACCAACCCAAGGAGGAAGGAGACTTTGTGTAAAGACCCTTGCTTATTTTTAATTTATTTTATTTGGCAATGTTATTACGTGTTATTTTTATAAAAATAAATAAAAATTGGTAGTCATGGGGGCATTAGTGTTATAACTTGTAAGATGTAACATGTTAGAAGGTGAAGCAAGAGTCAACAATGATTTCTCTTTTTATTTTTTTCATTCTTCTCTCTTTCTTGCGTCTCTCTCTCTCACCAACCCTACAAACCCCAAAACTACAACCCAAAAATTGAAGGCCAAGACTCGCAAATCTCGAAAAAATGGCAAGAGGAAGCACAACCTACGCAGAGAGGGCTATGTATCAATCCCAACAAAGTGGCATCCAGACAATTTTGGGTTTCCTAGCATTTCGGGATATTGCTCTTTGAGATAGGATTTATGCTAAATGAGTGAATATGGATGTGTATATGCATTGGCGTACTCTTTTTTGCTCTTGTTAGACTAATCAAATTATAGACTAAGTCCTAGTTGAGGTGTTTGGTTTGTTGGCTATACATGAGTTTTGGTTAGAGTTTTTGTATTGTGATTCATGCTTATAAATAAGATTATACTACATTTGGTATATTTTACCTTACAAGTATGGGGTTCACTTTCAAAGTGAAAGTTATGAATTTGAATAGATACTAGAATGAGCTAGTTTCTTATGCATACCACATGTTTGATGAAAGACTAATAACTTAGATGAGCATTCTTTTATACATAGTAAGTTTTCCCCTTGTATAATTAGTAAACTTGTTAAAAGAATTTCTTGATTTATGATTATGTATACTTGCTAAGTATATGTTTATGGTTGGATCAATTTTTTTTTTTTTTTTTTGTGGAGACTACATTGAATACATTCTATATTGACGGAGTGAGTTATTCAATGAATTTTGGTGATTTTATTTGATTTGGACTTTAAGGTCAAGTATTGAGACATTTCGGATTGCTATTTTTGTAATTTTGAGTTGGGTCACCGGAGAACTTTGGTCAATTGTGACACTGTCAGTGAAAGTCCACAAACCTGCATGGGGTAGGTTACTTTGCTTTCGGGTTTGTAGCCCGTAAAGTGCATGTGTGCTAGAGACGTCTAGTACGGTTTGGGGTGATTGTATCAGTGAGCAACTCATATAACTTGATGTCTTGGTGTTGAGTAAATTTGATATTCAATTTCGTTGGCTATTATATTATGGGCAGTGTTATTTTCCGTATCGACATTTATGGGTTGTTAGTTATATTCATTGATTTGAGTTGGCAGCTTAATAGCATTCTTTTGATTATTTAGAAATAAAGGGAAGAAAAAAAAGAGACTTAACATTATGGACGGATTATTTTCGCTATTTTTGAGTTGACATTTGTTTGGTGGTTTAATAACTCTATTTTGAACATTAAAGGGAAAGAAAGCATGAAAAAATTTTCAATACAATTGTATAAAAAAGAAAAGGTACATAATTTTGTACATCAATCTTTACATATTCATATCAATTCGTTTCGCGTATTTCCTATAGAAGCTTTGGCTCATTTATGGTTAACTCAATTTTTCAGGTAAAGTGGTGATCCGAAGGCATAGTAATCTTGGAGTTGTTCATATTTAGAAAGGCTTAATTGATATGCTTCTTTCTCATTAATTTTGTTGTAAGCCTTGGAGGTCTAGTGACTTGGTGTTCTTTAGGGGTTTGTAACAAGTTGAATAGCATATTTTGACCCTCTTGATCATGCATACTTGAAATATGAATTTCTTTTATCCTCTAATTTATGTTACCTTGGTTGTAAGGCCTAAGGCCATGGAGTTTAATAGTCTATGTCGTCATAGAAATAGTTCTAGTTGAGATGGTCTCTATAGATAAATGTATTTTTTTAATTTTTTTTGTTGAAGAGGTTATAAATCTCATTGTTGCTATTTTAAAATGACAAGGTGTTGTAATCGAATTTGACTGTGGATGGTCTTTCAAAAACCAACACCCTCTTTCAAAAAAAAATTATAAAAACTTGTCACCTATGGGAACGATTTGAACAGACTATGTATCATTCGGTGACCCAATAAATAGATATTAGTCTTTATAATTGTATTGGTTACTTATCCTTAAATCACATGCTCGAGTCGTGTGAGATTTCGGGGTGACAATTTGCATGGAATATTTAGGTACCTATAGGTGTTATCCACAAATTAAGGGTCCTCATGGCACCACCACCTGGACACATAGTTCCAACCTTGCTAGAGATGATGCTTGAGACAAGATGTGACTTTTGTACATTAACAAAGCCCACTTTCCTAGGTCAAGGCATTGTTTGGAACCTATGGAAAGGAAAGGAAAAGAAAAGAAAAATCGTCACCTTGTTTGGTTTAGAAAGAAAGTGAGGAAAATAAGAAAACTATGCTATGTTTGGATTGGTGTTTGAAAAAAAATTTGAAAAATAGTAGGGGTAATAAGTGGAGAGAGATAGAGAGAGAAATGTTGGAAGTAGAGAGAATCTAGGAGGAATCTAGGGGGAATTTTTTGAAATTTTCTTTTTGAATTGTAAAGAGAACAAGGCATAAGTTTTGAGCACAGTACATTTATCTCACCATTTTCCTCACAATTTTCTTCTTAACCATTTTCCTTTATTTTCCTTTCCTTTCCACAAGTTCCAAACAGACCCTAAGAAACTATTATACACATGCATACTGCTGTGGAAAAGTATTGTTTTGTTGTGAAAAGTATGATTCATTCATTCTTGTCCAATAAAAAGTAAAACCACACATGAAAATAAAAATAAATCAAGTATTCCACGATTAAAGCAATATGAAGTGAAAACCATACGAAATTCTCATAATACCTCATTGATAATGAAAACCTTCCCATTTCTTACAATATATTCCACATCCCGCCGATAGAACTCTTTAGCCTTCAAAGCATTCATAACAAATCTGAAATATTTTAGAGCAACTAATAAAGTTGGAAAGCCAACAAATCGAAAAGAAACAACAAGCAAGGAGAGTGGAGTGGTGCCCAGTAGTAGGCACCATGTACTCATGCATTTGATTGGGGTTCAAACCTCACTAACTACAACAACTAACACTACTAACTTGCACCTAGCAAAAAAAAAAAAACAAGGTCTGGAAATGATGCTATGTTAAGGAGAGAAGTTCAATACCCTAAAAGCAATAACAGATATGTGCTCAATGTGCATAGACTGTTTATCAATGGCAAACTCAAAAGAAAAGTAGTAGAGATTGCCCAAATGATGATAACGTGGACAATAAGGAGAAGAGTAGGGGGAAACCTAACTGATGGTCCTTGAACGAACATTATGAAAAGTAACATGGCAAAACGGAAAGATATTTTGAAGCAAGTTGCAGATAATTGTTGACCGGTCTCATAAATACTGTCAATCACCACTAACAATATTACTACACGATAACAAAAATAGGAAACTGTAATTCACCTAGCCCAAGGATCATTTTCATCCCATAGATCGCTTGTCTCTAGAGCCATCTCAGCCAACGCAATTCCTTGTTCAGTCAACTCCACTGAATTATCCTTGAGCTCTACAGTGTAATGCTATTAACACAATTGAAAAAACAAAGCAGATCAGTCTCGTTGCACAGAATCATGTTTGATTATTGCGTAATTGGAAAGCAAAGCAAAGCAAATTAATCTTGTTGGATAGACTGATATTTCCCTACCTGAAAGGCAGTTTTGGTTTTAAAATCGAAATAAACGGCTAATTTGGATTGAGTTTGGTATAATAAGGAAATACTCTCACCGAACCAAACCCAAAACAGATTTTGATAATCCTTTAGGGCATCTCCCATTCACCTCTATTCCTCCAAAATAGAGGATGGATGTGACACATTGAGGAGAGATTTTGTAATTTATTCATTTTTTTTCTTCATTTTTTGTACTTCTTGGGAGAATCTTTGAGGGACCCATTGTCCTTTTTAGAGTTTGAAGGGATTTTGCACTCCAAATTTACTTTTGGTTCTCTATTTTTAGAGGACCAATTTTACTTTTGGAAGACCAAACTCTAAAAAAGACGGTGGGTCGCTCAAAGATTCTCCCAAAAAGTACAAAAAGTGAAGAAAAAATGGAGTAAATTACAAAATCTTCCCTCAATGTGTCACATCCATCTATTTTGGAGGAATAGAGGTGGATTGTAGATGCCCTTATGGCTTCTTAAACTATACACCTATATACGTACCCAACGTTGTAATTTCAAGTGTCTATTTAGTATTTTCTATAGACGCTTCCTCTCCTCTCCTAATTCCTCTCAAGTCCTCACGTATCTCGACAGTCTCAGTATGAAAACTCCAAAACCATTCATTCATTGCTATATATAGGCAGCATACAATCACAGCCTCCTCTAACCCTATGTCTTGGGTACAGTGCGGTTCAGGTAAAAACACAGGGCTATAAATACCGTACTGTACCCGGCAGTGCGGCCTGGTAGCTACCGTTTTGGAAGGAATCTGGTACTATACATAGCTAATTCTGTTTCAGTGATTTTCTCGGTCAGTCCAGCTTTAATCTCAGACTCATTTTGTCTCAGTCAAGTACCGGTAGCTTCCTGCTGTAGATTGGTGGGTTTCTCTATCCCAGATAACTTACTGCTGTAGATTGTATGTAACGCTGCAAAAAGTCACTTTCCCTTGCATCAAATGGATCATAAAGCTGATGTGCTCTAATTTTGGAGTAATTATTCAATGCCCCTGGGCCACCATGTGGCGGTGCCCCAAACTCCTCTACCACATTTGTATGGGCTCCACACATTTCGTGGTGGGGAGTGGGGACCACACAAATGTGTGGTGGAGAAAGAGTTTGGGGCACTGGGTGGCAATGCCCTAGGGGCATTGAATAATTTTACCTAATTTTGTAAGCATTGTGGGATAACATGCAGTATTTTTTTTAGTTTCTTCATATATTTGCACTATTATTGTTTTACCCATCCATTCACTCATTAGCCCGGTAATATGTGCATATCTAAGAAAGTTACAACTGAAACATGACTACACTATTCTCCAATTCTTAGATATAGCTAAAAAGAATTTTATTTTTTTATATCAAATTGAGTATTGTACTACCATTAATATACATGTAATATTTATAGCGGTAAATCTGAAAAAGATATCCGAAATTTTACCAGTACCGGCACATACCGTACTAGTAAAAAAATCGGTACCCTATCCAATACGGTATTTAGAACCTTGGTATAAACCAAACCCCACATGATTTGGTTATGACACATTGAAAACCACACCCATCGGGTATCGGAACGGGTTTGGGTGGAAGTAAACACTCAGGTTCGGGTATGGTACGTAAAACCAGGACTGAATCAACCCATTGACATCCCTACAAATTACTGAATAGCAGATTAAAGTAAACAGAATCAAAAGGTAGAAAATTGCACCCACAAGTTCCCGTACAAGCAGCTCAGCAACTTTTGCAGCAACTGGATATCGTGCAGCATCCTTACTTGCCTGATATATCATTTATAAAGCGTAAATTGCAGCTGAAAAAGATTACTCATACACTGTTCCTCTCACTTTTACAGCCATCACTGCAATTTCAATACTTCGGAGAAGACATTGCCAATTACCTCACCGCTTATTAATAAAGGACTTCTCCCTTCATCAATGAGTACTGAATCAACTTCATCAACGATAGCAAAATGAAATGGCCTGGGCCTATTGTTGAAAATTGCACCAATACCAAATCAAAATAACTAGACACAAACTCCACACAAAGTTTGTAGTAGATCAACCAATGAAAAAAAGATCAAGATTTGAGGGTTTACCATCTCATCACTGGTTGTCCACTGCTTCCAGCAAGATTATCTCGGAGATAATCAAAACCAAGTTCCTGGCCAATCAACACGACAGATGCAGTACCAATTGGTCAACAACAACCGCACAAGGCAATGCGACCAATGCTGCCAAGAAATTGTCGCAAATCCAATTGCAAAAACTAGTATAAAAAAATCAACAGGGAACAACATTATATTGGATCTGACTTACCGAATTGTTGGTGTAAGTAATATCACATCTGTAGTTGGATCTTCTTTCATCAGCTGTCATCCCCCTCTATATTTAAACAACCAAAGACACAGAGCTATAAAAAGATGCATTACTACATTTGTTTGACAACCCAGTGATGATCTTCCTTGGAGACATTATACGGAGCCAGCCTCAGGAACTCATGTCCTGGGATAAAATTATGACCAGGAAAGTTCTAACCTAGAGATGCCATTAAGATGCTGGCTGGACCAGATTTGGTAGGTTTAAGAAGAAAATTTAGATCCACACACTGAAATCCAACAGAATTATTAATGAATACAACTCAATGCTATGGAGATTTGAGCCAACTGATAACCAGGTCTGATAGCAAATTTTTTGTCCCAAACGTTACATAATGCAAGATTCATTCCCGTCAAAGCCCTTGTTTTCACTATTTGTAGCAGATTCAGATCGAAGTCAGAATTGCAGATTATATTCAAACTAAACCCGGTCATCGGATTCAGATTCAAACCACGATCCCCTTGTGTAATGTGAGTTAAAATGGATCTTGTAATGCATTGTCCAAATCCAACCTATTGACAGCCCTACTCTGGTACAATTAAAGCATCCAAAGTCGGAAGGCAGACGGGGCAACATATTTGAGTCCTTTCAGTGGCTTACAAACAGAAACTTACTTGGATAAGACCCACGGAAAGACCTAGGAATCGATGAACACGACCCATCCAATCAGCATCTCGGTGAGCTAGGTAGTCATTGACGGTTACCACTGCGAAAAAAGAAATGGGGAAAAATCAGCAAACAGCATTAGTGTATTAAACTGTAGAGGCAATATTTTCACCAAACCCAATACCAAATGAAAAGAAATCTACACATCAAAAGGCATAACCCCGGAATGCATTAACCGTGCATGATGAAACCCAAAACACAGTTCAATCTGAGGGATCAACAGAAAGATTCAAAAAAGGATCAACAGTTCGACTTCCGTTGTCCAACTCCCGGAACATAACTGTCCTCATCAACTTTTTCATCAGGCAGACCACAAAGCCAATAGTTTTATTATTTTCTTTTCAAGGAACCAAAACAGTGCACGAGGAGCACCTTCTCAATCCTTTTGCTGACTAGTTCCACTACTCCCCAAGCAAACCCATTTTTGTGAGCACGGAAATACAAAATAAGCTAACAAAACAAGAATCAAATTTGTTTTTTTTTTTGCTCGGCAAACGGAACTTTTTATTAAACTCAAAAGGGTACATCGATGAGGAAACCAAAAGTACAAAGATCTATCCAACCAAAGTCAGCTAAAACACCCTCAAATACTTACTCTACACCTTCACTTTTCGTATCCCATCCAAATAACCTTTAAAATCATCCACCATGTAAATCTTGATGTCAAACTTAGCCTTCATCCACATGGCTGCTCTAGTTTTGACTAACTCCACCACTTTCGAAGCCTGGGTTGTTGCTCCGTTGAAGATATAATCATTCCTTGTTAGCCAGATGGACCAAAGAGTTGCATAAAAACAGACTTCCCATGTAGCTTTCTCCAAGTTGCGAAACCTATTTCCAAACCACCAAAGCGCTAACTCTGCTACTGAGGATGGGCATGCCCACTGTAGGTTCCACCATTCCAAAATTCCTGACCATACTACCCACGCAAATCGACAATGTAGGAGAAGATGTTGAGGGGTTTCCACATGAAGAGCACAGAATGGACACACTGCCAAGTGAATCTCAGAAATTACATTCCTATCGACAAGTACCGACCGAGTTGCAACTCTATCCTGAGTGGCCATCCATGAAAAAATTTCCACTTTAGGGGGGCTCAAGTTCCTCCACATCAAACCCAGAAGAGTGTTTGGAGACTGTGTAAGGGATTCCCACTGCCTAAAAACCGATTTCACCGAGAAGGTTTTATCTGCTGTCCATATCCACTGAAGCGAGTCTGGTTTTGAGGGATCCAATGTCATACCATTCAGTCTTTGTTTTAAGTCCTCGTACTGTTGATTCTCCCGGACATGAAGCGTTCCTCTAAACTACAAATTCCAATCTCCACTGCCCCTTCCTTCACAAATATTGCTCAGAACCACATCCTGTTGCATGGACCGGCGATATAGTCTTGGAAATTCCTCTCTAAGCGTAGTAGAACCCAGCCAGCTATGTATCATGACCTGAGTTTACTTGCACCTTGAAGCCCTCCCAGAGAGAAAATCCCAGGGCCGAATCAATATTTCCCACTGAGCATGTCCCTCCATACATTAGAAATCGAACCCGAGCCCTGTGTACATGGAAGCCAGCTCCTCCGGTCCATATTATATTTCCCACGAATAACTTTTACCCACAAAGAGTTTCTATCACTGCCAAATCTCCACCACCACTTAGCAAGAAGAGCCAAATTTTGTTGTATCAATCTCTTAATCCCTAAGCCCCCATTTTCCTTTCTCATAGTCATCTTCTCCCAATTCACCATGTGCATTTTCTTTTTGTCCGGTGTATCGCCCCAAAAAAAATTTCTTTGTAATTTCTCCAGCGACTTTGCAACTGCCATTGGCATTTTGAATAGGGACATGTAGTAAATCGGCAGAGTGCTAGAATTATGGTTGATAAGCGTAAGTCTACCCCCGGTAGAGATGGTTCTCGATCTCCAAATGCTCAGCCTCTTTTGAGTCCGTTCAAGAACAGGCTCCCATGTTTTGACCCTCCTTGGATTAGCACCTAACGGAAGCCCAAGGTATTTAATGGGCAAAGACTCCACTCTACAGCCCATCACATGTGCAAGCGCTTCAATATCCTCCTGTTGAACATTTAAACCACAAATGGAGCTCTTAGAGTAGTTGATCTTTAGGCCAGACATTAATTGAAAGCACCTAAGAATTCGTTTAATGTTCCCCATTTCCTCCAGATCGTTGTTGCAAAAAAGAATCGTATCATCGGCAAACTGCAAGTGGGAAATAGTCACTCCATTGTTCCCCAACTTTACGCCTTTAATGATATTTTTCGCACGAGCTCTTTCCAGCATGATATTGAGTGCTTCAGCTACTATGTTGAACAAAAAGGGTGATAAGGGATCCCCCTGTCTCAACCCTTTCTGGGTTTGGAACTCCCTTGTAGCTGATCCATTAATCAAGACAGACATAGAAACCGTGGAACAACATTCCTTAATCCACCCACACCACCGCTCCCCAAAACCTACCTTCTTAAGCATATCCAAAAGAAAACCCCAATTCACACAGTCATTCGCTTTCTCAAAATCTAATTTAAGAATTAGACCTCCTTGAGCAGAATTTTTCCAACAGTGAATAGCCTCATTAGCAATCAAAACACCATCCAATATTTGTTTACCCCCTACAAAAGCAGCTTGGGCTTCACCAATGATAACAGGAAGATGCTCCTTAATCCTATTAGCTAACACTTTGGATAGGATTTTATAAACACTCCCCACCATGCTAATAGGTCTAAAATCCTTAAAAGAAGTAGGACAATCAACCTTCGGAATTAAAGCAACAAAGGTTGAGTTAATACCTCTCGTGAGCTTTCCATTCCTGTGAAATTCTGAAAAGAATTGGATAATTACGTCCTTCATGAAATCCCACCCCTTCTTGATAAACGAAAAGTTAAAACCATCCGGGCCCGGAGCCTTTAAGCTATTGCACCCTTTTAGAGCAGCCACAATTTCTCCTTCCTCAAACTGTCTTTCCAAATGCAATGTGACATCGCCGAACAGGGATCTCTGAAAAAGTCCCCCCAAAGTCGGTCTAATCTTCCTTTCCTCTGTGAAGTTACTTCGGAAGTGGACAACTGCAACTTCCTTAATATCATTGGGGTCCTCCACGGCTCTACCATTAACCCTGACCGAACCTACCATATTCAGCTTAAATCTGTTATTCGCCATGATTTGAAAGTACCTTGTATTCTTGTCCCCCAACTTTAGCCACTTAACCCGTGATTTCTGTCTCCATAAAGATTCTGAAAGCTTATAGAGCCTCCAGTATTCTGCTCTAACTTTGCATCTGAGGGCCTTTTCATCATGATCAAGAGGTCTTTCTTCGGCTACCAAATCGAGCTGATGTAGTTTAGCTTCATTCTCCTGTAGAGCAGAGTTGACATCCCCAAATTCCTCCTTATTCCAGACTTTCAGCCTATCTTTGATGGCCTTCAATTTTTGAACTAGAATGAAGCCGGCCCACCCCACTATCTGTACCTCATTCCATGTTTCTTTGGCCAAAGTCATACACTTAGGGTTAGAGAGCCAAATATCCATAAACTTAAATGGTTTAGGACCCCAATCCCTGTTGTCATATCCCTAATCGTTACTGGGCAGTGATCAGAGATTGGTCTTGGCAGCCCCCATTGCAAAATATTGTATTTTTCAAGCCATTGATGGGAAACCAAAAATCTGTCTTTATACAACTTTGACACATGAAAAGATAACTGTCCATTTTCCTAGCTCCCTAATACAGTGAATCCATTTGGCTTGGGGTCAATCGGATACTGCTAATTAATTCATCACCTGCGAAAAAGTTTCCCTTCAGCAACCTCTAATGTGAAAAATACATCTTACTAGCAGGCCATTAAGCCCAAACTTCTTTGTTCAAAAATCTATCTACCATCCAGTAACAAGTCATAGTATTTCTCACACGTAATGACAGTTCAGCTAGTTTGCCACAATATCCCATGCTTTGGTTTATGTCTGGAGGGAATCATTCTCTCAATAAAGAATGCCTCAACTAGATAAAGTCACTTTCAATGATAGAAAAGCTTCACTTGAACAAATCTATTTACCACGCAACTTCGATTATATCTCGTGTCGGCTTCCTTGTCAACCCCAATTCAGATCAGCCAAAAATATGTCCATGAAAAACACCTCTCCACATCAAATGTCCTTCCAACATGAATCCGCCATCTCCAACTCCAAATTGTAAACTCTAGCCAAAATTTTCCGAGCCCTTAGAATACATATACATTAGCAAACTCTAAACTAGTTTCCAACAAGTCCAAGAACCAAATCCATATTTGAAGAAACCGCCATTTCTCCATACTACACACCTCTCAATCATAAATGTCTGTAGAAAGTTAACCCAACATATTCAGTAACAGTCCAACCCACGTGATACAATCAATGTGAAAGCCATCTTCCCATCTACTAGATGGTAGCTGCTCCCTGAGAGTAATCCAAACGGCACCTTAAATGGTCTTCTCCCATAATGTTCTTAGATAATCATAAATCACAGAATTTCACGGGCTCAGTTTCAGACATGATTTCACATATCTTCAGCTCATATTCAAGTGTTTTGGTGAAAATTCTGGATTATTACAGGCTTCATGAGTTATAACCTCTTGCTCATAAAACTAAAACCAATCAGTCAATAACAGTAATGTACAGTTTAGTTCATCAAAAGTGTTGTTTAAGAGATAATCAAAGGTGTTTAGGAGTTAATTAACCATAAAAGAAAAAAGACTAATATTAATATCGAGAGAGTACAAGATAACAAA
Source organism: Rhododendron ovatum (assembly GCA_019656835.1). Lineage (NCBI taxonomy): Eukaryota > Viridiplantae > Streptophyta > Magnoliopsida > Ericales > Ericaceae > Rhododendron > Rhododendron ovatum. The sequence continues at coordinate 25,878,170 of CM033795.1, read as the reverse complement.
GATTAAATTGACCTCATTCAATTAAAACAAACACCAACTCCTATCAATCCTCCTCAAGTTGGGAAGCAAATATTAAAGAGACCCAACTAGTTACAAAGTAACTCTTAAGTGCGGCTTGCACAATGGTTCGGTGGAAACATCAGCTAATTGAGCCAGTGAACAAAAAAGGAGTAGCTACCACACCACTATATACCTTTTTTCCTGAACAAGGAGGCCTCTACCTCAATGTGCTTAGTCTTTTCATGGAAAACTGGGTTAAGTGCAATGTTGGTTGGCGCGAAATTATTAAAATACATATTTGGGGCTTCTACACACCAAAACTTATCTCATCAAGGAGGGATCACACCAGAACAATCTCGCATGTAGTGTGAGCCATAACATTTTATTTCACTCTTGCACTAGACCTTGCAACAACTATGTGCTTCTTAGTTCTTACTTTTCCAAGTAACTGGATTTCCACCAAGGAATACATCCAATAGTGGATGGTCTATCAAATGGTCCCCTAGCCCAATCTCAATCACTAAAGGCCTCAACACGCGAATGTCAAAAAAAATAAAATAGACCATGTCCTGGAAATTCTAAGAACTTCTCAAAGTGGAAGTGGAAGTGGAAGTCGAGATATAGACGTAAATTGACTCACCATATTAATGGCCAAAAGAAACATCAGGACACATGATGGTAAGATATTTTAACTTACCTACTAAGTGCGATACTAATCAACACAAAGTTCAACATTTGGATCCATAGGTGCATCCACAAGCTTAATCGCAAGATCCTTCTAAAATGGGTGCGCACCCAAGACGGGAGCTCGAATCGGCGCTTCCCAGATGGGAGCTTGACGGGAGCTCGCTCCCCTCGAGATGGGTGCTCGCTCCAAACTAAGAGGGGAGCTTATTAGGCGATTAAGGTAGCTATTCTCTTACTTTTAAGGGACTTATGCCATTGTGGAAATAAAAATATGAAAATCATATCAGTCAAGAAGTTTTGCAAATTGAAAATATCTAACTTCCTATAAGTACCCTTTAGGATCATGAAAATTCACATAAGTAATCACTTTTCCTTCAATGGTTAAGTACGTAAAGATACTTTATATATGTATTTATATGTAATCTATATACGCTCTTTAGGCGCTTCCAACCTTAGGAGCTTCTAGGTGCCTCCACTCCCCCACCCCCGCTTCTGCTCCCGCCCCTGCTCCCGCTTCCGCTTCGTGCTACTAAGTCCACAAGTCTCAATCCCTGCAAACCAGTCTCCTCCAAAATATCCAAAACATATTTCCTACAAGAAAAACTAATTCCATACTTTGACATTGCCACCTCAATACTGACGAAATATCACAACCTAACGAAATTCCTAGCATGAAATTCCTAGTATGAAACAGGTGTTGAAGGACGTATCAACATCTTTATGATCATCACCAATGATGATTATTGTTTAAGCATCCAACTCAAAATCAACTGGCAATGAGTGGAGAGCCCAGGCTCATAGACTAGTTTTGGAGGTCATAAATCATAACTAGCCAATGTGGAACAAGCTCTAGCACTCCCGGCACATGCGACCCCTGAACCACACGTGGAGAGGTAAATAAAGGATCTAAAACATAGGGATCACGACGAACAACGAAACAAGGTGTGCTTAAGGCAAAAACAACAGGGAAATCAATCAAGAGTCTTTGTCCAAAAGCCTAGATCTGATACCATGTAAAGGCATGAACTCAAAACCAATTGGCAATGAGTGGAGAGGCCGCCCGGGCTCATATACTTGTCTTAGAGGTTAAAATTAACCAACGTGGGACAAGCTCTAACAGTAATATCATCCACATAGACAATCAACAGTATTTACCAGAGTCATATGTAGGAGAAAAGACAAAATGCAATGTTCTAAAAGTCGCTAGGCGCTAGTCGAGTAGTCAGCCAACTTCAAGCGATTAATTGGTGCATATTAATTAGTATTGGCAATTAATCGTTAGTTGGACATAATCGGATAAGCCCCGCCCGTGGTTAATCGCTGAATAATCCCTTGTTTTAGAACACTAACAAAATGATGTGAATGACGGTGACGCAAGCCAAAACTCAAGACATCATTACTGAACATGCAAAGCCAAGCTCTAAAAGATTGTTTAAAACAGAAAAGAGCCTTTCGTAGGTGACACACTTGAGTACTCTCCCCCTGAGCAACAAACCATAGTGGTTGCTCCATGGAGATCAATGTATAAGAAAGCACTCTTGACATCCAATTCAAACAAATGCCAACCAAGATTGGTGATAATTGGGATAAGAAGCCGGGCAAGGTCACAGAACCCCATAAGCCTAGGTGTGGCCTTTGGGAACAAGATGAGCTTTGTAACTATCAACCAACCAATCATAATGGTACTCCATAGTGAGGACCCAACGTCACGCGACAGTAATTTTCTAAAAGTAAGAGGACCAACTCCCAAGTATCAGAGTGTGATGAAGAGCAGATAACTCCGTTCAAAAAATAAAAATAAAAATAAAAGATAAGCTAACTCAACCTCCATAGATGTTTGCCACTCAACAAAACCTCTTAAACAGTATCAGGAGCAAAAAGAGACGAAACAGGTTACAGAAGTAGAAGAGCTCAAAGGATAGGGGACAAGTGATCAACAAAGACGTGCTAAGGAATAGGATGAGAAGTACAATTGGAGAATTTGGAGAAGCAGCTGGATCTTGCGATGAGAAGACGCGAACTGGGCTGAGGAGGAGCAGATGGAACATTGAGCCTGCGAAGATGCACCTGCAACAGCTACAAAGTATGTGGAAGTTGCGATGGAAGTAAAGCGAGCGCATACTGAGACGGATCCAAAAAAGAGGAACCCAGAACAAGGAGACGAAATGGCGACAAAGGAAAAGGGAATAACACTTAAATCCCTCCTAAGTTCGACAATAACCAATAAACACGCTTTTGATGGACTAAGGATCAAGTTTATCACGACCGTGGACAAGGGTGTGAACAAAGCACAGCACCCAAATATATTAGCAAGTAGAGAATAAAGTAGACAACCATGAAACAAAACAATATATGGAATATGACCACCTAAGACAGTAGTAGAAGGCATGCAGATGACAAGATATTGTGTAGTAAGAACAGCATAACACCAAAAGGATTTGGGTACCTTCATAAGAAATAAAAGGGCAATGCGGCAAATGTCTATTTCAAACAAAAAGGTTCTTCAACTATATAGTGGCAGCTAAACAAGTCTATTTCTACCAAAACCATTTCTCATTGGATGTTGCAGTTATCAGAATCTAACAAGTCGTAATTTGATTCGTGATCCAATTCAGCCTTCGTGCATAAATCGAAACAACCTTGATGTGAACCTAAATTTGTAGAAATCTTATGATTCATGATCCAGTTCATAATGCCATTCACATTTTGAGATTCATGCAATTCTTCAAACTACCAGATGAACAAATTGGTACCCCTTTACACCTCTCTTTTGGTGAAAATCTCCGTGCCATTTAACCAGTGTGCATAATGTGAAAGTAAAGAATAGCCATGCTTATAGTAGTGTGATCATTTGGTAATCAGACAATTTTATAGGATAAAGTCAAACTCCACAGTTTCTTAAATCTTCTGTTCTCGGGTTTATCTAACATAAAACTATCGAAGATGTAGAAAACAAAATAAATTCCCCACAAATTAATCGTTACCATCTTCATGAAATACACAGTCTAGTATACAAGTTAGACTAGTTGGACCCAATGGTTTCACAATACGTTTTTTATGCTATCCTTAGAAGTATACAAAACAGATTTAACGTGATATACATTCAAGCTAAATGATACTCTCCCCATTTTACTTTCTATATGCTAGGGGTGAGCACAGGTCAATTCGGGCCAGGTTTGGCTTGAACCCGTCATCCGAACTGACCAAATCAAGTTTGTAAAATGCACAGAAGTGGGCAGACCGAACTGCACCATACCATTGTATAATCGGTCGAATTGGCTGGTTTCAGTTCGCAAACATAAACCTAAAGGATCTGGGGAAAAAATGAAGAAAACAAATGAAAGAAATAAGAAAACCGATTGTCTATTGTCGGTGCGGCATCCCTTCTTGCCACCATAGAAGAGGTAGCCAATGACAAAGTATTTCTTGAAGAAGATCAATAAGGTATGAGAGAGAGTGCAAGAAAGATGGGGGGGGGGGGGGGGGGGTTGTGTATGTGTGCGCGTGTGGGGGAGAGAGAAAGAGAGAAAGTTGTCGTGAGAGATGTGACAGAGAGAGAGGGAGTAAACGTGTTGTACATGAGAGAGTGGAAATTTTATATCCATCTCAAAACCAATTGGCAGTGAGTGGAGATGTCCCCAATATTATTAAGTAATCTCCTATTCCATACCCAAGCAATGTGGGACAGCTACTCACAAGGAATTTCTAAGCCTTGAGGACCTAATCTCAACCGTTCTCCCTCTACTATCCAACTGTTTCACCTCAGATTAAATCGGATCAGGCTGCTCAAGCGGGTCTTTCGGTTTCTTGCTCACCCTTTATACTCTCAAAGGTTTCTAAGCCTATCTTTTGAACATCAAAAGAGAAGGTCCTAGGGATTCAAAATTATTTCAAGGTTTGTGGATATTGGACCCACATCTCTTAAAATGAAGCTCCAATATTTCATGGATGCAGTAAAAACGAACAAAATGTCAACGTGAATTTCAAATTTTTAGGTTACAAAATCCTATTTCCATATGGATAGTCGCACATTGCTACTTTTTATGATGAATAAACGGCCAATTAATAGGAAAAAAATACAAGTAAAGCCACCCTTAAAAGGGTAGGTACATCTAGAAGTTGCAACTTCCAAAAATTTTGTATTTTTCTCCAGCATTTTCCTATATTTTAAATGGTCATTTCTCAAACAGCGTCGTCTAATAACAGCGACAACAATATGACAAACTACTTTTCCTTGCTTCAAGTAAACAACTTCAACTGAAATACTCTTTCTCCTAAAAAAATATGCCCTTAGACATACAATTTTTTGCAATAAAAGGAAAGCAAAGCACATGGCTCTCATACTTAATCGAGAACCATTACCTATAGGAAGAGCTTGTGTTGAATGAGCTAACTCATAAATTGATGAATCCCAATAGCTGGACTATTCGTCGTTGTTAAGGCCCCGTAGTCTTCTTTCCTTGTCTAGGAAAGTATGCCCTTTTTAGTTACCACAAAAAGAAGCCAAGGAATTAATTTACCGGCATGCAAATGACACTTGTTTCACTTAATCATTCTCCAATTTTTTGTGTTCTCTCTTAATCTTCATAGGAATTTTAGCTAAAAATGCTTAAGTGGACAAAAAGCAGTTGAAAGGAACAGTGTTTACCACCTTTATCAATATTCTCAATGCTTTTTGTCAGTGTACTTCTACAGTGTTTTCCAGGTAAAAAAGGTAAAAGTACATTGTAAGGTCTACTCACCGCTTAAAGGATTCACAACGCAACAAATGGAGCCTAATGAAAAAAATACCCATACAAAACAACCAGTTCAACTACAGAATTTTAAATTTTAATTTATGAGGACTATGCAACACAACAAAGTTTGACGAGATTTTCTCCAACAAGTTCCTAAATAGTAAAACACAACAAAACATAGGTCAATCGTAGTAACTGTCAAGTCACCAATTGCCCCAGAAGCTTAAGTTGTTATGATATGGGCCCAATATGCATATCAAGCTATCCAACACCCTACCTCATGTGAAATCATGTCTTGCACGAATGCACGCGCACATTTACACTCAAAGCAAAATAGAATGCAAAGGGCAGAAGCAAAATACAAACGGGCAACTTGAACCCATGACCTCTCAGGAACCAAAGCTCTCTCATACCATGTTAAGTCACCAATTGCCCCAAAAGGTTAAGTTGTTCGAAATACAGCCTAACAATTTATATCAAGCTATCCAACACTAACCATACTTGGAAGCCTTACCGTGAACTCCCTCGCCAGTCAGGGCATTAAGATATGCAGCTAACGTTGAAACCAGTGTTTTCCCCTCACCCGTCTTCATTTCAGCAATTGACCCATCATGAAGAACCGCTCCACCGATTATCTATCCTTCAAATTTGCATTGATTCAAACACTATACCACCTCTTAACAACCAAAAGACAATTAGAGGATGACAAACCTGGACATCAAAATGACGCATTCCAAGCTTCCTCCTCGCAGCTTCTCGAACAACAGCAAATGCCTCTGACATCAAAGTCAAAACAACAATATCAAATTTCAAACACACTCTTCAAGGCTGTGTTCGGATCAAGGATCCAAGGAGGGATTTGTTGAGGGTAAGGATGAACCAACTGGGCTCGAAACTCCATTGTTAAATCCCTCCAACCAATCTTGATACAAAAACAGCCAAATATAGTTGAATTTCGATGAAACATAATTATAGATGGTAGTTTTCTAAACCAGCTTGAAGGTCGGCAAGAGTCTCCCCTTGTCTCAGCCGGTATCGAAACTCCATTGTTTTTTCAGTCAGCTAGAAACCAATAAACCCAAATGTAAGTATCCATAATCCAACTATAGCCCACAAACAAAAACCAGCATAACTATAAATTCAAGCCCAAAAACAAACCTGTTCATCAGACAATTTCTGAATATGCGGCTCCAGGGAATTGACAAAGTTGACGAGTCTATAGTAGTCCCTAATAACCCAATAGTTTAAGCTAGTAAAATCACTCCAAACCTTGGTTACCATACGGAACTCTTCCTTGAGAGACGAAAGGATGGGCGTGAGAGTGACACGACGGCCGGAGGAAGACAGGGAGTGCGGGAGAGAAGAGAGGAAGGGCGTTGTACGAGGCCAAGGAAAGTGGTATCTTGGGATGGGGAATAAAGAGGTGTTGTTGAGGTTGAGGAAAGCGGAGGAAGAGGTGGAGGCTGTGGCCATTTTGCTGCGCTTGTCTTGGTGGTCCATTCAGGCTGTGGCCATTGTACTGTTGTTTCCGAAGCACCAAATTGGCTGTGTTATTCGGACTCTTCAGCTTGTAGTAGGGTGTGTTATAGATAGGGGTCCGGCTGTGATGATGCCCAGAGTGGTTTTGGGCCATCCATGCCCCCAGCCCCCAATTGTCATACACCGTTGGATCTTCCAATTTAATCATAACCATCAATTGAGCCCCTCTCTCTCCTTGCCAACTATCTTCTCTCTCCTGTTAACCTATTTACACCGTTCGGAATTTTTATGAAGGGCAAATTATAGTAAACCCCACTAAACTATGACCCATTTCTGAGTTGCCCCCTCATGTTTGAACTCAAACACTTAACCCCCTTATTGTTTTTTAGTTTGCCATCAAAAACCTTCTGTCAGCCTTATGTTAGGGTTTTGGATGTGAAATGGCATGTGACAGTATTTTAAGACGAAAACTACCCTTCGTCAATCAGAAGCCTATTTCTCCTCATGCTTGAACGTTCAACCCCCCCTCCCCCCGCCTATCTCTCTCTCTCTCTCTCATGCTTAAAAGTTTAGCCCCCCCCCCCCCCCCTCTCTCTCTCTACATATATGTATATATATGAGATTTGTCTGTGCCTGAAGGCATAACACAACCCATTTTGAACACAACTAAAATGAATTACGAAACTATTGACTAACGAAGATAATTTATACGGAAAGATTTTTTCTTAAATTAAGTTCAAATAGAGTTCTTCTAGTTCTAGTGCATACCCGTGCCTAAAGGCATGGCTCGAACGATCAGAACTTTTATATGCCCATTTAAATATAATCAACCTATTTATGGGTAATCAATCCTTTTTTTATAATAATTAATCCATATAAATGTAATCAACTAAAAATGATTGTGAATTGAAAATGAAATCACATGAAACATGTCAAGGTTCAGTTAGGTAGGAAAATTAGGTTTAAAAATTAGGAAACATTAGGAAAAATTCTCTTTTCAAAAAGAATTTTGTTAGCTCCAAAAAGCAACACTAATTCTTAGTTGGCAATTCCATTGACAAAACGCATTTTTCTTTGTATCTCATTCTTAATTTATCATGTTATAATTTCTTTTTATTTTTTAAGCGTAGTGAGTCTGTATAGGATTAGAGTGAAATGAATCTTTTTTATTGTAATTGAGCGTGTATTTTGGTGAAGGCAAAATGAAACTAGTTAAATGATGGATCACCGATTGATCCGTCGGTCAGTCTAGTGCGGCAGAAAACTGATGGATAGACCGTTTGATCTTCCAGTTGATCGGTGTGTGCGTGTTATATATATACTCATTTACTAGTCTGGTAGGGCAACAAAAAAAAGAGGCAACAATGGTACTTGCTCATAGATATTGAAGAAACGAAAAAAAAGGTTTCCGTGACGTGCAATATTCATTGGGATTGAAGTTCAAATATCTCTATTGTTGAGTTGCTTCCAGTGGATTTCTGGAAGGGTAATTGAAAGGCTTAAGGATTTGAGGCGGTGGCAATCAACCACGAGGTACGGTAAACGAGGATCCGGTTATCGTTCTTGAGTCAATTGTGAGGATTCTCAATTGTAGTAAATTTGATTATAACTGTACAATGTTTTTCTATAGTGTTTGATTCCTTCTCGTGGTTTTTTCCCATTTAGGGTTTTCCATGTATATCCGGTGTTCATCGTTGTTTCGTTTCAATTCCTTACTTTTGCTTGATTGATTGGAGGAGCAAAGTAGGGTTTTTCAATTTAAACTCTTTCAGGAAAACCAATTGATTGGTATTAAGAAGTAAAAGAAAACTTGCTTAGGTAGTAAGGTTACACGGATGAAACCTTGTAAATTTCAGCCCTAGGATTTATGTGCGTAGATTTTAATGGTTAAGATTTATAGATGGATGGATGTAGGATTCAAATAATGAGCTAGGTTATTATGTGTGTGTGTGTGTATATGTACTTACAGTGCGTATATAATTTGCAAACAATTTTTCCCATGGCTGTTGGATTACTAGATCTCAAGCTGCAACGCCAGCAATATTCCAACGACAACGTCTAATTCTCGAACCTGCCAATCGCAATCGATGTTCATCTTCCAATCATAAACCCAGCAACTTTGGACGGCTCGACGGCAATTACAGATTCTCATACTACTCTGATGCACTCAAGACCCTCATGTCTCTCACTCAACTCTAACTCAACAACCTCTCTGTCACCAAAGACGTCGAAAATGCCTATGAGATACTTGCCAGAATCGTCTACAACCACCTACCCACCCTTCTTATTCTCCTCATTGGTTCTGTCGAAGCATTATTTTGTTCAACGTCTAATTTGCCACTGGCGAATTCTCCTCACGAAACCAGCAGTGAGGATGAGATGACGGACAGACATGATTTTGTAGACCCAATCGAAAAGATCATCAAGCGATGAGTCAATTGGGTTTTGGGGAAATTTGAGGAATTAAATTGGGGCAGGTCTCTTGTTTGAAATTTGTGCGATTGTTTCATCGTCATTAACTTTTTTGATCATCTTGGTGGTGTTTTTTTTTGGATAGATTGGGTTGTTGGTTTACCTGCAGGGTAGGATTTGCATTGAGGTAAAGATTAACTCTAGCAATTGCCAGAGCTTGAATCCGGCAAGTATCTGTGCTAAGGTGCAAAGATATGGGAATTTGAAAGTTATTCTGGTCTAGAATGGTGGTTTTGTTTAGGGGTGAGCAAAAACCTGCCTAACCCGTGGGATTGACCTGACCCGAAGGGTATTGCGCGGCTCCGAACCACTAGTTGGGTCGGTTGCAGGTTGATTTCTATTAAAAAATCGAGTTTCGGTTCGGGTGTCTGGCCAGCATCCAGCGAACCTGTGCGGACCCCCGACCTGGCCATGTATATAATGTGTGTGTATATATATTTTGCATATAAGAAGAAAACTCTTCTGTTTGCCATTAAAACCCTTCACTCCTTTCAATTCAGATCTAAAGATAGGATGCTACCGCCGCACACCCCCTCGCCTCAGCCCTCCACCGTGAGCCTCCGGCTCTGCTGCTGCACACCGCCTAACCATCTCTCGCTCCCTCTCTATCTCTCTCCCGCCGATGTATCAAAAAAGAACTGGTACCACCACCACCACCAGGTCCACCACTTTCTCTTCTTTTGTAGATCTCATACTTATACATCCATGTTTTCAAATTGTGTGGATTTTGTGAGATTCATTGTCCAGCTCTTACTCCTCCTCCTCAATTTTTTTTTTTTTTTGGGAGGGGAGGGTGTTAATGAGATTTGATTGTTCTCTGGCCAAACCGACGGACCCTACCCGAAAAGAATAATCGATTTTGTGGATGATTTTCCTTGCTACACGGTTCGGTTGCGGGTTGGGAAAATAGCTGCCCGACTAATCGGGTTGGGTGACGGGTTTAGGTAGAACCCGACCCGTGCTCACCCCTAGGTTTGTTGTCCAACTTTGCCAAGAAACAGGTTGAAATTGTGGTTGCGTCAATGGTAGGCTTCTCGTTATGAGTGAAGGAGATATTTCAGTGAGAGGGAGCATAGGGCTGAAGGAGGAGTATCTTTGGAGGGCAGTTTTTGGGCCCAAAGCATGCACCTCTTTTACTCTTTCCTTTCCTGGGGTGAGATGGTTGTGTGGCACTTTGGGTCCATAAAAATGATCTGAACTGTTTAATAATTTTAAAATAATCATATGAGTGGCCTTGTAAAAACTCATCCCAACCACATATCACTTAGGGGGCTATGTGGGAGGTTAATTTTTGCATTCCCATTTTCAAATCTTCAATTTTTTGGTGTTTGAGGGACACAAGCCAAAACCCTTTCTCCAAAATGCAATTGCAAATTTGATGAAAGGAGAGCAAAAGCGAAAAGGACCACCCATTCGCTTTTTTGTCTTTTTCATTTTTCTTATCTTATATTCAAATGGGAAGTTCTTTGGCTGACGTATTGCAATTGTTTTCTTGTTGGAAGAAATGATTATTGAAAGAAATGATGATGTCATTAAATCTATAAAAAATTTGTTGAACTCAAAGTTTGACATGAAGGATTTGGGTATAGCAGATGTCATTATAGGAATCAAGATTACTAGAACGTCTGAGGGAATCATCTTGTCTCAAAAGCATTATATTTAGAAAATACTTGAGAGGTTTAACAAGCATTATGATACTATATCCAAATCACCAGTAGACCTAACCTTGCATTTGTACAAGTACACTAGTGAGAGTGTATACCAATTGGAATACTCAAGAATTACATGCAGTCTAATATATGTACTTTACAAGACTAGACATAGCCTATTCAGTTGGCAAACTGAGTAGGTATACCAATAATCCAGGGAAGGATCACAAAAAGGCTATGATCAGGGTACTTAGATATCTAAGGTTTACCAAAGATTGTGGATTGCACTATACTCGGTATCCAGCGGTACTAGAAGGATATAGTTATCAAACTGGATATTTGACACTGATGACTCAAAATCCACAAGTGGATATGTGTTTATTAGGTGGTGCTGCTGTGTCTTAGAAATCCTCCAAGCAGATGTGCATCGCTTGATCCACAATGGAATCAGAGTTCATAGCTTTGATTAAAATTAGTGAAGAAGCGGAGTGGCTTTGTCATTTTTTGAAAGATATTCCGAATTGGTCTAAGCCTATGCCAGCTATCTACATACATTGTGATAGTCAATTAGCAATCGGCAAAGCACAAAATAATTTTCTTTTCCTTGTTTTATTTTATTTTCTTCTTTCCTCCTGAGGTATGCTCCTTATAGGCTGTATATATGCTTGGCCTGTTTTAATTTCACACTGATTTACCCAAAAAAGGGTATAGAATAAAATGTATAACGGTAAGTCTCGACACATATATCGTAGACATAATACCGTTAGCTAGGCAACTCCTCTCTAATGGGTTATAACTATTGACTATATAAAGTCAAATGATAATATCGTGGATCCGCTAACTAAAGGGTTAACAACAGAGTTAGCTGTACGTTCATTGAGGAGAATTGGGCTAAAGCCCACAAATTAAAAGTCTCTATAATGGTGTGGGCACGCGCCCCGAAAATGCTCGATTTTGGTTCCCTTTTAAAGATTGGGGGCGGCCCTTCTTCGGAAAAGAGCGCGGCGAAACGCCTCGATTCAGAGTCGCCACTGGAGTTTTAGCGGAGAAATACCCAAGGAACCGAACTCGAAAACGTTTTGCCACGTTTGTTCGATTTTGAAAAGGCATGAGCCAGTCCATCGTCACCTTCGATATCTGAGGTTCGGGAGCCAGGTTACGAGAGGGGAAGGGTTTTATAGCACCCCTCTCGCCCAATCCGGAGATTGGTCTCTACTCAGGCATTTTATTTTGTAAAACACTTGCATTTTTCTCACATTTTATCATTTTTCAGCCAGTTATGGCGGGGGAACAATTAATGGGGGGTAAAAGCTGTAACAAGTTTTATTTATGTGACAAAATGTTTATGAATGACTTGATTGCAATGCTAAGTATAGATTGAGAACAAGCACTGAGCAACCCGAATAGGCTAGAGTACGCTACCCTACAGGGGCGTGAGCAGGTCCTGCGCCAGCATGCACTGGCCAATCCAGCACATGTTGACTAGACGTGCGCACGCCACCATAGGACCGGCATACTCCACTTATATGGCCTCACAGTCTTTGTTTGCAACCCTCTGGGCTCTGAAAGGGGACCAGCGCACACCCAGGGCAAACCACGCAGTTAATATATCACAATATATACAGTTACAGATATACGAAACGGCTTCAAGCCCCGAAAAATAGCAGAATACCCCAAAAACAGTGTGGGGACAGGAAATAGGCCAAGACTAAGCTAAGATACAAGGGCCAGCCACTGGATCTTGGGATCAATTGTCGTACGCCAGTCAAAGACAGCCGTACGCCACTTTGAATTTGATCCAGTACTTGGCTTTGCATTATCTGGGTTCTGGAACATGACCAGAAAGATCCCAGAGGCCTTTTGGACAGATAAAGAGCGAGCATAAATAACAACATCTAAGCAACTCTAAATATACAAAAAGTAATAAACTGATTGTTATCATGCAAAGGTGATTGACAGAACTGGAAGTAAGCAAAAATGACGATCCACGATCCCCATGTCAGTAGTGCACGTACTGCCATGACTGGCGTACGGCATAAGATTACTGGCGTGTGCCATGTCTCACCTCATACGTTTGTTGTATTTTACCAGTTTAAGGCCAGGACTAGTATCATTTACTAGCCTGGGCCTCACTGGCTCCCCTCAGGAGTCGAAAACAGAAAAGAACACAAAGGTGGTATACCTTTTTTGTGTGGAGGTTTGAAGATGGTATTGAGCTTAAGGGTTGAAGATGGAGGTCTATATGGTGACTAGATTTCAGCAGGGTATGTGGAAGTGTGTTGCCTTCTTTTCTCTTTCAATGGAAGAAGAGAGAAGGGGAGCAAGAAGAGAGAAGAATGAAACTTTTTCTTCTTAATGTGGCTAACCCCTTGTAAATGAATGCAAGGGGGGTATTTATAGAGGAGAGAGAGACTGAGATCAGTTTGGAATAGGGCCTTGTTTGGCTGGTTGGAAGAGAAAGGGAGCCTCCCATGCATTAAATGCATGAGACTTGCCTTGATGGGGGGAGTAGGAGAGAGAGGGAGCGTCTCTGCCGAGAGTAATCATCAGGGATACTGTAGCCGACGTCAGGGTGGCACAAAAGTCTCATCCATGTGGCTGAATAAAGTTGATTTGACTGGATTTGACTAGAGTGCGCCACATATGGACCGGCATGCGCCAGTTATAACTAAGTCAACGGTCGATGACCGACACATGGCAGTTAACTGGCGTACATCACCAAGGTACTGGCGTAAGCCAGTTTGGTTTTGTTAGGGCTGTTTGGCTCTAGTTTGAAGGTTGTGAAACGGGTTTTAAAGGGGTTCGGGATGCTCAAAACTCAAACATACCATCGTCCTCAAACTGTTCTCGACTATAATCATCATCGGGGAAATAAAATATCGACAAATAACGTTATCTGGACAGTCCAGAATGGGGTGTCTACAGAAGCCCCCCTTTGACGGCACTTGAAGCACCATTGACTCGAGACAAGTAATGTCAAAGGTTTTCTAGACACCCTCTTCAAGGCTATCCAGAATACGAGAATTTTGAAGAACCTGTTTGACTCGGGTTTGGGCAGACAGGTCGCCTTCGACTTGGAATTGGACGAGTGGATCGTCGTTGATTTGAATTCGGACGGATAGATCGTCGTTGATTTGACATTGGACGAGCGGATCGTCGTTGATTTGAAATCGAACGGATAGATCGTCGTTGATTTGAAATTGGACGAGTGGATCGTCGTTGATTTGAAAATTGGACGGATAGATCGTCGTTGATTTGAAATTGGACGAGTGGATCGTCGTTGATTTGAAATTGGACAAGTGGATCGTCGTTGATTTGAAATTGGACCGGCTTCTATTTAGGGATGGGTCCTCGTGAGCCAATGTGAAGCTGGGCCACCTTGGGCCTTGAGGTGGAAGCAATTTTGAATCTTCATAAGAGAGTTGGGCCTGAGGCCCAAAATCTAGTGGCGTACGGCATGAATACACTGACGTACGCCAAAAATCTTGATCGAACCAGCCCAGACCCGGCCCAGCACTATCCCCACGTCATATAAACTTCTTCATGAGTTCAAAAACCACTCTCAGTCGGTTATGAACTTCGGAAACCTCCCAAAACTTCAAAACTCTTCAATCTCTCCCTCAATCTTCTATTTTTCCCCAAAATCCATGCTTTTTTACTCATCTATGGCGGAACCCAGTGGTGGAGGCGGCAATGGCAATGCCGGCGAGGAGGGAAATCGGCCACGGGGTAGCATCGAGACTCCGGAGTCTCGAATCGACGATCAGATGACGGGCGAGCCCTCGTCGAGTGTCAGTGCAGCGGTTGCAGGCAGCGGCGGCGACAGTGGTGGCCATGCAGCAGTGGTGGCTGGTGGCGATGAGGGGCGTACACCAAGAGGTGCTGGCACAGTGGGTCCACAGGTTCGACGATTGGATCCAAGTAGTGGTGTGGAGGGCTTAGTGGTCATAGGTTTGGGCTTAGCTGGGGCCGGCGTCGGCGACAGCGGCAGTGGTGACGGTGGTGGTCGACCGGGGACACCATCGAGGGATCCGGCGAGGGGCAAAGGTCCCATGGTTGAGGAGGGCGCATCCGGAGAGGTTCCCATGGATGAGGTGGAGTTTCGGCCTGCAGTAGGGTCTTCGGTGCATGTACCCATCACTCAGGGGGACTTTGCGGAGTTTGTGTCCCAGGAGGAACTTGGTCGCTTGCTCCAAGAGAACCCGGGGGTTGTGGCTGCGGTGTTGGCAGCGCGGGAGGATCGGCTACGGCAGGTTGAGAGGGTGCAGGAGGAAGAGTGCTTGAGAGAGGAGGCCAAGAGGGCCAGAGCCGAGGAGGAGGCCTTTGTGAGCGAGACCGAGGCAGCCAAGGAGGCTCAGGGGGAGGTGTGGTCTTTTGAGCGGGCGGTGACGCTTGCAGAGTCCATACGGCTGGCACCCCGTGCTAGGTTCGACGCGGCCACATACGTCTTGCCCGAGCCGCACTTGTTTATCCCGTCTGGGGTTGAGAGCCTTGCACCTCTGCGGGAGAGCTATGACGCAGAGCTTATACTGAGAGACCCACAGAGACACCTGTCCGTGGATTGGGCTCAGGTATTCCTTTGAACTCACTTAGATATGCATGCCTTGTCATTTGTAACAATATGTAATTTTGAACTGTCGTAGCTTGGCTTGTAATGCATGTAGGCTAGAACCTTGAAATGTAGCTCGACTGAGAAAGTAGAATTTGAATAGCATGCCTTGACTTTAAAACTTGACTTGAATGATAGAACACTTGAAGTAGTTAAATCGACTTGTAGAATGCCCATGACTTCGACAAAACCGTTAGTGCCAAACTCGAATCAAACATAAACTGCCTCGACTAATAAGATACTCCTTTGAACTTGAATTCGACTAGGTAGATTGCCATGACATGTCGAACGCCCCAAACGGCATGCCCCATAGTTTGAATCGACCATATTGATAAACAGAACACTTGTGAAATCGACTGAGAGGTGTGCCTCGAGAGAAATAAGGCCTTGTGGCTCTGAACTTGTCTGAGAAATACCTTTGAATTGATTCGACCGACAGCAGAACTAGATAGAGTTAGCTTTGTTCGACCTTTATGATACCTGTTTCGACCGTAGAATTACCTTTGAAGTTCTGAATTCGACCAGCTATTTGAATTGCAATTGATGAGACTTTTTTTGTTGTCTGTCTTTGTATGCAGAGGGGAGCAGCCAGTACTCGGGGCCATGGAGGTCCAGCGAGCTCACTTGAGTTGTACCGAGGGTTGCCCGAGCGAGTCAGGGCCTTAGTTGATGCTGCAGGGTTCCGGCCGTTCATTCTTACGTTGACGGCCGTGAAGAGCGATCACGCTCTACTTACCGCGCTAGCTAAGAGGTGGTGGGATTCCTCGAATACCTTCCACCTGCCAATCGAGGAGATGACGGTGACTCCGTCTGACTTTGCGGCGCTCATTGGCTTGAGGGTAGGAGGAGAGCCTATCCCGTTTGACTCGGAGATTCATAGGGATCCCAGGGCTCTGGAGTGGTTCTTAGGACAGGCGCCAGCGGGTGAGGCGAAGACCGTCCATTATGACCAGTTCAAATGGTACTTGCACGGGAGGGAGCCGGACTCGGAGTTAGAGGCGGAGCAGATGGCGAGGGTCTACTTGTTGTACTTGTTTGGGGCTACCTTGTACCCGAACAAGCGATCCACGGTGCACCTGTCCTACTTTTCGGCCCTCTATGACTTGATCACAGCTTCAAGGTTTGAATGGGGAGGAGCAGCTCTGGGTACGTGCTACGGTTTCATGGGGGAGTTCTTGCGAGGGAAGAAGGCGACGACAAGCTACTGGAGAGTGTGGGAGGTAATAAACATAGCTTGTAATCCATTTCTCGCTTTTCCATTTCTTGCAGTTGTCTTTGCTTTGCATATGAACTGTATTCTGATGTTTTGATTGTCTAGCTATTTGCAGCTGTGGGCTTACGAGGTGCTGAAGATGTACCCACCGGAAAACAAATGCCCGAACCTGAGGATGCTCCCACGTGCCATGATCTGGGGCCCTATGTATAGCGGCAAGAAGAAGTCGAGAGGGAGCCTCCTAGCCTTCAGGTCGTACCTTGACGAGCTGTCTGGTACTCAGGTAAGCAACATGTCAAATTGATTATTCTGCCCTTAGAATTGCTTTAATGCTGTCGCTGATGCCTTAGTGTCTGTGCATTTATTTTACAGGTTGAGTGGAACCCATAGAGTAATGCTGAGCCTGAGCTTGAGTACCTAGCGCGGAGCAGGGTGGTTACGGTAAGCCGGGTGTTGTTGGAGTCGGCCTTCGAGTGGCGGTGGTACCTGGGTGACCGGGTGACACGGCAGTCACTGGGTTCTCTTGAGTTCCAGGTTCCTGGGCCACTTCCTCCTCACGCTTCTCACAGGGACAAGTACACCTTGGCTGAGTTGCGGCGCTTCACTATTCCGGCCGGGCTTGCTGCTTTTCTGAGGCCCGAGCGTGACTATGCTGTCTACAGGAGGCAGCGCTTGGCGAGGCCGCTTGGAGTGTTGGAGCATGTCACCGTGCAGAGCGAGGCACTTAAAACTGGCGAGGAGAGGCGGAGCCGGGAGAGCAGGGCAGCTCGGCCGAGAGAAAGGAGCGACTATGCCACAGCGACCGGGCTGCCTCGGCTTTCTTGGACTCTAGCAGTGCGGGACGCGCAAGGAGAAGAGGCTGAAGTTCGGTTTGAGCCTGCCAGGACAGATCCAGCAGAGATCACAGGGCCGGTATGACACTCTTTACCCCTTGTAGTTTCCATACTTTACTTTCAGCATGTATATTTGGCTTGTATTCTGATTTTGCCCAAAAATGTAACACAGGCTTCGATGGAATGGGTGCGGGAGGCAGCTCGCCTGAAGAAGGCCATGGAGAAGGAGTTTCATAAGATTGCTAGCGGCGCCTCTTTGCAATTACACTATCCACCACCAGCTCCAGCTCCTGCTGTGCAGTCTTAGGTATAACTTTCCGTTCCGCTTTTGAATAGGATTGCTTCCAAAATTTCCTATACTTAGCATTTCAATATATACAATATGCACAATGTATGCTAAATGCCTTGAATGACCATGCAGGGACGTGCTAGGGCGGTTCCTACGAGGAAGAGCGTGCGGCCTCCTCCAGCAAAGAAAGTAGCACCGAGCTCCTCTTGTCCAGCGGCGAGGGTGGAACGGGGAGTGCTGATCACTTCGGTTAGCGAGGAGCTTCAGTTCCGCCGAGAGCTTAGGAAGAGGCCTGCAGAGAAGAGGCTTGCCGAGGGACCCTCACAGAAGAAGAGGAGAGAGGAGGAAGAAGCAGAGAAAGAAGAAGAAGAGGAGGGGACGGGACGTCCCTCAGCAGGGGCTCTGACTCGACAAGCGACCCCAGGTTCCGAATGGACCCTTGAGAGTTGGAGGATAGCGAGGAGGACGACGACGACGAGGACCTTTTTGATGACTGAGGGCTATCACCGAGCCTTAGTTTATTTTGCTGCTACTTGACACTTTGAGTAGATACTTTGATACTTTGGATGGGGCCTGTGTGCCTTTTGACCTTTGGGCGAGTGTGCCCTGATATTTTTAGTTCTGCCCAGGCTGTTGTGCCATTTTGATGCTTGATACATTTCTACCGTTACACTTTGACACAGTAGTATATGACCTATGCATTTTCTGTTTACCATTTTCCTTTGCTTTGATGAGACTTGGTAAAGGAAAAGAATAAACCCTCCACTAATATCTAACATGCATTGATAAATGCTCTGAATCGACAAAAGACACTTTGCACATGTACACGATTGACTTAGCTCGAAGAAAAGATAGATAGAAAAGTCCTAGGATACGACACGTATCCCAGACACGCGGAGGATACGGATTATTTGGGCACTAGCAAGCCAAAATCCGACATTCTCCCCGGGGAAGGAAACTGACCCTTTTGAAAGATAGCACAGGTGCACGATGACTTGCATGAACCATCAAAACTGGTAGAATTGTCCCGGTGTGAGGAAAATACCAAGGAAAAGCTAAAAATGCCACAAAAATGGACATAAGACGCCAAAGATGACTCGATATGGTCCCGAACCGAAACCGACACCCCCACACAGTCACATAAGTCCTATGTAACTTGCATGGTATGACAAAACTTGGCAAAAGCCCCGGAAACGAGATTTGACCTCCCGTATCCTTGATTTTGGCTTGAAACGGGCCACCGAGGGTCCGAAATCTTCATCGAGCATGGCTTTTGGAATCCGAAGCCTTGCCACAGTCCTAAATGATATTTATGACTTGTAGGAACCAACAAACGGCCAAGGCCAGCCCCGGAGTTGGAAACGACCATGCGAAGGCAGTAGCTGCTGCAAACTGGTTTCTGGTGAACCTTACTGGCGTACGCTAGAAATTGGGGCCCGTACGCCAGTAAGTGGAGGACACGTACACGCCAGTTATAAACTGGCGTACTCCAGGTTTCTGAATGCCAGATCCATTTGACTGACCAACTGTCCTTTTTTAGGGGCCACTTTGTTTTTACCCCCACACGGTTTGCACACGGTTTCTGAGCTCCCAGAAAATAGTGTCCTTTGCAGGTGTGTGTTTTGGATGCTAGCATGGTGTTTGATTGATTCATTGGTAATGGAATGGAAAAGCCAAGGCCTATAAAGGAGAGGCATTGCATTGTGGCCTTCACGGCTGCATTGTTTCCTCTTTTCCTCAGTGCATTTCAACATTCTCCATGGACAACCCCCTCCCAACTTTACTTAGGCCCTGGTTGGCGCAATTTCTAAGTGTTGATGGCTCAATTTCCAATACCACAGCCTCGCTTCATTCCGTTTTCTTCGACATGTGCCGCTCTGCCAGCGCTCCTACGGGCCGCACTCAGATTCTGGGACCCTGACGTCCATGTCTTTCGCTTTGGCGATGACGAAATGTGCCCGACTGTTGAGGAATTCCAGGCGTATCTCTGAACCTATTCGTCCTCTACACTTGTTGTTCCGCCTTATCAAGCAAGCATGCCCAAACAGCTGGCCAGCTCGCTCAACATCTCCCGCGGTTTGGGGAACGCTATCCTTGAGGGTGGCCAAATGAACGTCATGCGGCTGATTGAGTTGTATAGTCCAGACGGTGATTTGGACATCGATGAAGCTCAAGCGCACCACTGCTTTGCCTTAGTAATCTGCCTGTTTGTCGCCTATCTGCTTGTGCTAGCCCACAAACAGGTCAACCCTTCGCTTGTGAGCATCGCTGCCCAGATGGGGGCACTCTTGGGTTTGGATTTGGTATCCCTTTGGTCCTGGCGGAGACACTCTTGGGTTTGGATTTGGTATATACGGGCCAGTCAGTAGTCTTCAGCGGGAGTCCGCTTTTGCTTCAGGTAATCTCACTCGGCTCACCTTTTTCCGGCTTTTTCACACGTTCTTGTTTTACCTCGACGCTCGGCTTAGGCTGCTTCCTAGCTCCTTACTTGTCTTTTCGCTCAGGTTTTATCTGACTTCTTACTTGTCTTTTCGCTCATGCAGTTGTGGCTGTCGGACAAGTTGAACCTACTGCATCCACGGGTGGCGGGCTGGAATCTCTTTCCGAAGAGGATTCATCAAAGGGAGATGCGGTACCCTGACATGGATATAGAAGGCTGGTATGAGTTCATGCAGCAAATGCAGCCTGATGAGATCGCCTGAAGGTGCCCCTGGCTGGACCTTCCGGATATGGCTATTCACTCCGATGGATTCGATAGAATGGTGATTGCAGGACTGTCAAGCTTCACTTTCTACATTCCCGGCCGCGTCCTTCGGCAGTTAGGCGCCTCTCAGGAGAATCACCGTATTAGCATTGGGGATTTCCGTGTCCCGAATTTCAACGTTCAAACACTCAACGGTTACTAGAGGCGCTGGGGCCTTAGAGCCCTTCAGGCTGAGATGCCGGATTTTGCAACAGGGCTAAGGAGTCGCTACAAACAGTGGCTGAGGGGATGTGAATGCAAGGGAAAATATTAACTGACTCCAGGGCACTTTGCTATGCTTAGAATAAACTGCGAGCCCTTAGGCTTCTTAAGCATTTCGTTCTGTTTTTCATGCTTCAAATGTTTTAAGGCTTTTATGCTCAGCTTATGTATTAGAAGTAGTAATTTGCAATAAAGTTGAAAGACAACGGATTTCCCCTTTTCTGATTCTCTTCGATGCGGCTTTGACTTGTGCTCGACCTTCTCAAATTGTGACGTGTACCCAAAGATGTCAAACCTAGATCGAAATTTTGATAGAATATGACCGAATCTCAAAGTGAGATTGCCTACGTATCCCTTTTCCAGGAATCAGGTCAGAACGTAGTTCAGGCTAAGGTTTACTCGTGTATTTTTCCTCTCCTTTTACGCTCTAAATTTTGCCTAGAGCCGCCTTTTTTAGGTTTTTGGCCTAGCGAGCTTTTGACTTTTGCCTATTTATTTTTGCCTAGAACCGCCTCCTTAGGTTTTCGGTCTAGCAGGCTGCTCTAACTTTTGCTTGGAATCGTCCACCCTGGTGGTTTTCGACCCAACGAGCATCTCTCAGGGATAGTAACACTTGAGTTTATCCAGGTTGACCAGGGAGCTGAATTCGTTGCCGTCGAGGTCGATGAGCTTGGCAGCACCCCTGGATAGGATGGTCTTGATGATGTAAAGCCCGGATCGCTTCGGCCTGAATTTCCCGCGGGGATCAAACACTGGGGCCCGAATCTCCTTTGTTACCTTGTCTCCTTCAACTAAGCCCCCGAACTTCACCTTTTTGTTGAATGCTCGAGCAATTCGACGTTGATACCCCTAAACATGATACAAGGCCCGGAGCCTTCTCTCATCAAACAACAGTAGCTCGACAAACCTCCCGCTTAGCCATTCGGACTTCTCGAGACCACTTTCGACCATGATTCTAAGCGACGGGACCTCAAGCTCAATGGGAAGTACTGCCTCCATCCCATAGACCAAAGAAAAAGGAGTTGCACCCGTTGAAGTATGGATAGACGTTCGATACCCCCAAAGGGCGAGAGGCAGCTGCTCATGCCAATCCCTTACAGACTCGGCAGTTTTCTTGATAATCATCTCGACATTTTTGTTTGCAGCTTCGACCGCTCCATTTGTTTGTGGACGGTAGGTCGTTGAGTGATGGATCTCGATACCGAACTCCTCGAAGAGCTCCAGAACTCTTCCCTTGAAGTGACTTCCGTTATCTGACACAAATGCCTGAGGAACCCCGTACCGATAGATGATGTTCTTTCGAATGAACTGAGCAACCTAAACCGTTGTCAACGTCTTGTAGGATTCGGCTTCGACCCATTTGGTGAAGTAGTCTATTGCCACTAGTATGAACTTATGACCATTTGAAGTAGACGGCCTGATCATCCCAATAACATCATGCCCTAAACAGAGAAAGGCCACGGTGAGGTCATGCCATATAGTTTAGACGGAGGAACATGTTGCAGGTTCGCGTGGATTTGACATTTGTAACAACGTCGTACGTAGTCGATGCATTGTGATTCCATTGTAGACCAGAAGTAACCCTGCCTGAGGATCTTCCTAGCGAGCATGACGCCGCTCATATGAGGCCCACAGACTCCCTCGTGAATTTCTTCCATTATCCTTGTTGCTTCGACGCCGCTGACATAGAGCTTGTGCATTCTTCAGTGAGACCTTCGATACAACTTTCCTCCACAGATGATGTACTGAGAAGATAGCCTCTGTAAAGCAATCCGATCCTTTTTCATGGCCTCGGCAGGAAATTCCCCGCGTTCCACAAAGTTCCAAATGTTATGGTACCATGGTAGGCCATCATCGACATCATCAATGGCATTGACGTACTCGTAAGCAGGTAAGTCCCTTTGTTCGATCACAATCAGCCGCAGCTTAACACCTATTGGAAGTTCGATCATTGAAGCCAAAGTCGCCAAAGCATCGGCGAACTGATTCTTCAAGCGTGGGACATGGGTGAAAGTCACCTTATTGAAGCGAGGAATCAGTTCTTCCAAATCTTGGTGATAAGGCTTTAGTTTTTCCTCGCGAACCTTCCAATCTCCATTGGCTTGAGAGACCACCAAGTTTGAATCCCCAATTACTTCTAACTTCTCGACCCCTAAAGCAATAGCAGCTTCCATTCCGACGATGCAGGCCTCGTATTCAGCTTGATTATTAGTAACATCAAAATTTAGCTTAAAAGCAAGCGAAATGTGAGCGCCGGCGGGCGTGATCAACAACACTTCGATCCCAAATCCCTTCTGGTTAGCAGCCCCATCAAAATAGAGCGTCCATATTTCCTCGACCACTGTTAGAACCTCCTCGTCGGGGAAAGTGAAATCCACGTCTTTTGGGCCGTCAATCGAATGATCGGCCAAAAACTCAGCCACGGCGTGCCCCTTTGCAGACTTCCTTGTGACGTGTTGGAGTTCGAACTCAGCCAGCAGAAGCAACCAACGTGCTAGCTTATGGGTGAGCGCAGGCTTCTCGAACAAATACTTGATAGGATCCATCCGAGAAATCAGTCTCACTGAATAGGCTAGCATGTAGTGTCTAAGCTTTCTGGTAGCCCAAACCAGCGCCCAACACGTCTTTTCCAAAGGGGTATAACGCTCCTCAGATCCCACCATCTTTTTGCTTAAATAGTAAACTGCCTTCTCGACCCCATTGCTTCCTTCCTGTGCTAGCAGACATCCCATGGCTGTTGAAGAAACGGACAAATAGAGAATCAAAGGTCGACCCGGCGTAGGCGGCATCAGTACCGGTGGGTTCTACAAATACCTCTGAATAGACTCGAAAGTGGCCTGGCATTTCTCTGTCCATTCGAACGGGACCCCCTTTTTGAGCAAATGGAACAATGGTTCGCAGGTTAGAGTTAGCTTGGAGATGAACCTGCTGATGAATTGGACCTTCCCTAGAAAACTTCGCACGCCTTTCTCAGACTTGGGTGGCTCCATTTCGAGGATTGCTTTGATTTTGGAAGGATCCACTTCAATTCCCCTTGCGGTGATCAGAAATCCCAACATTTTGCCTGACGTGACCCCAAATGTGCACTTTTGTGGGTTCAGGCGCACGTTGTACTTGCGAAGCCTTTCGAGAAACTGTCTGAGTGAAGGAAGATAGTCCTTTTCCTCCTTTGCCTTTACAATCATGTCATCGACGTAGATCTCAACGGTCTTGTGGATAAAATCGTGAAACAAGGTCGTTTGAGCCCGTTGGAAAGTACACCCGGCATTCTTTAATCCAAACGGCATCTTCACATAGCAATAAGTGCCCCATTTCGTGACAAACGTCGTTTTCTCCTGGTCTTCGGGCGCCACAAAGATTTGGTTGTATCCGGAGAATCCGTCGACAAAAGAGAGCAAGGCATGCCCTGCCGTGTTGTCCACAAGCATGTCAATGTGTGGTAAGGGAAAACTGTCTTTGGGGCTTGCCTTGTTTAAGTCCTTGAAGTCGACGCAGACTTGGATCTTTCCATCTTTCTTGGGGGCAGGCACGATGTTAGCAACCCATTTGGGGTATTCTGCAACCCTTATGAATCCTGCGTCAATCTGCTTGGTCACCTCCTCTTTGATCTTCTAAACCCAATCCGGCCTCATCCTACGGAGCTTCTGCTTGACGGGGATAGCCCCGGGCTCCAATGGGATTCGATGCTGCACTATTTCAGGATCAATGCCGAGCATATCCTTGTGAGACCAAGAAAAAACTTCGGGAAATTCCTTGAGAAGCTCGATTGTTCCAGCGTGATTTTTCGGGGACAGATTCGCACCAATTTGCATCATACGGGGGTCATCCTCGTCTTTCAAATTTACGAAAATTACTTCTTCTTTTAGAGGCTGAGCACGCCTTTCATCTTTCTTTTCGATGAGGGAACGCAACTCGGCCGGGATGTCCCCATCGAAGCCTGTTCCTTCATCGTCAGGGTCGACACAGTTTATATAAAAGCTAGCAAAGTAGTCGGAAGTAGGATCATGCATTTCATAAAACCCAACAGGGTTGCCAAGTACAACAGACTCGAACTCAAAGTAAAAGCCACGACGTGGAGGGTCAAGAGGCACAAACTCCGACTCTGAGCTAGACTTAGACTTGACAGACTCTGTGTCAGACTCAGATTCATCGTCAATGCATGTTAGACGCGGAGTGAAAATGCAATTATTGATACTTCCCTATGCCTTCACGATGAGGGAGGTAGGATCCTCGGGAGCATTTGATGAGTCGGGCCTAAGCATCAGCACTTCAGCTTCCTCGCCCCCGCCAACCAAACCTACTTGGGAGAACAGCATTGATCAAAAGTCTTCAGCCAGTCAAACTCTTCCTTGGTCTGACCCAGCTGTTTCTTGAATTTCCTTTCAGCAAGCTTCTCTCCGGCCGTTTCCTCTTCACCGTCAGCCCAAGTGTCCGCAGCAAAGATTTCGAATCCCGGCAGCCAAGTGGAAGTCTCCGGATCCCAAAACGGCTCTATCTGTCCCGAATAAGCAAAGCCTCCCCCTTCTCGAACGAAATAGCTATCGGGGATACCAAAAAGGGTTCGAGGTTTTCCCGTGTCTTTCCTCTTCTTGGCGTCTTTGGCCGGCGGAGTGTAACCTAAGCCAAAGTGGCCTTCGGTAGAAGGAAAGACAGGGAACTCAGCGATCCTTTGTTGGTTGATCCCGAGTCCTTGGCCAGGCATGAATGACATTTTCCTCATCATTTCAAGGACGGTTGAGCTTATGGTGAAATCATCATCCATGGCAATGGCAAGGACTGAGCCAGATGTGTGGAAAGAGAAACCTCCAAAGTCTGAGTCTTCTTCCCCGTGCATGATCCCCAAAACAGGTGTTCCATCATCTGTGAGCGGGCAGATCCCAAAGTCCCCGCAAATTGTCAAAGTCCCGGTAGGGAGCCCCAGCATGACCTTCTAGTGCAAAGTTGAAGGTACCGCCATGATGTCGGCCCTATGAAGCCATGGCCTGCCCAGCAGCAAGTTGAAAGTAGCAGGGACGTCGACAACATGAAATTCCACGTCCATCTCAAAGCCCTCAGCATCCAGTTTCAGCATCAGAGTTCCTTCCACTGCACGGCGAGTGCTGTCGTATGCTTTGACGGCCAGATTAGACGGCGTTAAGTCATTCTTAGTGAGCCCTAAGCGGTAGGCAGCCCTCATCGGGTAAACATTGATAGCAAAGCCATTATCGATTAGCACGGTCGGCACCGAATGTCCCCCGCACTTGACGGTGATGTGGAGCAGGAGGTTGTGAGCGGTTCCCTCGACGGGCAGATCCTTCTCGGTGAATGTGACAGAGTGCTTGGAGAGGAGTGGCAGCACAAGAGCAATCATGGCCTCGGGGGTAATGTCAATTGGTACTGTGAGCCGGGCCAAAGCGGAGGACAGCTTTTCACGATGCTCCTTTGACGACGATATCAAACCCCAGATAGACACGGCGGCCAGGATCCGTTCGAGCTGTTTCAGAATGACGTCTTCTTCGGGAACTCCACTTGGAAAGAGCGGGTCATTCCTTTGAGCAGCGGGAGCGGTGGTTTTCTGAGCAGGTGGATTGGACGAGCTTCCAGCCTGGAGGTTGGACGGCTGAAACACTTAGCCGTTCCTAGTGACGTTGGCCACATCCCACCAAGAAGACTAGTCAATAAAATCCCACAGATCGGCAGGCACTTCTTCCAGCTTGCGCTTTTCTTTGTCCGTTGATGCCACCGTTGCAGACGAGTCTGTCCCCAGAGCTGTGTCCCATTCCAAATCCTCCATTACTAGTCCTTCCCAAAAGGTAGGATCCTGTGCAGCATCCTCCTCAAATGGTGCCCCGGGTTAGTGACAAACGGGACGTCCCAAAATCCTCCATCGACAAGAGCAGTGTTGACGGTCCACACCTCGTTTCCCATGTTCAGGTCGACAATGTTGTCCACATCCCAAATGTCCACGGGCGGCGGAGTCTTAGCGGTTTCTTCTGCGTCCCAAAGGTCGGCGGGAGGTGCATCCAAGGCCATGATAGAGCAATCATCTCCGGGAGCCGAAACAAAAGGGCAAGGCTACTCCGCAGAAACAATGTCAAGCGTAGAGTCGAACTCATGGGCGCAGTGGCCGACCATGCCGTCAATCGAATTCACCAATGGTAACATGGCGCCGAGTGGGCGACGGATATTGGATACAAGCTCCCCTTCTTGAAATTGGTCCCAGTATTCCTTACTGATGTCATCCTGGTCCAAATCAGCCTTAAGACCCTGACCTATTTGCCATCCATCAGGTTGCGGATCCCACACGTATTCCTCGGCTTCTTCCTCAACTTGGTTAAGCTCGGGCTGGTAAAAGAGTGCGAACAAGGAGAGATCGTCCAGAGGGTCAGCCTGTGCTGCATCCCATTCTCCTTCCCACTGATCTAGCCATATTTGATTGACTTGGGGGTGAGCAGGAAACCCCATGTTATACTGTTCGACCCAATCATTGCAAAGCTTCTCCCATTCCTTGGCTTTGTCCTCCATAGCCCAGCCGGCTGCCATCATGTTAATACTCGACTCGGAAGGAAAGGGTACCACTGGCTTAGGGTTGATGGTTGAGGTAATATGGTCGGTGAGGTTAAATATGGTGGAGATGTTTAGGCAGGGAATTGGAGATGACGTTGGGTTTGGAAGGTGGAGTTGGAAGGGTACCATTGTCCACCAAATCTTGTATCGCATGACGGAAGCCATAGCAAGAGTCAGTGTAATGGCCGAGCATTTGGTGATACGCACAGAAAGCGTTGGGGTTATGGCTAGGGGGTGCATTTTGAGGAAGTGGAGTTGGGGCTAGAGGCCTAAGGTGCCCGGTTTTGACTAACTTCTCCAATACCAAGGAAAGCGGTGCCTCAAAATTGGCGAAGTTACAGGGTTGGTTGCGGTTTCGGGGTCTTTGAGGGGTTTGAACTTGGTTGATGTCGGCGATGTGGTTGGAGCTTTGGGCAGAAGGGTTGTTAGCAGAGCTTGCGTTGGCATAGTTGTTGCCACCGAACAAAGCAATGTTGTTTCCGGTGTATGCGCGGGGCTTTGATTTTGAGACCGAGGTGGAGGAGGAATTGTCACTTCTGGGCAAAACACCAGTTTGGAGGGCTTCTTCAATGGCTAGCCCGGAGTCATAGAAAGTTTCGAAGTTCGCACCCTGAACCAACACGAGATTTTTGGCAAAATCCGGCTGCAGATTACGGGAGATGATGCGGATTTGATCCTTCTCGCTCGGGCGATCGGGCATGAGAGCGGCCTTGGCTCTCCATCTCTGAATAAAGTCTGCAAAGGACTCCTTTGCGTTCATCTTGGTGGACTCCAACTCCCGGGTGGTCATTTTGAGCTGGGCGTTGTAGCTGTACTAAGCATTGAAGGCCGTGCCGATATCCTCCCATGTCCGTCTCTTGGAGATGTCGAGCGACAAGAACCACTCGAAGGTGGGACCGGCAAGGGTTTGTGGAAACAGCTGAGCCATGGCATCCTCTCCAACACCATGCAGTTTCATCGCTCCATGATAGGCCAACAAGTGAGTTTTCGGATCTCCAGTACCATCGAATTTTGAGAAGTCGGGCATTTTGAACCGATCGGGAAGCCTGGCGTTCGGGAATGGGCAGAGGCGGCCCATGTTTAGTACTCCTGACCCTTTTCTTTCGGACTTAGCAATTGTCTCTTCCAGCTTGGCCATTTTGGCGACCAACGCTGCCATTCTGGGCTTAGAGCAGGATTCTCGATCAGTGGTTCCTCTTCGGCAGCGGCTCCCTGTTCTCGCCTTTCACCACCTTCCCCTCCTGCTACAAGGGGAAGTCGCTCCTCGATTAGGGTTCGAAGATTGGCCATGGAGGCATCGGTCTGGTCAGCCTTTTGTTGCATGATGGCTAGGTTGTGCTGGAGATCGGCCAACACGGTAGCAAGATTCGGAGGTGGGACATCTGTCATGGTTAGAACTTCTATTTTAACAAGCTTTGGAGATGCTGGCGGAGACGGAGTAGATGGAGGGGACTCGTGTGGAGTTGTTGGTGGCGAATCCTCCCGTGACACGGTGCAGGCCAGAGCTTCCGTTGCGGTCGATCGAGAGACAAACCCCAAATCAAACCCTCAAACGGACTCGTTGGACGGCTCCAAGTAGGTTTGGCTCTTGATTCGGAACTCTGCTTTGTGACTGGCATGACTAGACAGCAAGGTATAAGAGCTCAGTGACAGCCTGCAATCATTTTATTTGAAAGAATCGACAAGAATGGAAACAATGATCATGCCAACGTCGTCGGTGTCCTCCTAGACTCTAAAGCTAGAGGGAGTTTGCCCTACGATACTTGGACAGTTGCCATAGAATCCTCGGATTTTCTTTTCGACGGTGTATCCTTAATTGAATTGAATGTTACTAAAGGATGCCAAAACAGCCTAGGCCTTTGACTTTCACTCTTCTCGAAGTTTCAAAATTTGATTTCGAAACAACTCGGTGTAGATGGCGTGATACTGTAACCGAAGTGACGTAAGCAACAGATGTGCCGGAGCCTGATCAGTGTAAGTGATTAGCACTTTTAACCTGAGTGGTGTAAGCATCACAACATCTTTTCCGTTGTTCCTAGTGGTTTAGTTTGAAACCTCGATCGGGAGTTTGGCCAAAGACCTAGAAAAGTATTGATTTTCCGAAGCCCCATTAATTAAGGACTTGAAAATTTTGGTAACGTGCAACATCGAGATGCACGACTTGTCATCGGTCCAAGGCAAAGTCGAATGGGCACAAAACAGACTCGACGAATGACATCCTAAAAGCCGCCCTAGCATGCTCCTACGCAAAACGGTCATGAATGTATGTACAAGCATGCGATATGGAAAGCGGTAACACATAGACAGGATATAGGGGTTAGATGCAAATAATCCTACCCTACAGATTCCTGGCTTAGGCTGAAAGGTTCTAGAGCTTTGTAAGCGTTGTAGAGGCCGGTTTTGGCTTAAGGGGTTTCTCTAACTAGAGCCGCGATATACCTC
This sequence comes from Rhododendron ovatum, assembly GCA_019656835.1. Taxonomy (NCBI): domain Eukaryota; kingdom Viridiplantae; phylum Streptophyta; class Magnoliopsida; order Ericales; family Ericaceae; genus Rhododendron; species Rhododendron ovatum. The sequence goes on along the minus strand of CM033795.1, from coordinate 25,848,250 downwards.
CCACTGCGATGCGTGGAGCAAAGCAATGGTCGAACGGTAGTACGACTCATCATCGTCCAAGGTTGTTGAGCGTTCGAGGACCCCGGGCTCCAATAAATTGTGCCGGTTACCCAAAACACCTCAACGGGGCTGACCAACCATCGATGCAAGCGGAGGATGCCGAAGAATGATTTGATGAGAGAAAAATGCAACGCTTTTGAAAACAAATGCCCTTTGAAGCTTGGCTCACTTTTGTTAACTAATACTTGGAGAAAATTACACAAGTGAACAATAGTAAAAGCCCCAGTTCGGATTGGTCGGACGCTGAGATCCTGTTATGTTACCATTCCGTTCTTCAGCAGCGCGAAGCGTATTGTTTTGACAGACTTTTAGAAATTGTTCGATCGTGTATTAATCGCCAAATACCAATCAACGCGATGAGTCCCCAGCAGAGTCGCCACTGTGGGCACGCGCCCTGAAAATGCTCGGTTTTGGTTCCCTTTTAAAGATTGGGGGCGACCCTTCTTCGGAAAAGAGCGCGGCGAAACGCCTCGATTCATAGTCGCCACTCGGATTTTAGTGGTGAAATACCCAAGGAACTGAACTCGAAAACGTTTTGCCACGTTTGTTCGATTTTGAAAAGGCATGAGCCGGTCCGTCGTCACCTTCGATATCTGAGGTTCGGGAGCCAGGTTACGAGAGGGGAAGGGTTTTATGGCACCCCTCTCGCCCAATTCGGAGATCGGTCTCTACTCAGGCATTTTATTTTGTAAAACACTTGCATTTTTCTCACATTTTATCATTTTTCAGCCAGTTAGGGCGGGGGAATAGTTAATGGGGGGTAAAAGCTGTAACAAGTTGTATTTATGTGACAAAATGTTTATGAATGACTTGATTGCAATGCTAAGTATAGATTGAGAACAAGCACTGAGCACCCTGAATAGGCTGGAGTACGCTGCCCTACAGGGGCGTTAGTAGGTCCTACGCCAGCATGCACTGGCCGATCCAGCACATGTTGACTAGACGTGCGCACGCCACCATAGGACCGGCGTACTCCACTTATATGGCCTCACAGTCTTTGTTTGCAACCCTCTAGGCTCTGGAAGGGGACCAGCGCACACTCAGGGCAAACCATGCAGTTAATATATCACAATATATACAGTTACAGATATACGAAACGGCTTCAAGCCCCGAAAAACAGCAGAATACCCCAAAAACAGTGTGGGGACAGGAAATAGGCCAAGACTAAGCTCAGATACAAGGGCCAGCCACTGGATCGTGGGATCAATTGCCGTACGCCAGTCAAAGACAGTCGTACGCCACTTTGAATTTGATCCAGTACTTGGCTTTGCATTATCTGGGTTCTGGAACATGACCAGAAAGATCCCAGAGGTCTTTTGGACAGATAAAGAGCGAGCATAAATAACAACATCTAAGCAACTCTAAATATACAGAAAGTAATAAACTGATTGTTATCATGCAAGGGTGATTGACAGAAATGGAAGTAAGCAAAAATGACAATCCACGATCCCCACGTCAGTAGTGCACGTACTGCCATGACTGGCGTACGGCATAAGATTACTGGCGTGCGTCATGTCTCACCTCATACGTTTGTTGTATTTTACCAGTTTAAGGCCAGGACTAGTATCATTTACTAGCCTGGGCCTCACTGGCTCCCCTCAAGGGTCGAAAACAAAAAAGAACACAAAGGTGGTATACCTTTTTTGTGCGGAGGTTTGAAGATGGTATTGAGCTTAAGGGTTGAAGATGGAGGTCTATATGGTGACTGGATTTCAATAGGGTATGTGGAAGTGTGTTGCCTTCTTTTCTCTTTCAATGGAAGAAGAGAGAAGGAGAGCAAGAAGAAAGAAGAAGGAAACTTTTTGTTCTTAATGTGGCTAACCCCTTGCAAATGAATGCAATGGGGGTATTTATAGAGGAGAGAGAGACTGAGATCAGTTTGGAATAGGGCCTTGTTTGGCTGGTTGGAAGAGGAAGGGAGCCTCCCATGCATTAAATGCATGAGACTTGCCTTGATGGGGGGTGTAGGAGAGAGAGGGAGCATCTCTGTCGAGAGTAATCATCAGGGATACTGTAGCCGACGTCAGGGTGGCACAAAAGTCTCGTCCATGTGGCTGAATAAAGTTGATTTGACTGGATTTGACTGGCGTGCGCCACATATGGACTGGCGTGCGCCAGTTATAACTGAGTCAACGGTCGATGACCGACACGTGGCAGTTAACTGGCGTACGTCACCAAGGTACTGGCGTAAGCCAGTTTGGTTTTACTGGGGCTGTTTGGCTCTGGTTTAAAGGTTGTGAAACGAGTTTGAAAGGGGTTCGGGATGCTCAAAACTCAAACATGCCATTGTCCTCAAATTGTTCTTGACTATAATCATCATCGGAGAAATATAAGATCGACAAATAACGTTATCTGGACAGTCCAGAATGGGGTGTCTACAAATGGCAACCTAACCTAGCTGACTGAAGATTCCAAGATCTAGGTTTAACGGGACAATCGAGTTGTATGAGACTTAGGAGGATCACTATGAAGAATACAATGATTCCTATAGCGTATCAGGTTACGCTATGCTTTTAATGATTTTTATACAGTGGAAATTCTAAGTAGAGTATAGCAGGATACTCTTAATGAGAATCACCTATATGAATGTGAAAGGGCCTCTTCTATGAGAATTTGACGGGCTGAATTATCTACAAACATTCATGAATAGTAGGAGTGTCTTAGGGCCATAATGAGCACAACAGTAAGAATCAACTGTGTTTGGAAAGATCATGTTCAAGGACTATTATCTTGGTTTACACAAATGATAAGCACCTGATAATGTAATGTAGGGTGCGCTAAATCTCTGGATTAATTTAAGTTAATTATCTAATTAGTTGTTTTTAATTACTTTTGCTCGTAGAGAATGCTAGTTCTATTTTGTAGGAAAATCACCAAATAAAGGAGTTTTAAAACTCAAGGCGTACCAAAGGCATTCAAGGCCCGTAGGCGACCCGACAGCTCGCCAAGGCAAGGCATGGCCAAAGCAGAAAAAAAAGACGAAGTGCTGGCCATAATCATCTCGGCATTGGTTGAAGAGAATTCATCCCATCGGTACCGACCCATTCAGCAGCAGGAGTTAATCATCTCAGCATCGATGGACCAAGCCAGCACCAATTGGTACCGAGCTATCCAGTGATAGCCCTTATCCCCTTCGGTATCGGTAGGAAGAAATATGTCCCATCGGTATCGAGACCTTTATCACTGCAGCGTAAGGCCTTTCCCATCGATGCATAGGACTTTAGGAGGAGATCTCTGGAGCATCTTTTGGGATATTTCGTGCACGAATCTTGGAGATATAAATAGGAGTGATGTCACATTGTATAAACAACTTTGGTATTGCATAATTTAGATCTAGCCTAGATTTACTTGCCCTTTGAATTGTTCTTCATTTCGAGCACCTTAATTTTAATTTCCTGCTTTAGTTAATTAGTTTTTGCTATTGTTCTCTTCATTAAAGTTGTAGCCGCTACTCTGATCTATCGTTTAATCTAATTTTCTTCTAGTGTTGTTATTTCACTATGCTTAGTAGATTTTTGCTTGCTCTTATCTTCATAGATATGAGTGAGTAGTTTTCCAAGTTTAGGTCATGGGGTGAATAGCACCCCATGACTCGAGTAAAAATTGCATTTTTCACCAATAAAGTTTGAATTTTTTGTTCGAAAATCGATGTGGGGTTTGGGTTTATTTGTCAAATTGCTAAGGTGTTAACCTCCTTGATCATGTGTAGGTAAGAGCATCGCCTACTTACCACACATGATGATTGGAGCTCTGTCGCGCGAGGCATTTGCTAAATAAATTCTAGAGCTAACTTGGTAATTAAACCATCTTATCTTCCAGTTTAGGAACCTCAATTGAGTATCTTGAACCGCATAATTGGGTGAAAATGTGATTTAACTTGAGCCGTGGGTGTTAATTTATTCCGAGACCTAACCTGGTTTTTATCCTAGTTTATTCGCTTTTAATTTAGCCTTTTTACTTTCCACCGCAAACGTAAAACAAAGTTGGCTGCCTAAAAGCCGAAAACCCATGCTTACTTCTACAAATCCAACCAAGCCATACTAATTATTCCCGTGGGTACGACCCCGGCCTTCCGGATTATTATGCTTCAATTGGACGTTTAAGCCTTACGCTTGGGGCGATCTTATTTGATATATTGACGAAAACGAAGCAACAAATGACTGAACAGCTCAAGACATCACGTTCACTAGTTAGCTAATAAATCTGATAGTTACTCAAAAGGGGAGGTTCAAAATCAAAAGCTCCCTTACTCTATACAGGTGATTTCCTATTGAACTCTCGAGACAGTTGCTATCTTGTCAATTTCATTTCATGTGAGGGATTGTTGGAGAAAATTGATTCTTAGCCTAGTTTGAGCTTTGTTGTTGAGTGGGTCCCACATGTCCATGTGGTTGGACCCACTTACCATTGTGTTCGTCTTCGTAAGGAGATTAACAATGAACACTTGGTTGGCTAAAATCAATTAATGGTGAATGAGAAATTAACCATAAAAATGACTACATTAACAATGAACACATTGGTGTGGCAACTAAGAATACTTGGGTATTTCTACCCCACTGACATGAGGGCTTGGGGCCTTGGGGCACCCAAGTTTTGTAGGAGGAGAGGGCATAGATAAAGTGGGCTTTGGATTTAACCCATTTACCACACGCGCGCGTGCTGTCGCTGCCCATCCAAACCAGGTCGGGTCAAAAGATAAAATTGGCTTGGCCCAATTCGGTTAATTCTTTTTACAGAAATTAAGTTTGTCCCAATACCTATTTTATTTCCTCTCCCTTACGTTTTATTTTTCCCTTTCTTTAATGTGTTTATTCAACGAACAAGTTCGGCGACCAACGGATGCACCCCTTGCCTGTTCTATCCTGATCAGACCCGTTCGGTGGCTGTTTGGTTCCGAATAGTCACCGTTGTCTCTTCTGAGTGAGTGCCTATTTATCTGTAAATTGGACCTAATTCCTCCTTTAGAGAGTTCTACATGGTTCTCTAGTTCGCCTGTCGAATAGATTGAAGTGCTACATCCGTTTTTTAAAAATTGGGTAATCCTGAGAGGTAATCGTTCAAGAGACACAAAAGCACCTATGTGGGGGACAAATTTGCCTTAAGGATATAGTATAGTAATACTAGCCTCGATTGCCAATTTTTGGATGCTCGAAATTGGTCCAATAAGTTTTCGATCTTAAATTTATTTTGGTGTGTTGCAATCTATTTTTCCAATATTAAATGAATTCTGGTTCCAACAGTTCGTTGTTAGGATTTTCTCCTAATGGTGGGTGTGGAGTCAATAAGGGGAAGAGAAGGAGAGGAATTGTGGAACCGACAAGGGGAGGTAGGAAATTTTTTGGACTTCTTCATATAATAACTGTAGGTCTAGTTCTACATTCCAAAATAAGTAGTTAAAAAATAAAGACCTATTTTCAAGCCTAAAATTAATGGGCTTATGAAAATTATTTTTTAATTATTTTTGTAGGGTTTGATAGATCTTAGGCGTTCTTTTTCTAATGTGTCTTTCGTGCTTATTTTCCTAGGTCTAGGAGATCCTTTCACTGACTTATTATTTCCATTACATTTTTGAAAAGTATAGAATCATGTAAATAAAATGTAGGAAAAAACTAGTCAGAAGAACTGATCGTATTTTATAGAATACGTCTTTCAGTTCGAAATTACCGCGTCGCGATATACCAAATATAAATTAAAAACCAAAATAAAATCAAATAAGATCCATATTGCATATTTTTTGATTTCAGTAAACCTATTATTTTTAAGCTTAAAATTGCAAATAAATACTTATTTTTTAAGGGGGTAAACCGGAATACTACCTAGTATTTTGTGGAGCGTACATACGTCTTTTCATATTGAGTTTACATGTATTTCCAATTCCTTTTCTCATTCTCATGCGACGGCAATTCCAGAAAAACTTGACCAGAACTCCATAATTGTTTAACCCTTCTACCACCGAAATGCCCCATATTTTTTTGGGGTTAACGAGACCATCTCCAATTGTTACCCATTTTGTGACCCAAATTCAAAATTTGGTCAAAATCTCAAAAACCATCTCCAATGCATGACCCAAACCCCCTTCCTCATTTTGGGTTTTACCCATTTTTTTACCCAAATCTAGGACAAACTAGACCATTTACCCATTTTTCCAACGACTCTTTTGAGAGAGAGATGGGACCTCGCTGGAGCTACTGAGTTTCGTTGGAGATGGTGGTGGTAGTCGGTGGTTTCAGGTGGCGACCGGTGGTTTCGGCGGTGGATTTGATTGATAGAGGTGGTGGTTAGAATTTCGAATGGGGGTGTTGGACGAGATTATAGGTTGAGCCAAGTTGTAGGAGGAGGAGGAGAGAGATGCTCCGGCGAAGATGGGAACCGAATGAGATTGTCTCTCTCTCTCTCATTTACATTAATACCATTGGATATTTTAAAAATAATAAATTTGGGTATAGATTGTGTTTCGACATTAGAGATGCTCTAGCCAAATTGGGTATTTCTCAAAATTTGACTCAAATTTGAGAAATGGATTAATTGGTCCTCAAAATTTGACTCAAATTTGAGGGAAAATAGTTTAGGATTGGAGATACTCTAACAACTAAACTTACTTGGCCCCATTCTGCTAAGACCCTGACTCAAATAAGTATTTATTTTAGATTTTTGAAAGGAAAAATAAGAACCCTTGTTCCATTAAGGGTTTTTAAGAAATAAATACTTATTTGGTGTGCTATTTTTGATTATTTAAATATTTCAATAAGGATAAATGATAATATGCAATGTGGATTTTGTTTGATAGATTTCAATTAGTTCTATTATACAGAGTTTGCAAAGTCATGAAATTCATTATAAATTAAAAGATATAAGTGATCAAATATTGAAATAAATTTTGAAATGTAAAAATAAGAAGGCAAAATTAAAAGGTAAAAAATTTAGTGGAACATGAATTGTTATTTTGGGTAAAAAGTAATTTGTTAGTGAAACTGGCGTTAGCCGCTGGGCTTGCCAGCTTATCATTCGCAGCCCAAAAATCTGATTTTCTCTGATCATTTTCCTTTGTAGGGTGCCGTAGTACAAAGTGAGTTTGTTAGGGTAGTACAAAGTGAGTTTGTTACCATGAAGGCGACGCTGCTTCTCTCTACACTAGCCCTACCGCCGTTCCTCACTTCAAAGCTCCCCACACTTGCCTCATCCCACCCTTCACTTCACCTGAACCTGATTCCACGCCTCACCTTCACCAGGCGTCGTCGATTTCGGCCCGATTTCACAGTCCACGCCGACGACGGAGATGGCGGAGGCATCGATGAATACGAGCTGGACGAGTTCGATGCCGAGGAGTTTGACAACAGGAAGGACTACGACGTGGACTACGAGGAGCACCCCCTCGCTGGTGGTGTCTCGGACGACATCTTGATGGTGCACGGTGGTAGTAATAGTAAGAGCTTTTTCGAGTCAAGTGAGGAGTGGGGTTCGGAGTCTGTGGTAGATTACAGGATCAACGAGGATGAGTTTCACAAGTTTAGCTTGCTCCATTGTGATTTCTTTATAAGGAAGCCTCCGGACCCTGATAACGATGTCTATGACTTCGGAGAGATGTACGTTACACCTCCAGATACTGATGTTTACTATATTCCTGAGGTCCTTGCGCCAATGCCTAGAAAGGTATCTCATGCTTATCCGTCCCAATTTGTTAGTACATTTTTACTTACATCATCTCCAGCCCTCATAATCAAAATTTTACCCAAATTTGAGTAAAAGCTTCATTTCATTTTGTATGAAGTTCCCCATTGGGCAAGTTCAAATCTAAGCATAAATTTGGGTAAAAGTTGTCTCCCTTATTTGATTAAAAAATTGAGTAAAAGTCGATTTGGATTTAGGGTTTTTTACTCAAAGCTAGATTCTGGGTTTTAAAAAGGGTAAGGGCTGAACGTCATTTTTGTCAATTATCGTCATCTGAGGTGTGAACAAGTTATGTAGGATCATCTTAATGAAGCTGCTTAAACTTGAACCTTTTGTTGCTGATAAAGAAAGAAATTGAAAATTAGTTTATTTTTTTATTATTTTTTGGTCAAACGGAAATAGAAATTAGTTTATATTTTCCTGATTGTTTTGATTAATCTTTTGTGCTAAATGCTTGGAAATTGCAGCACATTCGATGTGTACAGAGTGATTATGGACGCTATGACGTAACTGAACCTCCCATTGATGCACCTCGAGATCCTTTGTATAAATCTGACTATGAGGTTTTGAAGGTAAGTGTGAATTATTGGCGCACAACACCGCATTTCTATTTATTTCTGTTATTCATTTGAAGACGCAGAAGGAAAAAAGTATATGAAAAGAATATGAGTATGCAACATCTCAACCCATAAGGCTTAGAAAAGAATGTGTATGCCAACAGCTCAACCCATAAGGCTTAGAAAAGAATGTGTATGTCAACAGCTCAACCCATAAGGCTTAAAAGGTTTATAAGTACTATGTTAAGGCGTTTCATCTATCAGTTCCAGGTCTTTTTTGGTTTTTGACAGATGCGTTAATGACTACCCATTTTCCCTGAATTGAAGCGAACAGTGAAGTTTTGTCCGCAACAAAGGATCAAAAGTAATATAACTTCGTCAAGTATGTCATTAGTTGGTCTTTTAGAGGAATCTGTGGAATAGAAAGGTCTTAAATAGGACAAGGTGTATGTTACAGTTGTGAGAACAGTGCTAGTGGATTTCTTTATTGGCTTTAATACCAGTTTACTTGTATGCTTTTAAAGTGGGAGATCTCTTGAAGTCCCAAATGGAATAGGCCAACCGATAATTTGAAAACTTTCACTCTGCAATATGTTGAATAATACATCAATATTCCATCATTGACGAAGCAGCTTATTTTGACTAGTTTGATTTGCTTTTAATCCAACTTTTCCATCATATAAGTTCATTCATGAAACAAGTAAGAACAAATGTTTCTACTTCATCAGTGAAAGAAAATAATATGGTAGTCATGAGACCATGATCTATAACTGCAGGTTAAAAACCTACAAGAATTCTTGGACTGTTGTCATCAGTCATCTGGCCATTGCTAGAGGTCAAGGTGTCGTCCCCCATCAAAAATGAATCATGTGACACGTTTTTTGGAATTTTTCTGCGTATCAGTCACCACTGTTCTGGCATGTTATGAGTTTGTTACACTGTTATGAAGACTGTTATTACTTACACCCAGGGTTTTATGTATCAAAATACAGGAAATAGATTCCTTGAGCCTATTGTGTGTCTATAATTATAATGTAGTGCAGACATTTTGTTGATATGATATGGTGTTGGTGCTATATGGAACTAACATCCTGGAATTTTATTAGGTAATTCAAGGGTATTCACCATTTTATGCTTGAAGTCTATCTTGTTATATACTTATCCACATCGCCCATTCTTTAGCAGCAATTGGCGAGGATTTAGAAGATACTGAACTATCTGCACGTAAGAAGGAGAGAGAAGGCAACCCTGCCCATGCACCTGTGTGGGTATTGGGAATCCCTTCCACAATTGCACTCTTTGGCATGGCTTTTGATCCTTAGGGAATCCCGAGTGGTCCCAAGTGGTCTTATGGATGCAAGTAGAGAGAACATGGTTCATAGTTGTGCTTAGGTCATATTTTTGTGGCATTCCATACAAATAACTGGTTTAGGGGCTGGGGCCTGGGCTCGTAAGAATTTTTTTGGTGGTATTTCAGTTGCGACCTATTGATCATCCTCGTCTCTCGTGTAGAGATTTCAAAGGGTTCATTCTTTGGCGGAATTAATGAGCTAAAAAATATTTGATATGGAAATATGTATCAGGATCACCTTTTGGGAAAAACCTAAGCTAATTGTCTGTTGTTGCAGGTTTTCTTAACAAAGCACTACAAGAACCGGAGACTGGGTGACCCTGAATTTGTGCTAGATTTTGAGGAGATTTATGTTATCGATTCAAAAACAAAGTCGATTACCAGAGCAAGAGTTTTGGTAAGGAATTGTGGTAATTGAATCAAATACTTGTAATTCTGTTTCAAATACTGAGTTGATTTCTGCTCTCGAATGGCACTTATACTCTATGCATCCGAATTAATCTTTTCTAGTCTCTCTACTAAGTAGAAATCGTAAGTGCTTAAAAGGGAATAAAGAAGTCCAACCCTGGGGTTGGTATTGCTAGGATGCTTCTGGATTTTGTTAAATGCATTGTTTGAATCATTGAAGCAAGAAATGATTCTGATACTCTAGAGGAAGCAAGAATGTCCCTGGCAGTTAGGCTGCCCTGTCATTAAGCTTGTGAAAAAGTAAACATAAAAAAATAGCTTAAATTCTGGGAGTGGAGCACCACAACAAGAGAGAGATTTGGGTGTGCTGCCCATCTTCAATGAAGCCCCCTTGCATCTTTTGCACAACTCTAATAGTCTATTTCAAGTACAACAAAAGTGATAGCCCAGTATGTAGTCGACAATAGGTGATCCACCAGGTTCTTGCTATATGTATTCCACAAACGCCTAAAGGAATACCTTTCCAAGTTGTGGCTTACACTTTGGCATGGGCGGACGAAAATGCCCCTTAGTTTGGAAATTAGGGGGCTCAAGCCAACTCTTCTTGGTTCTGGGCGTTCCAGTAATTTCACGCTCTTAGGTGGTGGGCCACAGCCACTATTTAGGCTATTTACAGATTTCTTTAACGGGTTTTTGGACTTTTGATGTTTTCTCTCTATGTCCTCTTTTTTACACACTAATTTGTCCCTAATTGGTCCTTTATAGCCCCTTTGGCAATGGAGGTGAGAAAAGAAAAGAGAAGAAAGGGTTGTGGTTTCTCACCCACCCAGCCAAACAATCGTGAGAAATCAAACTCTCTCCACATCTCCGGCGACTTCAACTCCATCTTCGGCGACCTCATCTCCATCTCCGGCAACTTGAAACTCTCTGTTTCTCTTTGCTCCGGCGACCAAGCATCATTTCTGTTTCTCTCTTCTCCGGCGACCAAACATCATCTTCGGCGACTAGTCTGAAATCAAAGCGTTCAAAACTCAGTTTTGATCACAGAAGTAGCTTCTTCTTGACGAGACGAAGACAACGGTGCAAGTACGACGATGATCCGATGAGAGGGTGGACCACACGGGCTACCGGAAGTTGCACGAGTGAGATCTACTTTCACCCACACGCCTCACTCTCTCCCTTTCTCACGGAATCTCGCCACTTCTGGTGAGAAACGGAACTGGGGTGTGAGGGGGTTCCCGTCTCCCTCCTTCTCTCACCCTCTCTCGCCTTCTGGGCCTTCCAAACGAGGGAGAGAATCACTTCTCCCTCCATCCCCTTTCTTTTCTCTCGAAATCCCCCGTTCCAAACGAGCTGTTAGTGCTACTAGTTTTTTTTTTTGGTCTGCAAAAAAAGGTTACCCTATCATTAATAAATACTAATGATACCAAAAGCAACCCCCTAGTAACACACTAGGGAGCGTCAAACAAGGAGGACAAGCTCAACCAAATGGGAGCGTCATACTATGAAAGACAAGCTCAACCTATCACTACATCTCACCTCACATTTTTTTTAAAAGAACGACAAAATAGAAAATACACAAAAGCAACTACAAACCCCTAAGATAAATCCTTGACCCATCCAAAGCACCCCATCTCAAAGCTCAAACAGCTTTATCAAACACCCATTGAGCCAAGAAACAAACCCTAATGCCGGCCCACACCAGCCAGATATCCCAAAGAAACCCTACCCCTATAGGACCACTCTCACCGCCTCCAACACCTCCCTCCGCCACTGCCGCCTCCCCACCTGACACCAACTGATGCCACACACAACCAATGGCCATCCCTCTACAGCTTCTCGCTTGTGGAGAGGGCTTTTCGGTAAAATCGTGTGGTGATGAGATTCCTTTTGACTTTTGGTTGGGGAAAATTTCAAAGCCACTGAACTTTCAGGAACTTTACAAAAAAAAACACATGGACTTTAACTAATAACGAAAAGACACATGAACTTACCATCCGGTTAACAATTAGGCCCCCGCCGTTCCATTCCGTCAATGTGTAATGAATGGAGCTAACGGAAGGCGTTAACCTTCCTTTTTTTTACTTTTAGTTTCAAAAAATACTTTTAAATCTTTTTTTTAGTAGTAAATGAATGTGCAATTTAGTTCCCCCCCCCCCCCCCCCCCCCCCCTCCCCTCCCTTACTATTTATTAAAATTACTTTAATCCCATTTTTACAATTTACCAAAAATAACTTTAACCCCCCTCCCTTTTTTTACTTTCAAATTTTACCTTTCCCACACTCTCTCCCTTTTTTTATTTTTTTAGAAATTCGACCTCACACCACCAATCAACCCCATAACCAACCGCTGAAACCCTAGCCCTAATTTTAGAATCTCAAAATTTCTTTTGACTTCTTTTTTTAACCTTCATTTTATTGTTTACTTTTTACTTTCAAATATTACTTTTATCTCTTTCTTTTCTTAGTAATAAATAAATATGCAATAAAGTTTTAAAAGTGTGGTTTAATTAGTTAATCCACAAACGCCTATAAAGGAATACCTTTCCAAGTTGTGGCTTACACTATGGCATGGCCGGACGAAAATGCCCCTTAGTTTGGAAACTAGGGGGCTCAATCCAACTCTTCTTGGTTCTAGGCCTTCCAGTAATTTCACGCTCTTAGGTGGTGGGCCATAGCCACTATTTGGGCTATTTACAGATTACTTTAACGGGTTTTCGGACTTTGATGTTTTCCCTCTGTATCCTCTTTTTTACACACTATTTTGTCCTTTAATTCTGCTGGGTTAGAGGGCTTTCGGTTAAATCGTGTGGTGGAGAGATTCCTTTTGACTTTTTGTTGGGGAAAATTTCAAAATGCCTCCGAACTTTCAGGAACTTTACCAAAAAACACATGGACTTTAACTAATAACGAAAAGACACTTGAACTTACCATTCTGTTAACAATTAGGCATGGAGCTAACAGAAGGCGTTAACCTTCCCCTTTTTTTCACACTTTTATTTTCAAAAATTACTTTTAACTTTCTTTTTTTAGCAGTAAATAAATGTGTAGTAAAGTTCTTTTTTTTTTCTTGCTATTTATCAAAAATTACTTTAACCCCATTTTTTTACTATTTACAAAAGTAACTTTAACTCCCCCTTTTTTTTACTTTCAAATTTTACCTTTCCCACTTTCTCCCTCTTTTGTTTTTTTAGAAATTCGACCTTACACCACCAATCAAGCCCACAACCAACCACCAAAGCCCTAGCCCTAATTTTAGAATTTCGAAATTACTTCCTTTTTTTAACCTTCGTTTTATTTTTTACTTTTTACTTTCAAAAATTACTTTTAACTCTTTTTTTTTTTTTTAGTGATCAATAAATATGCAATAAAGTTCTTTTTTTTCTTACTATTTTTCAAAAATTACTTTCACCTCTTTCCACCCCCTCCTCTTTTTTTACTTTCAAATTTTACCTTTCCCTCCCTCATTTCCTCTTTTTTTTTATTAGAAATTCAAACCCACAACCAATTGATAAAGGAATTTTGGATTTCCCTGACATTCAAACACTAAATCATGGAGAGAGAGAGAGAGAGAGAGAGAGAGAGAGAGAGAGAGAGAGAGAGAGAGAGTAGTAAAAAATGGGGTTAAAGTAATTTTTGATAAATAGTAAAAAAAGAGAGTTTTATTGCATATTTATATTTACTACTACAAAAAAGAAAGAGTTAAACATAATTATTGGAAGTACGTTAAACGTATTTTGTGGAAGTAAAAAAGTATGTGATTTGATAAATTTACATTGACCTAAAAGGATTTGTCGATGAGAAAATGTTTATATTGAAGCTATCCATGTTTTACTTGAGGAAAAACTCTTCTCATTGTATAGGTTTTGAATATGTGATTGTTTTGACTTCTTATAATCATGGTGGCTTCCCTATCTTAATGTTCTCATGGGTCCTATAGTACCTGGTTGTAAGTGGTGGCAGATGGATATGGAAATCCTTGTTCATGTGTAGAATTGGCGATATAACTTTATCTCTTTTGTATTTGCTAGTATAACTTATCCTCTCTCTTCACTGTAGCTTGCTACATTTCCTTTACACTATCTACATATGTAACGTCTATACCATTTCAGATAACTTATTGAAACTCAAATGGAAACAATAATAGTGCGGAGCATGAAATGTGACACTAGTCTACAATAAATTGGAAGGGCTCTGCTTACAGGAATCTATTCTTAGGACCTCGCGAAGAACTGCCAAAGAGGAAAGAGACCATTCAAAGGAAGTTAGATGAACTGTTCGCAAACCATTTCTGTTCTTTTACCTCTTCAAATATTGAAGTCGACTTGGGACCTCTAACCCTTGGAACTTAATCTAAGCAATAGAGGTATGAATGTATGCTTTTATGTTGTACCAGGGGCACATATCATGTCAGAATCACACTTGTAGTTCTATTTCCAGTTTTTGTACTCCCTCTTATCCCTTTTTTTAAGTCCAGTATTCCATTCCGGGTTGTTCCTTAATAAGTGTCCATTTTGTAAAGTTAGTGGGTGATCGGTGAAAGTTGGTGCATTTTCCATTTTGCCCTTAAAAGTAGATTCTATTTTGAAAAGTTAGTAAATAAAAGTGTAATGATGATGTTTCCACAGAGGGTAAGTAGGGAAAGTGGAGGTAAAAGTTGATGTGGAAGATGTAATGATGATGTCTACCTAATAAGTTGGACGGAGGGAGTATTATTTATATAGTTACCGTAATATTGTTCCACTCTAGTTTTATTTCTAGTTTACCATAGACGGTAGGTTTCCAGACCTTTTCATTACCCCTTATCCTCACACGACCCTCCCTTTGTGATCGCAAATGACATTTATATTCCAACAAAAAAAGGGTACCCTTCTTTAGTAGGGATGTTATTGTTAGGAGTTTATACTAAAAGCAATGCTTTTAAGTAATTGATTGTTATTTAACTTGTTATTTATAAATTAGTTTATCCCTTTTTTATGAGAATCTTTATGGGCAATGTTTGCATAATATTATTATATGTTGAGCATGTGTGTCTTATTTTATGTAGTAGATGATCCTGTGTATATAGTTTGGCTTACACACGGAAGATCGGATCATTGGTTCTTGTGGAGTATAGGATATGATTCACGGTCTTAGGTGGAACTAGACACACCATTGTTAGGACTGTAGTACAATATTTTAGTAGGTCTGCCTTGACTATGGGGAACGATACATGTTTCAACTCATTGTGCTAGAACACTTTGTGTGTATTGAACAGAACCGTTTTGAGGTAATTGTCGATCGAGAGAGAGAGAGAGAGCTTCTCTCTTTGTTTGGGGTGATTCGGTCCGGTTCGATCTGATTTTCACCAATTTTTGGGACTGAGCCGGTAATTCGGTTTGGATTTAATAGAAACTGGAACCGGTCTAAATAATGTGGTCTGGTTTCAATCGGTTTTGCCGGTGTCGGTCCAGTTTGACCGGTTAGCCATTGTGGGCTACATATTGGGCCAAGCCCAGTAAAAAAAATTTCTTCAGGCCGATTACATCAAACCAACCTATAAAACTACAATTTAGCCCATTACATGTCTATGGCCTTTGTACACAAACTAACCATTACATGTCTAAAGCCTATTAACTAACTATTACAGCCAAAAACTAAGAAATAACAAGTTCAAAACATGTCCAGATTTTCTGCCATTGCCATTTGCAGCAAGCTTCATTTACAGATTTCCAGCAAGCCATTTCATCCTCCTTCAAAGTTCAACCCCATTTCATTTCAAGCAAGCCCCTAAATTAGTTTACAAAAGGAAGAAATTAGAGATAATAAAATGCTAAAAACTTTAAAAGGAATAAGGCATTTAAATGTAGTAGTTGAGTTATTTACCTAGGGGTGTTTTTAAAAACCGGACCAAACTGGCCCAATTTTTCGATTTTTTGGCTCCGGTCCGGTTTGAAATAATTCAAATTTTTTATTTCGGTTTGGTTCCTGGTTTTGGGGAGTTATAGACCGGATCGGACCGGTTCTATACTTCTATATAAAAATTGTAAGGAGTGGGACCCTAACTCAAGACCTCACATTTAACACAACCTCACCTTACCGCTGAACCACCCAACCTGTTGTGCTTTTTACATTGGATTTTTATATTTATTACATATATAAGTGAGATTTATAACTACAAACCCTAAAATCTAAATCAGATTGGATCCCTCATTTTTTACATCCACTGACTTCAATCTCTCTCCTCACAGCAATGGCGACTGTGAGTGACTCTCTCTCTCTCTCCAACAGCCATAGGTGAGATCGTGACTGTGAACAACCACCAGTCACCACCGTGAAACAGTCACCACTGTGAGTGACTCTCTCTCTCTGCGACAGTGAAGTAGTTCACACCAGAAGGTCCAGAACCACCGCGAACTCACACATTGAATTAGTGCTTGACTACTTGTGTCTTGTGAGGCTCAAATCGTTGAGTCTTCTCTCTCTCTCTCAAATTAAGACTGACTTATTGCTGGTGTCGACTATTAGTTGGTGTCTCAAATTAGGCCTTATTGTTTGACTGCTGAATCTGTTGTTGTTGGAGCTGCTTTTTTGTTTGTTTGTAGATGGATGATTCTGGGTTAACTGTTATTGGGTCTAACAAGGTTGATGATGCGTTTGAACCCATCAAAGCGGACGATAATGAACCCAATGAGAAAAGGAAATGGAGTCCAAAACGTAATACGAGGTCTAATCGATCTATAGTGTGGGATCATTTTGAAAAATTTGAGAAGAAAGCAGGTGAAAAGTAAAAGGCTGCTTTGTAAACATTGTGGCCAAGTTTTATTGTTGTGATACCAATTCTAATGGGACATCTACAATGAAACCCCATATTAACTTCTAATGTAGAGTTTATGAGTTCAGCTAGTACAATTTGAAGAAGAACCTAGATAAGAAGCAAAAAACCCTAGTGTTTGATACCGTGAGTGTGTGAGGCACAGTTCCAAAGCTTACCGCTGTTAGCTTTAGTGTGGAGGCATATAGAAAGGCCTTGGCAGAAATGATTTTCCTGGATGAATTACGCATTCATTTTGTTGAGGGTCAAGGTTTAAACAATTCATAAAAGTGGGGCAACCAAAGTGGGGCAATTCCCAAGGTAGATTATTGGGTGCAAAAGATTGTATGATTATCGACCAAGATAGGAAGAAATCTTTGAAGAAAGCACTTAAGGACCAATGAGTTTGCCTTACCACGAACACTTGGATTTCTCTTCAAAATCTGAACTATATACGTCTTACGGCCCATTTCATTGATTGTGATTGGAAGCTTCACAAAAAAATTCTTAACTTTTGTTTAGTTCCAAATCACAAGGGCGAGACACTTGGTAAGGTGGTAGAACAATGTTTGGTGGAATGGGGGATTGGCAAAATCATGGCAATCACAATTGATAATGCAAACTCCAATAATTGGATAATTGAGTTCTTGAAGTAGACCTCAAAAAAGGACTCCACTATTCTAGACCACAAGTTTTTACATGTTAGGTGTTGTGCTCATATATTGAATTTGATTGTCCATGATGGGTTGAAGGATGTAGATGTGTCAATTGCAAGGGTGCGCAATATTGTGAAGTATGTGAGATCCTCACCGCAAAGGTATGCCAAGTTTAGATCATGTTGCGATAGAGATCAAGTTACTTCTAAACTTGTGCCATGTTTAGATGTAGCTACTCGTTGGAACTCAACATACTTTATGTTGGAGCAAGCTTTCTCGTATCAAAAACCTTTTGAGAGATTGGAAGAGGAAGATAATCTCACACTTCAAATCGGGGTTAGAGAGGATGAGGTTGGTGTAGAGTTTGTAGACCATGAGAATGACTCTCAATTTTTTTTTGGAAACGGAAGTAGATGGTGGGCAAGGGAAAAAGAGAGGGAAATGTGTTGGTACTCCTACTAGTGATAATTGGGATGTTGGGGAAATGTATTTTAAAGTTCTTAAAGTGTTCTTCACCGTAACCGAGAGATTTTCGGGTTCTTTGTATGTGAGATGCAATACATTTTTCAAAGAGGTCATGACCATAAAAAATGCAATTGCCACATTGGAAAATAGTGAAGATTTTAAGTTGGTGAAGTTGGCTGAGAACATAAGCAAGAAGTATGACAAATATTGGGGTAACTTTGATCGCATAAACAAATTTTTTATCCATGCTAATGTTCTTGATCCCCGTTACAAATTTGAATATATAAGATGGAGCTTGAACAAATACTATAATAAACCAAAAGTTGAAACCAAGGTTCTTAAGTTGAAGGATGGGAGGACAAGTCTTTTTAATTGGTATGGGAAGAGGAGTATTGACCTTGGGGAAGCACAAAATGTTATTGAGTCCTTTAGAAACAAGGAGAAGAATGCAAATGGGTCTATGGATTTTTGTGAGGTAATGGATTCGGAATTTGAGCAACACATGCAAGACGAGAATAATTTGGTGAGCAAATCAGAGTTAGAGAGGTATTTGTTGGAGGCATGTAAAGATGCTAAAATTGTTGGTGATAAGTTTGGTGTGTTGGCTTGGTGGTAAGTTAGTTCTCCCAAGTATCCCATGCTGTCTTGAATGGCATGAGACATACAAGCAGTCTTTTGCTTTTCAGCCGCTTTCCTCTCCAATTTTTCAAAATGATCCCACACTATAGATTGATTAGACCTCATATTACGTTTTGGACTCCGTTTCTTTTTCTCATTGGATTCATTATCATCCACTATGATGGGTTCAGACGCATCATCAACGTTGTTAGACCCAATAACAATTAAACCAAATCATCCATCTACAAAAAAACAAAAAGGCAGTCCCAACAACAATAGATTCAACAATAACAAATTTAGCAGTCAAACAATAAGTTTTAATTTGAGACACCAACTATAAGTCCTAATTTGAGAGAGAAGACTCACAACGGTTTGAGCCTCACAAGACACAAGTAGTCAAGCACTAATTCACTGTCGGTGAGTTCGCGGTGGTTCTGGACCTTCTGGTGTGAACTACTTCATTGTCGCAGAGAGTCACTCATAGTGGTGACTGGTTCACGATGGTGACTGGTGGTTGTTCACAGTCACAATCTCACCTATGGCTGTTGTAGAGAGAGAGAGTCACTCACAGTCGCCATCGCTGTGAGGAGAGAGAGACTGAAGTCGGTGGATGTGAAAAATGAGGGATCCAATCTGATTTAGATTTTAGGGTTCGTAGTTGTAAATCTCACTTATATATGTAATAAATATAAAAATCCAATGTAAAAAGCACAATAGGTTGGGTAGTTCCGCAGTAAGGTGAGGTTGTGTTAAACATGAGGTCTTGAGTCTAAGCCCCACTCCTCACAATTTTTATATGAAAGTATAGAACCGGTCCGGTCTATAACTCCCCAAAATTGGGAATCTAACCGAAATAAAAATTTTGAATTATTTCAAACCGGACCTGTTCTACCAAAAAATTGGGCTGGTTTTCAGCTTTTAAAAACATCCCTACTCCTTGTAATTGATTTTGGGCAGCAATATTGTGTTTGTGTATTCATTGTGTAACTTTCTCACCGACAAAGGAGAAGTGGGGGAGGGATTCAAGGCAAGGAGAAAGAGAGACGAGAAAGATAGGCTTGTTTGGTCATGTATACTGTGGTGGTTTTGTAGAGTGGTAGAGGCAAGCTAGAAGCACATATACGGACATGCGGCAGTGATTTAAATACGCGAGGCATACACGAGGTGACAAAGCCCTCATCGGAGCGAGGCGAGGCGAGTGCCTCATTGAAGCGAGGCGAGCGTTTTAAAAAAAAAGTAATATAAACTATATAAACGACCAATATTCACTCCTACCATCAAAACAAGAACAAACATCACCATATTGCATAATAACCAACAATCCAACATTTCAACATACGAATTACTAGTAAAATTCGCTCATAAAATGTAACAAACTAACAATCCAGATATTCCAAACAAGACATCATTAGTCATCCTTTCATCACTCATCACCAATATCTTCATCTTCTTCAGCATCATTTGACTGATATCCATCCTCATCTTCCTCTTCTCCTTCATCTGAAACAGTGTCATCAAATTCTTCTTCTTCCCAATCATCTGCACAAAAACTTGATGCTTTTGAACGCTTCTTTGAACTTGTTGGTTTATGAGTAGACCTAGTTACTTTGCTAGGTTTTTCAACCCCACTAGCCTCCGCAACAACATTTCAATCCAAATCTTCACTGTCAAATACAAGCTCATCCTCCAATTTCCCAATCTACCATTCATTGCTCTCATCAATGTTCTTCAAGGAAATTGGGTCAAATTTGCCGCGGTTCATATATCGATGCCCCAATGCTCTATTGTACTTAACAAACACCTAGTCGTTGAGACTCTTTTGATCTAGCTTATTTCTTTTTTTGGTGTGAAGCTGCAAAATAAAGTTAAAAGGGATTTAAGTTCATATCACACGATTCACACCTTCAAAACGATTAGATATCCCTTAATGTAATACTCACATGTTCGAACACACTCCAATTTCTCTCGCATCCAGATGAACTGCAAGTAAGGCTAAGGATCTTGACAGCAAATTTTTGCAATTCAGGAGTTTCACGACCAAATAACTTCCACCACTCAACTGCTCATTGCCAATTAGTTATATTGTTGCAAAGGATAAAGAATAAAGAGGTAGTATTTAAGGCTTTTAAGCACAAAGAGTAAAAATTGTGATCACCTGGTGACCTTGTAATTCTTTGCCTAATTGCCATGTCCTTTTTGAAGATTCCCTCCTCCTCCTCATATAATGCTATCTGATGAAGAATTTCATCTTGCATCCTCTCAGTTGGTACCAGCCTTTCACACAATCCACCAAACCCTTCCATACCTCTTTATCAGCTTTCATCCTTGCACCATCCTTGTAAAAAAACGCAGGGTTCAAATAGTAGCCTGCTGCATGCAAAGGTTGATGCAATTGCACTTCCCACCTCGCATCAATGATTTCAAACACAGTTTTATACTTGTCTTCATCTCCGCCAAACGTGTTTATAATAGTTTCTTTGGCCCTATCCATGGCCTCATAGATGTATCCCATTGCGGGTTTTTCTTCACCATCAACCAAACAAAGTACTTTAACAAGAGGACATGCAAATCTTAGGGCCAACAAGACATTGTTCCAAAATGACGGCGACAACATTATTTCTGCTACTTTTTTACCATCCGCCTCTTTTGCTCACTTGCTCACTTGCTCTTTCTCCAAGCCTCTAATGTGAACATCTTTCTTACGTTATTCTTTTGTTGATGAACCCTTTGTAAAGTCAAACAAGCTGTTGCAAAACGAGTCTTTGCTGGCTTAATCAATTCTTTTCTTTGGGTAAAGCGTCTCATCATGTTCAACAATGTCTGACGGTTATAAATATAACCGTGTACCTTGATCGCCCTTTCCCATGTCCTCTTCAAATATGGCAACTTGAAGATGTCTTCTAAACATTAAATCCAAACAATGGGCAGCACATGGAGTCCAATACAAATGTGGTCTTTTTGCCATTAACAACTTCCCTATCATAAGTTAGAACAAGTACAATAAGATTCTAAGAGTAAGTAATAAAGTAAGAAATAATACATTTGAGACTTTGAGTAGTAACTAGTAACTAACATATGGCAATTCATTGTTACCTACCATCTTATTGTATGCAGCACCATCCGTGACAACTTGGACCTCATTAGCTTCTCTGATTCGCTCCACATACTCATCAAGCAACCTATACATGCTGTCCCCGGTTGTGGCACGACTCGATGCATCAACCGATTCAATAAACATGCTACTTTTAGGACAATTAACCAAAAAATTTATCAATGACCTATTCTTTCGATCCGTCCATCCATCACACATAAGAGTGCATCCATTTTCCTCTCTCTCCTTCTTGTTGTCCTCCATTTGTTTGTTCACATTTTCCACCTTTTTTTTAAGAAGAGGGACACGCACTTGATAATAAGTCGGCGGTGTTAAACTAGGGCCATATTGCCCAATAGCCTCAATCATCGGTTCAAAGGACTCCACATTGACCACTTCTCCTATTCTCTACCTCGATCTCTGGGTCAGGGGTGAAGTAAGCATCCATAGTCCATTTGGTTTTGGGCTTCTTAAGTTGGAACTTGGAGCCAGAGGTAGCAATGGCAGCAGGCCTCTTAGGAGGGGGCTTTGATTGTACATAAAAATCATCCTCATCAATGTCCTCCTCATTGCCCATTTCATCAAAATCTGGAAGTGGAGTTGTGCTAGATGCCGTCTCCTTTTTCTTACAGATAAATGCCCTAATCTCCTCTTTAACTAGTTCTGGGCAATTAGGACATGAATTCACATCAGGGTATCCTCCAGCAAGATGTAGCTTCACTCGGTAAACACTCCTAGTAACCACTTTGTTACAAAAATTACATGTGAATTTGAACTTATTATCTTCATGTCTCTTTGAATACTTCCAAGCAGGTTCCGTTCTATTCGACATCTACAATATCTATACAAACAAAGGACATAAAACATAATTCACAAAATTTACTAAATGCAGTCCAGTAAACAATATCTATGATTCTATATATAATATATATACACCCACTAACTGAGAGAATATAATACACGCACTAACTGACTATGAAGTCCAGTAAAGTAAACATATACAACACAAATACTTCTAAAAAACTTCCCAGTACACTCACTACAGATTGACAAGTAGCCAGCTGCACATGCAGTTCAAGAGAGAGAGACAGCAGAGACGAGAGAGAGAGATCAGAAGAGAGAAAGAGCTGCACATGCAGTTCAAGACAGAGAGAAAGCAGAGACAAGAGAGAGAGAGAGAGAGAGAGAGAGAGAGAGAGAGAGATCAGAAGAGAGAAAGAGAGAGAGATCATCAGAAGAGAGAGAGAGACCAGCAGAGACAAGAGAGAGATCAGAAGAGAGAAAGAGAGAGAGAAAGCAGAGCGTCAGTCGAGAGAGATAGAGAGCAGAGAGATCGAGAGTAGAGAGTAGAGAACTTACCGGAGTCGTCGACGATCGAGAGGAGAGTCGAGAGAGAGGTCTTCGATGTTGAGGTTGATCGTAGAGGAGAGACTGAGAGAGGGCTTCGGATCACCCATGAGTGAGAGGCGGTTTCGATCGATCAGGTGTGTTTGTGTGTAAGTCTTATTTTGCCCTTATATTTCCTTTGTGACCTGGACGACGCCTAGGCGCCCTTTCTCCTTCGCCTCACGCCTCGCGCCTAGGCGCCACTTTACTGACTAGGCGGTTGCCTCGGCCATTCTCGCCTCGCCTAGGCGATCGCCTAGGCGTGATTTTTTAATCACTGGGACATGGGGTCACGAGACATATATGTAGTCGCATCATTCCTTCAAAATTTAGGACACTACACATTTTGGACATGTTGAGTAAAATATACTCGATCCGTCCCCTATTGCTTGTCAAGTATTCTATTTTGCGATGTCCCAAAATGCTTGTCCACTTTGAAAAATCTAAGGAGAAAGTTTGTAAATTTCTACAAACTAACCCTCAGAAATGATTATAAGTCGTTTTAATGAATTGAACAAGGGTTAATGATGGAATTACGAATTTCTAAGGAGACATGCATGAATTGCATGGTCCCCTTGTCCCCTTAGAAGGTTGAGTTTTTCGTACAGGACAAGCAGTATGGAACAAAGGGTGTATGTCTATGAATTATATATTTACCCTACGAATTCCTATTGAAGATGAAAAATATTAGTTCTTTCAAAGGGAAACGATAATGCCAAAACTATTTTTGTTGGTGCCAAAATTCTAGTGCACAAAAGTATTGTACCATGCACATGGTACAAGGCTTTAACGCACTAGAATTTTGGCACTAACAAAAACAGTTTTGGTATTATCACTACCCTAATAGTACCTCTAATAGTATTATTGTTATTAACATACATATCAACTATGACTTAAGTGTTCACGAACTAAATATCCATAGAATTTTGACTCTGGGACAAGTTTTAAAGGTGTATCCCTACTATCCTTAACGCGTTCCAAGAGTGTCCCTAAAGTGCACAAACGTGTACGGGCAAAAAATGTAGTAAAAAATTAGACATGTATTTAGGCGTGTCCAACAATTGTCCGGGAGAAACTTGTCATGTCTGTGTTCAACATGTGTCAGACACAGATACGTGAGGCCGGTTAAGTGTCCGTGCTTCTTAGGAGACAACTAGAGAGAATGAGAAGAAAAAGGAGACGACAGACTTTTGGAGTCCTTTGACTTAAAAATCAGATGGGGCTGGCAGTGAAGCCTACGTTCTAATGCTTCGATTAGAACTTGGCAGCAGATGTTACAGAGACTGAGATGAGTACTTAAACCCAGACAGGATTTGTGGAGGTTTTTGTTATTTCGAGATGAAAATTGTATTCACTTTTAATAGGTTGAGAAATTGAGTCGCTTGCTCCATGATATGGTTGGTGCATCTTGTTCAGTTCTCTTCTTATGTCTCTCTAAATTGTTTGCTTGTTATTATCTTAATTTTCATGTGCCGTATTGTCAGTTTCTGAGTATTTTCTGTTTCACTCTTTGTTATACAATCTGGAAACAGGTGACAGTTCCAGGTGGACGGAATAGGAATAGAAAATCAGACTTGCTTGTTGTACGTGAAAATGGAACCTCGTTCAAAATTATTCCTGCGGTGATTATTTCTAATCCAAAATTTTTTACTTTATTTTTTTCCGCTTTATTTAACGGGATAATACAATTCCATAATGTATGATTTAACAGAGTGAAAGAGTTGATGCCACCACCGTGATAGCGAGGGAAGATTGGGAGAAAAGTAGACAAGATCTGGAGAGGCATCTGAGCAAGCTTAGGGACTTCAATGTTTCAAATTGGTTCTAAATTTCTAATCATCTACTACTTGGATTTTGAGTTGAGAGATTGTTTGAGGAAGAGATTGCAACAAAATGGAGACTTTTGGAATCTTGTCTAACCACGAGGGTTCCCCTTTTCTTTGATTCAGTGTCTTATCTTGTAGGAAATTCTACCTTTGTTTCTTTGGAGTGTTTTTTGTGCAAGTTCCTTCTATTAGAAAGAAGGTTGCTTTCCTGTTGTACGTGAGGTGTATAGCTAGTGAAATGAATGAGAACCCTATCGGAATCCTCTGTTTAATTCTTGACCATATCTCATCAATGACAGGATTTGTCTGGTGTTTCACGAATTTTATCATGGCACTACTGAGCTATGTTTGTAGTCGACTCGGCACTACTCCATTTTTAAAAAAAGTTGGAAAACAATCACAAAATATTCACATCTCCCACTCCACT